>OX122886.1:17751060-18243560 GCA_944738645.1 Eristalinus sepulchralis
ACGTTGCTTTATTTCGGTTAGTGACTTACAAATGTCCACACTTGCCTCTTCTCCGATTCTTGGGGCATTAAATTACTATAATATTGAGATATTTTAATGCATATATATATGGTAAGAACTGGCCCTTTATTTTGAGAGAAAATTATAGCTTCCCGAGTGAGGTTTGTGTGAATTTTTCAATAGAAGATTAAATTAACATTCGTGCATGTTTCAGCTTGCCGTACGGTGTATTAATGACGAATATGTCACTTTAGCCAGTGAAATTGTAAAATTTTGTTATAGAAGTCGGTATTTTGTATATTGCGATCCATTAATAGGATGAAATCCAAATGTTTTTCCAATGAAAATGATTTTGAGTTCTTGCACTCATCTTTGGTTTAACCTTTAGCCGATATGATTAGTAATTTAATCACAGGACGTTGCTTTATTTCGGTTAGTGACTTACAAATGTCCACACTTGCCTCTTCTCCGATTCTTGGGGCATTTAATTACTATAATATTGAGATATTTTAATGCATATATATATGGTAAGAACTGGCCTTTATTTTGAGAGTAAATTATAGCTTCCCGAGTGAGGTTTGTGTGAATTTTTCAATACAAGATTAAATTAACATTCGTGCATGTTTCAGCTTGCCGTACGGCGTATTAATAACGCAAACGTCACTTCAGCCAATGAAATTGTGAAATTTTTTTATAGAAGTCGGTATTTTGTATACTGCGATCCATTAATAGGATGAAATCCAAATGTTTTTCCAATGAAAATGATTTTGAGTTCTTGCCCTCATCTTTGGCTTAACCTTTAGCCGATATGATTAGTAATTTGATCACAGACGTTGCTTTGTTTCTGTTAGCGGCTTACAAATGCTCACACTTGCCTCTTCTCTGATTCTTGGGGCATTTAATTGAGATACTTTAATGCATATATATATGGTAAGAACTGGCCTTTATTTTGAGCGTAAATTGGGGCTTCCTGAGTGAGGTTTGTGTGAATTTTTCAATACAAGATTAAATTAACATTCGTACATGTTTCAGCTTGCCGTACGGTGTATTAATGACGCAAATGTCACTTTAGCCAGTGAAATTGTAAAATTTTGTTATAGAAGTCGGTATTTTGTATATTGCGATCCATTAATAGGATGAAATCCAAATGTTTTTCCAATGAAAATGATTTTGAGTTCTTGCCCTCATCTTTGGTTTAACCTTTAGCCGATATGATTAGTAATTTGATCACAGGACGTTGCTTTATTTCGGTTAGTGCCTTACAAATGTCCACACTTGCCTCTTCTCCGATTCTTGGGGCATTTAATTACTATAATATTGAGATATTTTAATGCATATATATATGGTAAGAACTGGCCTTTATTTTGAGAGTAAATTGGAACTTCCACAACCAATACGTTGCAGTGAAATTGTGAAATTTTTTTATAGAAGTCGGTATTTTGTATATTGCAAGCCATTATTAGAATGAAATCCAAATCTTTTTCCAATGAAAATGATTTTGAGTTCTTCCCCTCATCTTTGGCTTAACCTTTAGCTGACATGAATAGTAATTTGATCACAGGACGTTGCTTTATTTCGGATAGCGGCTTACAAATGCTCACACTTGCCTCTTCTCTGATTCTTGGGGCATTTAAATACTATAATATTGAGATATTTTAATGTATATATATATATATGGTAAGAACTTGGCTTTATTTTGAGAGTAAATTGGAGCTTCCACAGCCAGTATTTCCTGAGTGAGGTTTGTGTGAATTTTTCAATACAGGATTAAATTAACATTCGTGCATGTTTCAGCTTGCGGTACGGCGTACTAATGACGCAAATGTCACTTTAGCCAGTGAAATTGTGAAATTTTGTTATAGAAGTCGGTATTTTGTATATTGCGATCCATTAATAGGATGAAATCCAAATGTTTTTCCAATGAAAATGATTTTGAGTTCTTGCCCTCATCTTTGGCTTAACCTTTAGCCGACATGAATAGTGATTTGATCACAGGACGTTGCTTTTTTCGGATAGCGGCTTACAAATGTCCACACTTGCCTCTTCACCGATTCTTGGGGCATTTAATTACTATAATATTGAGATATTTTAATGCATATATATATGGTAAGAACTGGCCTTTATTTTGAGCGTAAATTGGGGCTTCCTGAGTGAGGTTTGTGTGAATTTTTCAATACAAGATTAAATTAACATTCGTGCATGTTTCAGCTTGCCGTACGGCGTATTAATGACGCAAATGTCACTTCAGCCAATGAAATTGTGAAATTTTTTTATAGAAGTCGGTATTTTGTATATTGCGATCCATTAATAGGATGAAATCCAAATGTTTTTCCAATGAAAATGATTTTGAGTTCTTGCCCTCATCTTTGGTTTAACCTTTAGCCGATATGATTAGTAATTTGATCACAGGACGTTGCTTTATTTCGGTTAGTGACTTACAAATGTCCACACTTGCCTCTTCTCCGATTCTTGGGGCATTTAATTACTATAATATTGAGATATTTTAATGCATATATATATGGTAAGAACTGGCCTTTATTTTGAGAGTAAATTGGAACTTCCACAACCAATACATTGCAGTGAAATTGTGAAATTTTTTTATAGAAGTCGGTATTTTGTATATTGCGACCCATTATTAGGATGAAATCCAAATGTTTTTCCAATGAAAATGATTTTGAGTTCTTGCCCTCATCTTTGGCTTAACCTTTAGCCGACATGAATAGTAATTTGATCACAGGACGTTGCTTTATTTCTGTTAGCGGCTTACAAATGCTCACACTTGCCTCTTCTCTGATTCTTGGGGCATTTAAATACTATAATATTGAGATATTTTAATGTATATATATATATATATGGTAAGAACTTGGCTTTATTTTGAGAGTAAATTGGAGCTTCCACAGCCAGTATTTCCTGAGTGAGGTTTGTGTGAATTTTTCAATACAGGATTAAATTAACATTCGTGCATGTTTCAGCTTGCGGTACGGCGTATTAATGACGCAAATATCACCTTAGCCAGTGAAATTGTGAAATTTTGTTATAGAAGTGGGTATTTTGTATATTGCGATCCATTAATAGGATGAAATCCAAATGTTTTTCCAATGAAAATGATTTTGAGTTCTTGCCCTCATATTTGGCTTAACCTTTAGCCGACATGAATAGTAATTTGATCACAGGACGTTGCTTTTTTCGGATAGCGGCTTACAAATGCTCACACTTGCCTCTTCTCTGATTCTTGGGGCATTTCATTACTATATATTGGGATATTTTAACGCATATATACATGGTAAAAACTGGCCTTTATGTTGAGAGTAAATTGGAGCTTCCACACCCAATATTTCCTGAGTGAGGTTTGTGTGAATTTTTCAATACAAGATTAAATTAACATTCGTGCATGTTTCAGCTTGCGGTACGGCGTATTAATGACGCAAATGTCACTTTACCCAGTGAAATTGTGAAATTTTGTTATAGAAGTCGGTATTTTGTATATTGCGATCCATTAATAGGATGAAATCCAAATGTTTTTCCAATGAAAATGATTTTGAGTTCTTGCCCTCATCTTTGGCTTAACCTTTAGCCGATATGAATAGTAATTTGATCACAGGACGTTGCTTTATTTCGGATAGCGACTTACAAATGCTCACACTTGCCTCTTCTCTGATTCTTGGGCCATTTAATTATTGTAATATTGAGATATTTTAATGCATATATATAGGGTAAGAGCTGGCCTTTATTTTGACAGTAAATTGGAGTTTCCTGAGTGGGGCTTGTGTGAATTTTTCAATACAAGATTAAATTAACATTCGTGCATGTTTCAGCTTGCCGTACGGCGTATTAATGACGCAAATGTCACTTTAGCCAGTGAAATTGTGAAATTTTGTTATAGAAGTCGGTATTTTGTATATTGCGATCCATTAAGAGGATGAAATCCAAATGTTTTTCCAATGAAAATGATTTTGAGTTCTTGTGATCATCTTTGGCTTAACCTCTAGCCGATATGATTAGTAATTTGATCACAAGGCGTTGCTTTATTTCGGATAGCGGCTTACAAATTCTCACACTTGCCTCTTCTCTGATTCTTGGGGCATTCAAATACTATAATATTGAGATATTTTAATGTATATATATATATATATATATATATATATATATATATATATATATGGTAAGAACTTGGCTTTATTTTGAGAGTAAATTGGAGCTTCCACACCCAATATTTCCTGAGTGAGGTTTGTGTGAATTTTTCAATACAAGATTAAATTAACATTCGTGCATGTTTCAGCTTGCGGTACGGCGTATTAATGACGCAAATGTCACTTAAGCCAGTGAAATTGTGAAATTTTGTTATAGAAGTCGGTATTTTGTATATTGCGATCCATTATTAGGATGAAATCCAAATGTTTTTCCAAGGAAAATGATTTTGAGTTCTTGCCCTCATCTTTGGCTTAACCTTTAGCCGACATGAATAGTAATTTGATCACAGACGTTGATTTATTTCTGTTAGCGGCTTACAAATGCTCACACTTGCCTCTTCTCTGATTCTTGGGGCATTTAATTACTATAATATTGCGATATTTTAATGCATATATATATGGTAAGAACTTGGCTTTATTTTGAGAGTAAATTGGAGCTTCCACACCCAATATTTCCTGAGTGAGGTTTGTGTGAATTTTTCAATACAAGATTAAATTAACATTCGTGCATGTTTCAGCTTGCGGTACGGCGTATTAATGACGCAAATGTCACTTTAGCCAGTGAAATTGTGAAATTTTGTTATAGAAGTCGGTATTTTGTATATTGCAATCCATTAAGAGGCTGAAATCCAAATGTTTTTCCAATGAAAATGATTTTGAGTTCTTGTGATCATCTTTGGCTTAACCTTTAGCCGATATGATTAGTAATTTGATCACAAGGCGTTGCTTTATTTCGGATAGCGGCTTACAAATGCTCACACTTGCCTCTTCTCTGATTCTTGGGGCATTTAAGTACTATAATATTGAGATATTTTAAAGCATATATATATGGGAAGAACTGACCTTTATTATGAGAGTAAATGAAATCCAAATGTTTTTCCAATGAAAATGATTTTGGGTTCTTGCCCTTATCTTTGGCTTAACCTTTAGCCGATATGATTAGTAATTTGATCACAGGACGTTGCTTTATTTCGTTTAGCGGCTTACAAATGCTCACACTTGGCTATTATCTGATTCTTGGGGCATTTAATTACAATAGTATTGAGATATTTTGATGCATATATATATGGTAACAACTGGCCTTTATTTTGAGAGTAAATTATAGCTTCCTGAGTGAGGTTTGTGTGAATTCTTCAATAAAATATTAAATTAACATTCGTGCATGTTTCAGCTTGCCGTACGGCGTATTAATGACGCAAATGTCACTTTAGCCAGTGAATCTGTGAAATTTTGTTATAGAAGTCGGTATTTTGTATATTGCGACCCATTAATAGGATGAAATCCAAATGTTTTTCCAATGAAAATGAATTTGGGTTCTTGCCCTCATCTTTGGCTTAACCTTTAGCCGATATGATTAGTAATTTGATCACAGGACGTTGCTTTATTTCGTTTAGCGGCTTACAAATGCTCACACTTGGCTCTTATCTGATTCTTGGGGCATTTAATTACAATAGTATTGAGATATTATAATGCATATATATATGGTAAGAACTGGCCCTTATTTTGAGAGTAAATTGGAGCTTCCACACCCAATACATTGCTCTATTTCGGGTAGCGGCTTACAAATGCTCTCACTTGCCTCTTCTCTGATTCTTGGGGCATTTAATTACTATAATATTGAGATATTTTAATGCATATATATATGGTAAGAACTGGCCTTTATTTTGAGAGTAAATTATAGCTTCCCGAGTGAGGTTTGTGTGAATTTTTCAATACAAGATTAAATTAACATTCGTGCATGTTTCAGCTTGCCGTACGGCGTATTAATGACGCAAACGTCACTTCAGCCAATGAAATTGTGAAATTTTTTTATAGAAGTCGGTATTTTGTATACTGCGATCCATTAATAGGATGAAATCCAAATGGTTTTCCAATGAAAATGATTTTGAGTTCTTGCCCTCATCTTTGGCTTAACCTTTAGCCGATATGATTAGTAATTTGATCACAGACGTTGCTTTATTTCTGTTAGCGGCTCACAAACGCTCACACTTGCCTCTTCTCTGATTCTTGGGGCATTTAATTGAGATACTTTAATGCATATATATATGGTAAGAACTGGCCTTTATTTTGAGCCCTCATCTTTGGCTAAACCTTTAGCCGATATGATTAGTAATTTGATCACAGACGTTGATTTATTTCTGTGAGCGGCTTACAAATGCTCACACTTGCCTCTTCTCTGATTCTTGGGGCATTTAATTACTATAATATTGCAATATTTCAATGCATATATATATGGGAAGAACTGGCCTTTATTTTGAGAGTAAATTGGAGCTTCCACATCAAATATTTCCTGAGTGAGTTTTGTGTGAATTTTTCAATAAAAGATTAAATTAACACTCGTGCATGTTTCAGCTTGCGGTACGGCGTATTAATGACGCAAATGTCACTTTAGCCAGTGAAATTGTGAAATTTTGTTATAGAAGTCGGTATTTTGCATATTGCGATCCATTAAGAGGATGAGATCCAAATGTTTTTCCAATGAAAATGATTTTGAGTTCTTGTGATCATCTTTGGCTTAGCCTTTAGCCGATATGATTAGTAATTTGATCACAAGGCGTTGCTTTATTTCGGATAGCGGCTTACAAATGCTCACACTTGCCTCTTCTCTGATTCTTGGGGCATTTAATTGAGATACTTTAATGCATATATATATGGTAAGAAATGGCCTTTATTGTAAGCGTAAATTGGGGCTTCCTGAGTGAGGTTTGTCTGAATTTTTCAATACAAGATTAAATTAACATTCGTGCATTTTTCAGCTTGCCGTACGGTGTATTAATGACGCAAATGTCACTTTAGCCAGTGAAATTGTAAAATTTTGTTATAGAAGTCAGCATTTTGTATACTGCGATCCATTAATAGGATGAAATCCAAATGTTTTTCCAATGAAAATGATTTTGAGTTCTTGCCCTCATCTTTGGCTTAACCTTTAGCCGATATGATTAGTAATTTGATCACAGGACGTTCCTTTATTTCTGTAAGCGGCTTACAAATGCTCACACTTGCCTCTTCTCTGATTCTTGGGGCATTTAATTACTATAATATTGCAATATTTCAATGCATATATATATGGTAAGAACTGGCCTTTATTTTGAGAGTAAATTATAGCTTCCCGAGTGAGGTTTGTGTGAATTTTTCAATACAAGATTAAATTAACATTCGTGCATGTTTCAGCTTGCCGTACGGCGTATTAATGACGCAAACGTCACTTCAGCCAATGAAATTGTGAAATTTTTTTATAGAAGTCGGTATTTTGTATACTGCGATCCATTAATAGGATGAAATCCAAATGGTTTTCCAATGAAAATGATTTTGAGTTCTTGCCCTCATCTTTGGCTTAACCTTTAGCCGATATGATTAGTAATTTGATCACAGACGTTGCTTTATTTCTGTTAGCGGCTCACAAACGCTCACACTTGCCTCTTCTCTGATTCTTGGGGCATTTAATTGAGATACTTTAATGCATATATATATGGTAAGAACTGGCCTTTATTTTGAGCCCTCATCTTTGGCTAAACCTTTAGCCGATATGATTAGTAATTTGATCACAGACGTTGATTTATTTCTGTAAGCGGCTTACAAATGCTCACACTTGCCTCTTCTCTGATTCTTGGGGCATTTAATTACTATAATATTGCAATATTTCAATGCATATATATATGGGAAGAACTGGCCTTTATTTTGAGAGTAAATTGGAGCTTCCACATCCAATATTTCCTGAGTGAGGTTTGTGCGAATTTTTCAATACAAGATTAAATCAACATTCGTGCATGTTTCAGCTTGCGGTACGGCGTATTAATGACGCAAATGTCACTTTAGCCAGTGAAATTGTGAAATTTTGTTATAGAAGTCGGTATTTTGCATATTGCGATCCATTAAGAGGATGAAATCCAAATGTTTTTCCAATGAAAATGATTTTGAGTTCTTGTGATCATCTTTGGCTTAGCCTTTAGCCGATATGATTAGTAATTTGATCACAAGGCGTTGCTTTATTTCGGATAGCGGCTTACAAATGCTCACACTTGCCTCTTCTCTGATTCTTGGGGCATTTAATTGAGATACTTTAATGCATATATATATGGTAAGAAATGGCCTTTATTTTAAGCGTAAATTGGGGCTTCCTGAGTGAGGTTTGTGTGAATTTTTCAATACAAGATTAAATTAACATTCGTGCATTTTTCAGCTTGCCGTACGGTGTATTAATGACGCAAATGTCACTTTAGCCAGTGAAATTGTAAAATTTTGTTATAGAAGTCAGCATTTTGTATACTGCGATCCATTAATAGGATGAAATCCAAATGTTTTTCCAATGAAAATGATTTTGAGTTCTTGCCCTCATCTTTGGCTTAACCTTTAGCCGATATGATTAGTAATTTGATCACAGGACGTTCCTTTATTTCTGTATGCGGCTTACAAATGCTCACACTTGCCTCTACTCTGATTCTTGGGGCATTTAATTACTATAATATTGCAATATTTCAATGCATATATATATGGTAAGAACTGGCCTTTATTTTGAGAGTAAATTATAGCTTCCCGAGTGAGGTTTGTGTGAATTTTTCAATACAAGATTAAATTAACATTCGTGCATGTTTCAGCTTGCCGTACGGCGTATTAATGACGCAAACGTCACTTCAGCCAATGAAATTGTGAAATTTTTTTATAGAAGTCGGTATTTTGTATACTGCGATCCATTAATAGGATGAAATCCAAATGGTTTTCCAATGAAAATGATTTTGAGTTCTTGCCCTCATCTTTGGCTTAACCTTTAGCCGATATGATTAGTAATTTGATCACAGACGTTGCTTTATTTCTGTTAGCGGCTCACAAACGCTCACACTTGCCTCTTCTCTGATTCTTGGGGCATTTAATTGAGATACTTTAATGCATATATATATGGTAAGAACTGGCCTTTATTTTGAGCCCTCATCTTTGGCTAAACCTTTAGCCGATATGATTAGTAATTTGATCACAGACGTTGATTTATTTCTGTAAGCGGCTTACAAATGCTCACACTTGCCTCTTCTCTGATTCTTGGGGCATTTAATTACTATAATATTGCAATATTTCAATGCATATATATATGGGAAGAACTGGCCTTTATTTTGAGAGTAAATTGGAGCTTCCACATCCAATATTTCCTGAGTGAGGTTTGTGCGAATTTTTCAATACAAGATTAAATCAACATTCGTGCATGTTTCAGCTTGCGGTACGGCGTATTAATGACGCAAATGTCACTTTAGCCAGTGAAATTGTGAAATTTTGTTATAGAAGTCGGTATTTTGTATATTGCGATCCATTAATAGGATGAAATCCAAATGTTTTTCCAAGGAAAATGATTTTGAGTTCTTGCCCTCATCTTTGGCTAAACCTTTAGCCGATATGATTAGTAATTTGATCACAGACGTTGCTTTATTTCTGTTAGCGGCTTACAAATGCTCACACTTGCCTCTTCTCTGATTCTTGGGGCATTTAATTACTATAATATTGCGATATTTTAATGCGTATATATATGAGAAGAACTGGCCTTTATTTTGAGAGTAAATTGGAGCTTCCACACCCAATACATTGCTCTATTTCGGTTAGCGGCTTACAAATGCTCACACTTGCCTTTTCTCTGATTCTTGGGGCATTTAATTACTGTAATATTGAGATATTTTAATGCATGTATGTATGGTAAGAACTGGCCTTTATTTTGAGAGTAAATAGGAGCTTCCTGAGTGAGGTTTGTGTGAATTTTTTAATACACGATTAAATTAACTTTCGATCATGTTTCAGCTTGCCGTACGGCGTATTAATAACGCAAATGTCACTTTAGCCAGTGAAATTGTGAAATTTTGTTATAAAAGTCGGTATTTTGTATATTGCGATCCATTAATAGGATGAAATCCAAATGTTTTTCCACTGAAAATGATTTTGAGTTCTTGCCCTCATCTTTGGCTTAACATTTAGCCGATATGATTAGTAATTTGATCTCAGGACGTTGCTTTCATTCGGTTAGCGGCCTACAAATGCTCACACTTGCCCCTTCTCTGATTCTTGGGGCATTCAACTACTATAATATTGAGATACTTTAATGCGTATATATATGGTAGGAACTGTCCTTTCTTTTGAGAGTAAATTGGAGCTTCCACCCCCAATATTTCCTGTATGAGGTTTGTGTGAATTTTTCAATACAAGATTAAATTAACATTCGTGCATGTTTCAGCTTGCCGTACGGCGTATTAATGACGCAAATGTCACTTTAGCCAGTGAAATTGTGAAATTTTGTTATAGAAGCCAGCATTTTGTATACTGCTATCCATGGATAGGATGAAATCCAAATGTTTTTCCAATGAAAATGATATTGAGTTCTTGCCCTCACCTTTGGCTTAACCTTTAGCCGATATGAATAGTAATTTGATCACAGGACGTTGCTTTATTTCGGATAGCTGCCTCTTCTCTGATTCTTGGGGCATTTAATTACTGTAATATTGAGATATTTTAATGCATGTATATATGGTAAGAACTGGCCTTTATTTTGAGAGTAAATTGGAGCTTCCACAAACAATATTTCCTGAGTGAGGTTTGTGTGAATTTTTCAATACAAGATAAGATTAACACTCGTGCATGTTTCAGCTTGCCGCACGGCGTACTAATGACGCAAATGTCACTTTACCCAGTGAAATTGTGAAATTTTGTTATAGAAGTCGGTATTTTGTATATTGCGATCAATTAATAGGATGAAATCCAAATGTTTTTCCAATGAAAATGATTTTGAGTTCTTGCCCTCATCTTTGGCTTAAGCCTTAGCCGATATGATTAGTAATTTGATCACAGAATGTTGCTTTATTTCCGTTAGCGGCTTACAAATGCTCACACTTGCCTCTTCTCTGATTCTTGGGGCATTTCATTACTATATATTGAGATATTTTAACGCATATATACATGGTAAAAACTGACCTTTATTTTGAGAGTAAATTGGAGCTTCCACACCCAGTATTTCCTCAGTGAGGTTTGTGTGAATTTTTCAATACAGGATTAAATTAACATTCGTGCATGTTTCAGCTTGCCGTACGGCGTATTAATGACGCAAAATGTCACTTTAGCCAGTGAAATCGTGAAATTTTGTTAAAGAAGTCGGTATTTTGTATATTGCGATCCATTAATAGGATGAAATGCAAATGTTTTTCCAATGAGAATGATTTTGTGTTCTTGCCCTCATCTTTGGCTTAACCTTAAGCCGATATGATTAGTAATTTGATCACAGGACGTTGCTTTATTTCGGTTAGCGGCTTACAAATGCTCACACTTGCCTCTTCTCTGATTCTTTTGGCATTTCATTACTATATATTGAGATATTTTAACGCATATATACATGGTAAAAACTGGCCTTTATTTTGAGAGTAAATTGGAGCTTCCACACCCAATATTTCCTGAGTGAGGTATGTGTGAATTTTTCAATACAAGATTATATTAACATTCGTGCATGTTTCAGCTTGCGGTACGGCGTATTAATGACGCAAATGTCACTTTACCCAGTGAAATTGTGAAATTTTGTTATAGAAGTCGGTATTTTGTATATTGCGATCCATTAATAGGATGAAATCCAAATGTTTTTCCAATGAAAATGATTTTGAGTTCTTGCCCTCATCTTTGGCTTAACCTTTAGCCGATATGAATAGTAATTTGATCACAGAACGTTGCTTTATTTCGGTTAGCGGCTTACAAATGCTCACACTTGCCTCTTCTCTGATTCTTTTGGCATTTCATTACTATATATTGAGATATTTTAACGCATATATACATGGTAAAAACTGGCCTTTATTTTGAGAGTAAATTGGAGCTTCCACAAACAATATTTCCTAACTGAGGTTTGTGTGAATTTTTCAATACAAGATAAGATTAACACTCGTGCATGTTTCAGCTTGCCGTACGGCGTACTAATGACGCAAATGTCACTTTAGCCAGTGAAATTGTGAAATTTTGTTATAGAAGTCGGTATTTTGTATATTGCGATCCATTAATAGGATGAAATCCAAATATTTTTTCAATGAAAATGATTTTGTGTTCTTGCCCTCATCTTTGGCTTAACCTTAAGCAGATATGATTAGTAATTTGATCACAGGACGTTGCTTTATTTCGGTTAGCGGCTTACAAATGCTCACACTTGCCTCTTCTCTGATTCTTGGGGCATTTCATTACTATATATTGAGATATTTTAACGCATATATACATGGTAAAAACTGGCCTTTATTTTGAGAGTAAATTGGAGCTTCCACACCCAATATTTCCTGAGTGAGGTTTGTGTGAATTTTTCAATACAAGATTAAATTAACATTCGCGCATGTTTCAGCTTGCGGTACGGCGTATTAATGACGCAAATGTCATTTTACCCAGTGAAATTGTGAAATTTTTTTATAGAAGTCGGTATTTTGTATATTGCGATCCATTAATAGGATGAAATCCAAATGTTTTTCCAATGAAAATGATTTTGAGTTCTTGCCCTCATCTTTGGTTTAACCTTTAGCCGATATGAATAGTAATTTGATCACAGACGTTGCTTTATTTCTGTTAGCGGCTTACAAATGCTCACACTTGCCTCTTCTCTGATTCTTGGGGCATTTAATTACTATAATATTGAGATATTTTAATGCATATATATATGGTAAGAACTGGCCTTTATTTTGAGAGTAAATTGGAGCTTCCACACCCAATACATTGCTCTATTTCGGTTAGCGGCTTACAAATGCTCTCACTTGCCTCTTCGCTGATTCTTGGGGCATTTAATCGAGATACTTTAATGCATATATATATGGTAAGAACTGTCCTTTATTTTGAGCCTAAATTGGAGCTTCCTGAGTGAAGTTTGTGTGAATTTTTCAATACACGATTAAATTAACATTCGTTCATGTTTCAGCTTGCCGTACGGCGTATTAATAACGCAAATGTCACTTTAGCCAGTGAAATTGTGAAATTTTGTTATAAAAGTCGGTATTTTGTATATTGCGATCCATTAATAGGATGAAATCCAAATGTTTTTCCGCTGAAAATGATTTTGAGTTCTTGTCCTCATCTTTGGCTTAACATTAAGCCGATATGATTAGTAATTTGATCACAGGACGTTGCTTTATTTCTGTTAGCGGCTTACAAATGCTCACACTTGCCCCTTCTCTGATTCTTGGGGCATTCAATTACTATAACATTGAGATACTTTAATGCATATATATATGGTAGGAACTGTCCTTTCTTTTGAGAGTAAATTGGAGCTTCCACCCCCAATATTTCCTGAATGAGGTTTCTGTGAATGTTTCAATACAAGATTAAATTAACATTCGTGCATGTTTCAGCTTGCCGTACGGTGTATTAATGACGCAAATGTCACTTTAGCCAGTGAAATTGTAAAATTTTGTTATAGAAGTAGGTATTTTGTATATTGCGATCCATTGATAGGATGAAATCCAAATGTTTTTCCAATGAAAATGATTTTGAGTTCTTGACCTCATCTTTGGTTTAACCTCTAGCCGATATGATTAGTAATTTGATCACAGGACGTTGCTTTATTTCGGTTAGTGACTTACAAATGTCCACACTTGCCTCTTCTCCGATTCTTGGGGCATTTAATTACTATAATATTGAGATATTTTAATGCATATATATATGGTAAGAACTGGCCTTTATTTTGAGAGTAAATTGGAACTTCCACAACCAATACATTGCAGTGAAATTGTGAAAATTTTTTATAGAAGTCGGTATTTTGTATATTGCGATCCATTAATAGGATGAAATCCAAATGTTTTTCCAATGAAAATGATTTTGAGTTCTTGCCCCCATCTTTGGCTTAACGTTTAGCCGATATGAATAGTAATTTGATCACAGGACGTTGCTTTATTTCGGATAGCGGCTTACAAATGCTCACACTTGCCTCTTCTCTGATTCTTGGGGCATTTAATTACTGTAATATTGAGATATTTTAATGCATGTATATATGGTAAGAACTGGCCTTTATTTTGAGAGTAAATTGGAGCTTCCATAAACAATATTTCCTGAGTGAGGTTTGTGTGAATTTTTCAATACAAGATAAGATTAACACTCGTGCATGTTTCAGCTTGCCGTACGGCGTACTAATGACGCAAATGTCACTTTAGCCAGTGAAATTGTGAAATTTTGTTATAGAAGTCGATATTTTGTATATTGTGATCCATTAATAGGATGAAATCCAAATGTTTTTTCAATGAAAATGATTTTGAGTTCTTGTGATCATCTTTGGCTTAACCTTTAGCCGATATGATTAGTAATTTGATCACAAGGCGTTGCTTTATTTCGGTTGGCGGCTTACAAATGCTCACACTTGCCTCTTCTCTGATTCTTGGGGCATTTAAGTACTATAATATTGAGATATTTTAAAGCATATATATATTGTAAGAACTGACCTTTATTATGGGATTAAATTGGAGCTTCCACATCAAATATTTCCTGAGTGAGGTTTGTGCGAATTTTTCAATACAAGATTAAATCAACATTCGTGCATGTTTCAGCTTGTTGTACGGCGTATTAACGACGCAAATGTCACTCTAGCCAGAGAAATTGTGAAATTTTGTTATAGAAGTCGGTATTTTGTATATTGCGATCCATTAAGAGGATGAAATCCAAATGTTTTCCAATGAAAATGATTTTGAGTTCTTGCCCTCATCTTTGGCTTAACCCTTAGCCGATATGATTAGTAATTTGATCACAGAACGTTGCTTTATTTCCGTTAGCGGCTTACAAATGCTCACACTTGCCTCTTCTCTGATTCTTGGGGCATTTCATTACTATATATTGAGATATCTTAACGCATATACACATGGTAAAAACTGGCCTTTATTTTGAGAGTAAATTGGAGCTTCCACACCCAATATTTCCTGAGTGAGGTTTGTGCGAATTTTTCAATACAAGATCAAATCAACATTCGTGCATGTTTCAGCTTGTTGTACGGCGTATTAACGACGCAAATGTCACTTTAGCCAGAGAAATTGTGAAATTTTGTTTTAGAAGTCGGTATTTTGTATATTGCGATCCATTAAGAGGATAAAATCCAAATGTTTTCCCAATGAAAATGATTTTGAGTTCTTGCCCTCATCTTTGGCTTAACCCTTAGCCGATATGATTAGTAATTTGATCACAGGACGTTGCTTTATTTCGGTTAGTGACTTACAAATGTCCACACTTGCCTCTTCTCCGATTCTTGGGGCATTTAATTACTATAATATTGAGATATTTTAATGCATATATATATGGTAAGAACTGGCCTTTATTTTGAGAGTAAATTGGAACTTCCACAACCAATACATTGCAGTGAAATTGTGAAAATTTTTTATAGAAGTCGGTATTTTGTATATTGCGATCCATTAATAGGATGAAATCCAAATGTTTTTCCAATGAAAATGATTTTGAGTTCTTGCCCCCATCTTTGGCTTAACCTTTAGCCGATATGAATAGTAATTTGATCACAGGACGTTGCTTTATTTCGGATAGCGGCTTACAAATGCTCACACTTGCCTCTTCTCTGATTCTTGAGGCATTTAATTACTGTAATATTGAGATATTTTAATGCATGTATATATGGTAAGAACTGGCCTTTATTTTGAGAGTAAATTGGAGCTTCCACACCCAGTATTTCCTGAGTGAGGTTTGTGTGAATTTTTCAATACAAGATAAGATTAACACTCGTGCATGTTTCAGCTTGCCGTACGGCGTACTAATGACGCAAATGTCACTTTAGCCAGTGAAATTGTGAAATTTTGTTATAGAAGTCGGTATTTTGTATATTGTGATCCATTAATAGGATGAAATCCAAATGTTTTTTCAATGAAAATGATTTTGAGTTCTTGTGATCATCTTTGGCTTAACCTTTAGCCGATATGATTAGTAATTTGATCACAAGGCGTTGCTTTATTTCGGTTGGCGGCTTACAAATGCTCACACTTGCCTCTTCTCTGATTCTTGGGGCATTTAAGTACTATAATATTGAGATATTTTAAAGCATATATATATGGTAAGAACTGACCTTTATTATGGGAGTAAATTGGAGCTTCCACATCAAATATTTCCTGAGTGAGGTTTGTGCGAATTTTTCAATACAAGATTAAATCAACATTCGTGCATGTTTCAGCTTGTTGTACGGCGTATTAACGACGCAAATGTCACTTTAGCCAGAGAAATTGTGAAATTTTGTTATAGAAGTCGGTATTTTGTATATTGCGATCCATTAAGAGGATGAAATCCAAATGTTTTCCAATGAAAATGATTTTGAGTTCTTGCCCTCATCTTTGGCTTAACCCTTAGACGATATGATTAGTAATTTGATCACAGAACGTTGCTTTATTTCCGTTAGCGGCATACAAATGCTCACACTTGCCTCTTCACTGATTCTTGGGGCATTTCATTACTATATATTGAGATATCTTAACGCATATACACATGGTAAAAACTGGCCTTTATTTTGAGAGTAAATTGGAGGTTTGTGTGAATTTTTCAATACACGATTAAATTAACATTCGTTCATGTTTCAGCTTGCCGTACGGCGTATTAGTAACGCAAATGTCACTTTAGCCAGTGAAATTGTGAAATAAAAATATATTAACATTCGTGCATGTTTCAGCTTGCGGTACGGCGTAATAATGACGCAAATGTCACTGTACCCAGTTAAATTGTGAAATTTTGTTATAGAAGTCGGTATTTTGTATATTGCGATCCATTAATAGGATGAGATCCAAATGTTTTTCCAAGGAAAATGATTTTGAGTTCTTGCCCTCATCTTTGGCTTAACCTTTAGCAGATATGATTAGTAATTTGATCACAGACGTTGCTTTATTTCTGCTAGCGGCTTACAAATGCTCACACTAGCCTCTTCTCTGATTCTTGGGGCATTTAATTACTATAATATTGCGATATTTTAATGCATATATATATGGTAAGAACTGGCCTTTATTTTGAGAGTAAATTGGAGCTTCCACACCCAATACATTGCTCTATTTCGGTTAGCGGCTTACAAATGCTCTCACTTGCCTCTTCTCTGATTCTTGGGGCATTCAATTGAGATACTTTAATGCATATATATATGGTAAAAACTGGCCTTAATTTTGGGCGTAAATTGGAGCTTCCTGAGTGAGGTTTGTGTGAATTTTTCAATACACGATTAAATTAACATTCGTTCATGTTTCAGCTTGCAGTACGGCGTATTAATAACGCAAATGTCACTTTAGCCAGTGAAATTGTGAAATTTTGTTATAAAAGTCGGTATTTTGTATATTGCGATCCATTAATAGAATGAAATCCAAATGTTTTTCCTCTGAAAATGATTTTGAGTTCTTGCCCTCATCTTTGGCTTAACCCTTAGCCGATATGATTAGTAATTTGATCACAGGACGTTGCTTTATTTCGGTTAGCGGCTTACAAATGCTCACACTTGCCCCTTCTCTGATTCTTGGGGCATTCAATTACTATTATATTGAGATACTTTAATGCATATATATATGGTAGGAACTGGCCTTTATTTTGAGAGTAAACTGGAGCTTCCACCCCCAATATTTCCTGAATGAGGTTTGTGCGAATTTTTCAATACAAGATTAAATTAACATGCGTGCATGTTTCAGCTTGCCGTACGGCGTATTAATGACGCAAATGTCACTTTAGCCAGTGAAATTGTGAAATTTTGTTATAGAAGTGTTTTTTTTTTGTATATTGCGGTCCATTATTAGGATGAAATCCAAATGTTTTTCCAATGAAAATGATTTTGAGTTCTTGCCCTCATCTTTGGTTTAACCTTTAGCCGATATGATTAGTAATTTGAGCACAGGACGTTGCATTATTTCGGTTAGTGACTGAAAAATGTCCACACTTGCCTCTTCTCCAATTCTTGGGGCATTTAATTACTATAATATTGAGATATATTAATGCATATATATATGGTAAGAACTGGCCTTTATTTTGAGAGTAAACTGGAACTTCCACAACCAATACATTGCAGTGAAATTGTGAAATTTTTTTTATAGAAGTCGGTATTTTGTATATTGCGATCCATTAATAGGATGAAATCCAAATGTTTTTCCAATGAAAATGATTTTGAGTTCTTGCCCTCATCTTTTGCTTAACCTTTAGCCGATATGAATAGTAATTTGATCACAGGACGTTGCTTTATTTCGGATAGCAGCTTACAAATGCTCACACTTGCCTCTTCTCTGATTCTCGGGGCATTTAAATACTATAATATTGAGATATTTTAATGCATATATATATGGTAAGAACTCTGCTTTATTTTGAGAGTAAATTGGAGCTTCCACACCCAGTATTTCCTGAGTGAGGTTTGTGTGAATTTTTCAATACAAGATTAAATTAACATTCGTGCATGTTTCAGCTTGCCGTACGGCGTATTAATGACGCAAAATGTCACTTTAGCCAGTGAAATTGTGAAATTTTGTTATAGAAGTCGGTATTTTGTATATTGCGATCCATTAATAGGATGAAATGCAAATGTTTTTCCAATGAAAATGATTTTGTGTTCTTGCCCTCATCTTTGGCTTAACCTTAAGCCGATATGATTAGTAACTTGATCACAGGACGTTGCTTTATTTCGGTTAGCGGCTTACAAATGCTCACACTTGCCTCTTTTCTGATTCTTGGGGCATTTCATTACTATATATTGAGATATTTTAACGCATATATACATGGTAAAAACTGGCCTTTATTTTGAGAGTAAATTGGAGCTTAGACACCCAATATTTCCTGACTGAGGTTTCTGTGAATTTTTCAATACAAGATTAAATTAACATTCGTGCATGTTTCAGCTTGCCGTAGGGCGTATTAATGACGCAAATGTCACTTTACCTTGTGAAATTGTGAAATTTTTTTATAGAAGTCGGTATTTTGTATATTGCGATCCATTAATAGGATGAAATCCAAATGTTTTTCCAAGGAAAATGATTTTGAGTTCTTGCCCTCATCTTTGGCTTAACATTTAGCCGATATGATAAGTAATCTGATCACAGGACGTTGTTTTATTTCGGTTAGCGGCTTACAAATGCTCACACTTGCCCCTTCTCTGATTCTTGGGGCATTCAATTACTATAATATTGAGATACTTTAATGCATATATATATGGTAAGAACTGGCCTTTATTTTGAGAGTAAATTGGAACTTCCACAACCAATACATTGCAGTGAAATTGTGAAAATTTTTTATAGAAGTCGGTATTTTGTATATTGCGATCCATTAATAGGATGAAATCCAAATGTTTTTCCACTGAAAATGATTTTGAGTTCTTGCCCTCATCTTTGGCTTAACATTAAGCCGATATGATTAGTAATTTGATCACAGGACGTTGCTTTATTTCTGTTAGCGGCTTACAAATGCTCACACTTGCCCCTTCTCTGATTCTTGGGGCATTCAATTACTATAACATTGAGATACTTTAATGCATATATATATGGTAGGAACTGTCCTTTCTTTTGAGAGTAAATTGGAGCTTCCACCCCCAATATTTCCTGAATGAGGTTTGTGTGAATTTTTCAATACAAGATTAAATTAACATTCGTGCATGTTTCAGCTTGCCGTACGGTGTATTAATGACGCAAATGTCACTTTAGCCAGTGAAATTGTAAAATTTTGTTATAGAAGTCGGTATTTTGTATATTGCGATCCATTAATAGGATGAAATCCAAATGTTTTTCCAATGAAAATGATTTTGAGTTCTTGACCTCATCTTTGGTTTAACCTTTAGCCGATATGATTAGTAATTTGATCACAGGACGTTGCTTTATTTCGGTTAGTGACTTACAAATGTCCACACTTGGCTCTTCTCCGATTCTTGGGGCATTTAATTTCTATAATATTGAGATATTTTAATGCATATATATATGGTAAGAACTGGCCTTTATTTTGAGAGTAAATTGGAACTTCCACAACCAATACATTGCAGTGAAATTGTGAAAATTTTTTATAGAAGTCGGTATTTTGTATATTGCGATCCATTAATAGGATGAAATCCAAATGTTTTTCCAATGAAAATGATTTTGAGTTCTTGCCCTTATCTTTGGCTTAACCTTTAGCCGATATGAATAGTAATTTGATCACAGGACGTTGCTTTATTTCGGATAGCGGCTTACAAATGCTCACACTTGCCTCTTCTCTGATTCTTGGGGCATTTAATTACTGTAATATTGAGATATTTTAATGCATGTATATATGGTAAGAACTGGCCTTTATTTTGAGAGTAAATTGGAGCTTCCATAAACAATATTTCCTGAGTGAGGTTTGTGTGAATTTTTCAATACAAGATAAGATTAACACTCGTGCATGTTTCAGCTTGCCGTACGGCGTACTAATGACGCAAATGTCACTTTAGCCAGTGAAATTGTGAAATTTTGTTATAGAAGTCGGTATTTTGTATATTGTGATCCATTAATAGGATGAAATCCAAATGTTTTTTCAATGAAAATGATTTTGAGTTCTTGTGATCATCTTTGGCTTAACCTTTAGCCGATATGATTAGTAATTTGATCACAAGGCGTTGCTTTATTTCGGTTGGCGGCTTACAAATGCTCACACTTGCCTCTTCTCTGATTCTTGGGGCATTTAAGTACTATAATATTGAGATATTTCAAAGCATATATATATGGTAAGAACTGACCTTTATTATGGGAGTAAATTGGAGCTTCCACATCAAATATTTCCTGAGTGAGGTTTGTGAGAATTTTTCAATACAAGATTAAATCAACATTCGTGCATGTTTCAGCTTGTTGTACGGCGTATTAACGACGCAAATGTCACTTTAGCCAGAGAAATTGTGAAATTTTGTTATAGAAGTCGGTTTTTTGTATATTGCGATCCATTAAGAGGATGAAATCCAAATGTTTTCCAATGAAAATGATTTTGAGTTCTTGCCCTCATCTTTGGCTTAACCCTTAGCCGATATGATTAGTAATTTGATCACAGAACGTTGCTTTATTTCCGTTAGCGGCATACAAATGCTCACACTTGCCTCTTCTCTGATTCTTGGGGCATTTCATTACTATATATTGAGATATCTTAACGCATATACACATGGTAAAAACTGGCCTTTATTTTGAGAGTAAATTGGAGCTTCCGCACCCAGTATTTCCTGAGTGAGGTTTGTGCGAATTTTTCAATACAAGATTAAATCAACATTCGTGCATGTTTCAGCTTGTTGTATGGCGTATTAACGACGCAAATGTCACTTTAGCCAGAGAAATTGTGAAATTTTGTTTTAGAAGTCGGTATTTTGTATATTGCGATCCATTAAGAGGATAAGATCCAAATGTTTTCCCAATGAAAATGATTTTGAGTTCTTGCCCTCATCTTTGGCTTAACCCTTAGCCGATATGATTAGTAATTTGATCACAGAACGTTGCTTTATTTCCGTTAGCGGCTTACAAATGCTCACACTTGCCTCTTCTCTGATTATTGGGGCATTTCATTACTATATATTGAGATATTTTAACGCGTATATACATGGTAAAAACTGGCCTTTATTTTGAGAGTAAATTGGAGATTCCGCACCCAATATTTTCTGAGTGAGGTTTGTGTGAATTTTTCAATACAAGATTAAATTAACATTCGTGCATGTTTCAGCTGGCGGTACGGCGTATTAATGACGCAAATGTCACTTTACCCAGTGAAATTGTGAAATTTTGTTATAGAAGTCGGTATTTTGTATATTGCGATCCATTAATAGGATGAAGTCCAAATGTTTTTCCAAGGAAAATGATTTTGAGTTCTTGCCCTCATCTTTGGCTTAACCTTTAGCCGATATGATTAGTAATTTGATCACAGACGTTGCTTTATTTCTGTTAGCGGCTTACAAATGCTCACACTTGCCTCTTCTCTGATTCTTGGGGCATTTAATTACTATAATATTGCGATATTTTAATGCATATATATATGGTAAGAACTGGCCTTTATTTTGAGAGTAAATTGGAGGTTTGTGTGAATTTTTCAATACACGATTAAATTAACATTCGTTCATGTTTCAGCTTGCCGTACCGGCGTATTAGTAACGCAAATGTCACTTTAGCCAGTGAAATTGTGAAATAAAAATATATTAACATTCGTGCATGTTTCAGCTTGCGGTACGGCGTAATAATGACGCAAATGTCACTGTACCCAGTGAAATTGTGAAATTTTGTTATAGAAGTCGGTATTTTGTATATTGCGATCCATTAATAGGATGAAATCCAAATGTTTTTCCAAGGAAAATGATTTTGAGTTCTTGCCCTCATCTTTGGCTTAACCTTTAGCAGATATGATTAGTAATTTGATCACAGACGTTGCTTTATTTCTGCTAGCGGCTTACAAATGCTCACACTTGCCTCTTCTCTGATTCTTGGGGCATTTAATTACTATAATATTGCGATATTTTAATGCATATATATGGTAAGAACTGGCCTTTATTTTGAGAGTAAATTGGAGCTTCCACACCCAATACATTGCTCTATTTCGGTTAGCGGCTTACAAATGCTCTCACTTGCCTCTTCTCTGATTCTTGGGGCATTCAATTGAGATACTTTAATGCATATATATATGGTAAAAACTGGCCTTTATTTTGGGCGTAAATTGGAGCTTCCTGAGTGAGGTTTGTGTGAATTTTTCAATACACGATTAAATTAACATTCGTTCATGTTTCAGCTTGCAGTACGGCGTATTAATAACGCAAATGTCACTTTAGCCAGTGAAATTGTGAAATTTTGTTATAAAAGTCGGTATTTTGTATATTGCGATCCATTAATAGAATGAAATCCAAATGTTTTTCCTCTGAAAATGATTTTGAGTTCTTGCCCTCATCTTTGGCTTAACATTTAGCCGATATGATAAGTAATCTGATCACAGGACGTTGCTTTATTTCGGTTAGCGGCTTACAAATGCTCACACTTGCCCCTTCTCTGATTCTTGGGGCATTCAATTACTATAATATTGAGATACTTTAATGCATATATACATGGTAAAAACTGGCCTTTATTTTGAGAGTAAACTGGAGCTTCCACCCCCAATATTTCCTGAATGAGGTTTGTGCGAATTTTTCAATACAAGATTAAATTAACATTCGTGCATGTTTCAGCTTGCCGTACGGCGTATTAATGACGCAAATGTCACTTTAGCCAGTGAAATTGTGAAATTTTGTTATAGAAGTGTTTTTTTTTTGTATATTGCGGTCCATTATTAGGATGAAATCCAAATGTTTTTCCAATGAAAATGATTTTGAGTTCTTGCCCTCATCTTTGGTTTAACCTTTAGCCGATATGATTAGTAATTTGATCACAGGACGTTGCTTTATTTCGGTTAGTGACTGAAAAATGTCCACACTTGCCTCTTCTCCAATTCTTGGGGCATTTAATTACTACAATATTGAAATATATTAATGCATATATATATGGTAAGAACTGGCCTTTATTTTGAGAGTAAACTGGAACTTCCACAACCAATACATTGCAGTGAAATTGTGAAATTTTTTTTATAGAAGTCGGTATTTTGTATATTGCGATCCATTAATAGGATGAAATCCAAATGTTTTTCCAATGAAAATGATTTTGAGTTCTTGCCCTCATCTTTGGCTTAACCTTTAGCCGATATGAATAGTAATTTGATCACAGGACGTTGCTTTATTTCGGATAGCGGCTTACAAATGCTCACACTTGCCTCTTCTCTGATTCTCGGGGCATTTAAATACTATAATATTGAGATATTTTAATGTATATATATATGGTAAGAACTCTGCTTTATTTTGAGAGTAAATTGGAGCTTCCACACCCAGTATTTCCTGAGTGAGGTTTGTGTGAATTTTTCAATACAGGATAAAATTAACATTCGTGCATGTTTCAGCTTGCCGTACGCCGTATTAATGACGCAAAATGTCGCTTTAGCCAGTGAAATTGTGAAATTTTGTTATAGAAGTCGGTATTTTGTATATTGCGATCCATTAATAGGATGAAATGCAAATGTTTTTCCAATGAAAATGATTTTGTGTTCTTGCCCTCATCTTTGGCTTAACCTTAAGCCGATATGATTAGTAATTTGATCACAGGACGTTGCTTTATTTCGGTTAGCGGCTTACAAATGCTCACACTTGCCTCTTCTCTGATTCTTGGGGCATTTCATTACTATATATTGAGATATTTTAACGCATATATACATGGTAAAAACTGGCCTTTATTTTGAGAGTAAATTGGAGCTTAGACACCCAATATTTCCTGACTGAGGTTTCTGTGAATTTTTCAATACAAGATTAAATTAACATTCGTGCATGTTTCAGCTTGCCGTAGGGCGTATTAATGACGCAAATGTCACTTTACCTTGTGAAATTTTTTTATAGAAGTCGGTATTTTGTATATTGCGATCCATTAATAGGATGAAATCCAAATGTTTTTCCAAGGAAAATGATTTTGAGTTCTTGCCCTCATCTTTGGCTTAACCTTTAGCCGATATGATTAGTAATTTGATCACAGACGTTGCTTTATTTCTGTTAGCGGCTTACAAATGCTCACACTTGCCTCTTCTCTGATTCTTGGGGCATTTAATTACTATAATATTGCGATATTTTAATGCATATATATATGCTAAGAACTGGCCTTTATTTTGAGAGCAAATTGGAGCTTCCACACCCAATACATTGCTCTATTTCGGTTAGCGGCTTACAAATGCTCTCACTTGTCTCTTCTCTGATTCTTGGGGCATTTAATTGAGATACTTTAATGCATATATATATGGTAAGAACTGGCCTTTATTTTGAGCGTAAATTGGAGCTTGCTGAGTGAGGTTTATGTGAATTTTTCAATACACTATTAAATTAACATTCGTTCAGGTTTCAGCTTGCCGTACGGCGTATTAATAACGCAAATGTCACTTTAGCCAGTGAAATTGTGCAATTTTGTTATAGAAGTCGGTATTTTGTATATTGCGATCCATTAATAGGATGAAATCCAAATGTTTTTCCACTGAAAACGATTTTGAGTTCTTGCCCTCATCTTTGGCTTAACATTTAGCCGATATGATTAGTAATTTGATCAAAGGACGTTGCTTTATTTCGGTTAGCGGCTTACAAATGCTCACACTTGCCCCTTCTCTGATTCTTTTGAGAGTAAATTGGAGCTTCCACACCCAGTATTTCCTGAGTGAGGTTTGTGTGAATTTTTCAATACAGGATTAAATTAACATTCGTGCATGTTTCAGCTTGCCGTACGGCGTATTAATGACGCAAAATGTCACTTTAGCCAGTGAAATTGTGAAATTTTGTTATAGAAGTCGGTATTTTGTATATTGCGATCCATTAATAGGATGAAATGCAAATGTTTTTCCAATGAAAATGATTTTGTGTTCTTGCCCTCATCTTTGGCTTAACCTTAAGCCGATATGATTAGTAATTTGATCACAGGACGTTGCTTTATTTCGGTTAGCGGCTTACAAATGCTCACACTTGCCTCTTCTCTGATTCTTGGGGCATTTCATTACTATATATTGAGATATTTTAACGCATATATACATGGTAAAAACTGGCCTTTATTTTGAGTGTAAATTGGAGCTTAGACACCCAATATTTCCTGACTGAGGTTTCTGTGAATTTTTCAATACAAGATTAAATTAACATTCGTGCATGTTTCAGCTTGCCGTAGGGCGTATTAATGACGCAAATGTCACTTTACCTTGTGAAATTGTGAAAATTTTTTATAGAAGTCGGTATTTTGTATATTGCGATCCATTAATAGGATGAAATCCAAATGTTTTTCCAAGGAAAATGATTTTGAGTTCTTGCCCTCATCTTTGGCTTAACCTTTAGCCGATATGATTAGTAATTTGATCACAGACGTTGCTTTATTTCTGTTAGCGGCTTACAAATGCTCACACTTGCCTCTTCTCTGATTCTTGGGGCATTTAATTACTATAATATTGCGATATTTTAATGCATATATATATGCTAAGAACTGGCCTTAATTTTGAGAGCAAACTGGAGCTTCCACACCCAATACATTGCTCTATTTCGGTTAGCGGCTTACAAATGCTCTCACTTGTCTCTTCTCTGATTCTTGGGGTATTTAATTGAGATAATTTAATGCATATATATATGGTAAGAACTGGCCTTTATTTTGAGCGTAAATTGGAGCTTGCTGAGTGAGGTTTGTGTGAATTTTTCAATACACTATTAAATTAACATTCGTTCAGGTTTCAGCTTGCCGTACGGCGTATTAATAACGCAAATGTCACTTTAGCCAGTGAAATTGTGCAATTTTGTTATAGAAGTCGGTATTTTGTATATTGCGATCCATTAATAGGATGAAATCCAAATGTTTTTCCACTGAAAATGATTTTGAGTTCTTGCCCTCATCTTTGGCTTAACATTTAGCCGATATGATTAGTAATTTGATCAAAGGACGTTGCTTTATTTCGGTTAGCGGCTTACAAATGCTCACACTTGCCCCTTCTCTGATTCTTTTGAGAGTAAATTGGAGCTTCCACCCCCAATATTTCCTGAATGAGGTTTGTGTGAATTTTTCAATACAAGATTAAATTAACATTCGTGCATGTTTCAGCTTGCCGTACGGTGTATTAATGACGCAAATGTCACTTTAGCCAGTGAAATTGTAAAATTTTGTTATAGAAGTCGGTATTTTGTATATTGCGATCCATTAATAGGATGAAATCCAAATGTTTTTCCAATGAAAATGATTTTGAGTTCTTGCCCTCATCTTTGGTTTAACCTTTAGCCGATATGATTAGTAATTTGATCACAGGACGTTGCATTATTTCGGATAGCGGCTTACAAATGCTCACACTTGCCTCTTCTCTGATTCTTGGGGCATTTCATTACTATATATTAGGATATTTTAACGCATATATACATGGTAAAAACTGGCCTTTATTTTGAGAGTAAGTTGGAGCTTCCACACCCAATATTTCCTGAGTGAGGTTTGTGTGAATTTTTCAATACAAGATTAAATTAACATTCGTGCATGTTTCAGCTTGCCCTACGGCGTATTAATGACGCAAATGTCACTTTACCCAGTGAAATTGTGAAATTTTGTTATAGAAGTCGGTATTTTGTATATTGCGATCCATTGATAGGATGAAATCCAAATGTTTTTCCAATGAACATGATTTTGAGTTCTTGCCCTCATCTTTGGCTTAGCCTTTAGCCGATATGAATAGTAATTTGATCACAGGACGTTGCTTTATTTCGGATAGCGGCTTACAAATGCCTACACTTGCCTCTTCTCTGATTCTTGGAGCATTTAATTACTGTAATATTGAGATATTTTAATGCATGTATATATGGTAAGAACTGGCCTTTATTTTGAGTGTAAATTGGAGCTTCCACAAACAATATTTCCTGAATGAGGTTTGTGTGAATTTTTCAATACTAGATAAGATTAACACTCGTGCATGTTTCAGCTTGCCGTACGGCATACTAATGACGCAAATGTCACTTTAGCCAGTGAAATTGTGAAATTTTGTTATAGAAGTCGGTATTTTGTATATTGCGATCCACTGATAGGATGAAATCCAAATGTTTTTCCAATGAAAATGATTTTGAGTTCTTGCCCTCATCTTTGGCTTAACCTTTAGCCGATATGAATAGTAATTTGATCACAGGACGTTGCTTTATTTCGGATAGCGGCTTACAAATGCCTACACTTGCCTCTTCTCTGATTCTTGGGGCATTTAATTACTGTAATATTGAGATATTTTAATCCATGTATATATGGTAAGAACTGGCCCTTATTTTGAGTGTAAATTGGAGCTTCCACAAACAATATTTCCTGAATGAGGTTTGTTTGAATTTTTCAATACTAGATAAGATTAACACTTGTGCATGTTTCAGCTTGCCGTACAGCGTACTAATGAGGCAAATGTCACTTTAGCCAGTGAAATTGTGAAATTTTGTTATAGAGGTCGGCATTTTGTATATTGCGATCCATTAATAGGATGAAATCCAAATGTTTTTCCAATGAAAATGATTTTGAGTTCTTGCCCTCATCTTTGGCTTAACCCTTAGCCGATATGATTAGTAACTTGATCACAAAACGTTGCTTTATTTCCGTTAGCGGCTTACAAATGCTCACACTTCTTGGTGCATTTAATTACTATAATATTGCTATATTTTAATGCATATATATATGGTAAGAACTGGCCTTTATTTTGAGAGTAAATTGGAGCTTCCACACCCAACACATTGCTCTATTTCGGTTAGCGGCTTACAAATGCTCACACTAGCCTCTTCTCTCATTCTTGCGGCATTTAAATGAGATACTTTAATGCATATATATATGGTAAGAACTGGACTTTATTTTGAGAATAAATTGGAGCTTCCACACCCAATATTTTCTGAGTGAGGTTTGTGTGAATTTTTCAATACAAGATTAAATTAACATTCGTGCATGTTTCAGGTTGCCGTACGACGTATTTATGACGCAAGTGTCACTTAAGCCAGTGAAATGTGAAATTTTGTTATAGAAGTCGGTATTTTGTATATTGCGATCGATTAATAGGACGAAATCCAAATGTTTTTCCAAGGAAAATGATTTTGAGTTCTTGCCCTCATCTTTGGCTTAACCTTTAGCTGATATGATTAGTAATTTGATCACAGACGTTGCTTTATTTCTGTTAGCGGCTTACAAATGCTCACACTTGCCTCTTCTCTGATTCTTGGGGCATTTAATTGAGATAACTTAATGCATATATATATGGTAAGAACTGGCCTTTATTTTGAGCGTAAATTGGAGCTTCCTGAGTGAGGTTTGTGTGAATTTTTCAATACAAGATTAAATTAACATTCGTGCATGTTTCAGCTTGCGGTACGGCGTATTAATGACGCAAATGTCACTTTACCCAGTGAAATTGTGAAATTTTGTTATAGAAGTCGGTATTTTGTATATTGCGATCCATTAATAGGATGAAATCCAAATGTTTTTCCAATGAAAATGATTTTGTGTTCTTGCCCTCATCTTTGGCTTAACCTTAGGCCAATATGAATAGTAATTTGATCACAGGACGTTGCTTTATTTCAGCTTGCCGTATGGCGTACTAATGACGCAAATGTCACTTTAGCCAGTGAAATTGTGAAATTTTGTTATAGAAGTCGGTATTTTGTATATTGCGATCCATTAATAGGATGAAATCAAAATGTTTTTTCAATGAAAATGATTTTGAGTTCTTGTGATCATCTTTGGCTTAACCTTTAGCCGATATGATTAGTAATTTGATCACAAGGCGTTGCTTTATTTCGGTTGGCGGCTTACAAATGCTAACACTTGCCTCTTCTCTGATTTTTGGGGCATTTAAGTACTATAATATTGAGATATTTTAAAGCATATATATATATGGTAAGAACTGACCTTTATTATGAGAGTAAATTGGAGCTTCCACATCAAATATTTCCTGAGTGAGGTTTGTGCGAATTTTTCAATACAAGATTAAATCAACACTCGTGCATGTTTCAGCTTGCCGTACGGCGTATTAACGATGCAAATGTCACTTTAGCCAGAGAAATTGTGAAATTTTGTTTTAGAAGTCGGTATTTTGTTAATTGCGATCCATTAATAGGATGAAATCCAAATGTTTTTCCAATGAAAATGATTTTGAGTTCTTGCCCTCATCTTTGGATTAACCCTTAGCCGATACGAATTCTAATTTGATCACAGAACGTTGCTTTATTTCGGTTAGCGGCTTACAAATGCTCACACTTGCCTCTTCTCTGATTCTTGGGGCATTTAATTACTATAATATTGAGATATTTTAATGCATATCTGGTAAGAACTGCCCTTTATTTTGAGAGTAAATTGGAGCTTCCACACCCAATATTTCCTGAGTGAGGTTTGTGTAAATTTTTCAATACAAGATTAAATTAACATTCGTGCATGTTTCAGCTTGCCGTACGGCGTATTAATGACGCAAAATGTCACCTTAGCCAGTGAAATTGTGAAATTTTGTTATAGAAGTCGGTATTTTGTTAATTGCGATCCATTAATAGGATGAAATCCAAATGTTTTTCCAATGAAAATGATTTTGAGTTCTTGCCCTCATCTTTGGATTAACCCTTAGCCGATACGAATTCTAATTTGATCACAGAACGTTGCTTTATTTCGGTTAGCGGCTTACAAATGCTCACACTTGCCTCTTCTCTGATTCTTGGGGCATTTAATTACTATAATATTGAAATATTTTAAGGTAAGAACTCTTCTATATCTTGATAGTAACTTGGAGCTTCCACATCCAATATTTCCTGAGTGAGGTTTGTGTGAATTTTTCAATACAAGATTAAATTAACATTCGTGCATTTTTCAGCTTGCCGTACGGCGTATTAATGACGCAAATGTCACTTTAGCCAGAGAAATTGTGAAATTTTGTTATAGAAGTCGGTATTTTGTATATTCCGATCCATTAATAGGATGAAATCCAAATGTTTTTCCAATGAAAATGATTTTGAGTTCTTGCCCTCATCTTTGGCTTAACCTTAAGCCGATATGATTAGTAATTTGATCACAGGACGTTGCTTTATTTCGGTTAGCGGCTTACAAATGCTCAGACTTGCCTCTTCTCTGATTTTTGGGGCATTTAATTTCTATAATATTGAGATATTTTAATGCATATCTGGCCTTTATTTTGAGAGTAAATTGGAGCTTTCACACCCAATATTTTCTGAGCGAGGTTTGTGTACATTTTTCAATACAAGATTAAATTAACATTCGTGCATGTTTCAGCTTGCCGTACGGCGTATTAATGACGCAAAATGTCACCTTAGCCAGTGAAATCGTGAAATTTTGTTATAGAAGTCAGTATTTTGTATATTCCGATCCATTAATAGGATGAAATCCAAATGTTTTTCCAATGAAAATGATTTTGAGTTCTTGCCCTCATCTTTGGCTTAACCCTTAGCCGATACGAATAGTAATTTGATCACAGTACGTTGCTTTATTTCGGTTAGCGGCTTACAAATGCTCACACTTGCCTCTTCTCTGATTCTTTGGGCATTTAATTACTATAATATTGAAATATTTTAAGGTAGGAACTCTTCTATATCTTGATAGTAACTTGGAGCTTCCACATCCAATATTTCCTGAGTGAAGTTTGTGTGAATTTTTCAATACAAGATTAAATCAACATTAGTGCATGTTTCAGCTTGCCGTACGGCGTATTAATGACGCAAATGTCACTTTAGCCAGAGAAATTGTGAAATTTTGTTATAGAAGTCGGTATTTTGCATATTCCGATCCATAAATAGGATGAAATCCAAATGTTTTTCCAATGAAAATGATTTTGAGTTCTTGCCCTCATCTTTTGCTTAACCTTAAGCCGATATGATTAGTAATTTGATCACAGGACGTTGCTTTATTTCGGTTAGCGGCTTACAAATGCTCACACTTGCCTCTTCTCTGATTCTTGGGGCATTTAATTACTATAATATTGAAATATTTTAATGCATATCTGGTAAGAACTGGCCTTTATTTTGAGAGTAAATTGGAGCTTCCACACCCAATATTTCCTGAGTGAGGTTTGTGTTAATTTTTCAATACAAGATTAAATTAACATTCGTGCATGTTTCAGCTTGCCGTACGGCGTATTAATGACGCAAAATGTCACCTTAGCCAGTGAGATTGTGAAATTTTGTTATAGAAGTCGCTATTTTGTATATTCCGATCCATTAATAGGATGAAATCCAAATGTTTTTCCAATGAAAATGATTTTGAGTTCTTGCCCTCATCTTTGGCTTAACCCTTAGCCGATATGAATAGTAATTTGATCACAGAACGTTGCTTTATTTCGGTTAGCGGCTTACAAATGCTCACACTTGTCTCTTCTCTGATTCTTGGGGCTTTTAATTACTATAATATTGAGGTATTTTAATTTATATATATATGGTAAGAACTTGGCTTTAATTTTAGAGTAAATTGGAGCTTCCACACCCAATACTTCCTGAGTGAGGTTTGTGTGAATTTTTCAATACAAGATTAAATCAACATTCGTGCATGTTTCAGCTTGCCGTACGGCGTATTAATGACGCAAATGTCACTTTAGCCAGAGAAATTGTGAAATTTTGTTATAGAAGTCGGTATTTTGTATATTCCGATCCATTAATAGGAAGAAATCCAAATGTTTTTCCAATGAAAATGATTTTGAGTTCTTGCCCTCATCTTTGGCTTAACCTTAAGCCGATATGATTAGTAATTTGATCACAGGACGTTGCTTTATTTCGGTTAGCGGCTTACAAATGCTCACACTTGCCTCTTCTCTGATTCTTGGGGCATTTAATTACTATAATATTCAGATATTTTAATGCATATCTGGTAAGAACTGGCCTTTATTTTGAGAGTAAATTGGAGCTTCCACATCCAATATTTCCTGAGTGAGGTTTATGTTAATTTTTCAATACAAGATTAAATTAACATTCGTGCATGTTTCAGCTTGCCGTACGGCGTATTAATGACGCAAAATGTCACCTTAGCCAGTGAAATTGTGAAATTTTGTTATAGAAGTCGCTATTTTGTATATTCCGATCCATTAATAGGATGAAATCCAAATGTTTTTCCAATGAAAATGATTTTGAGTTCTTGCCCTCATCTTTGGCTTAACCCTTAGCCGATATGAATAGTAATTTGATCACAGAACGTTGCTTTATTTCGGTTAGCGGCTTACAAATGCTCACACTTGTCTCTTCTCTGATTCTTGGGGCTTTTAATTATTATAATATTGAGGTATTTTAATGTATATATATATGGTAAGAACTTGGCTTTATTTTTAGAGTAAATTGGAGCTTCCACACCCAATAGTTCCTGAGTGAGGTTTGTGTGAATTTTTCAATACAGGTTTAAATTAACAGTCGTGCATGTTTCAGCTTGCCGTACGGCGTATTAATGATGCAAATGTCACTTTACCCAGTCAAATTGTGAAATTTTGTTATAGAAGTCGGTATTTTGTATATTGCGATCCATTAATGGGATGGAATCCAAATGTTTTTCCAATGAAAATGATTTTGAGTTCTTGCCCTTATCTTTGGCTTAACCTTTAGCCGATATGATTAGTAATTTGATCGCAGACGTTGCTTTATTTCTGTTAGCGGCTTACAAATGCTCACACTTGCCTCTTCTCTGATTCTTGGGGCATTTAATTACTATAATATTGTATATTATATATATTATAATATGGCCTTTATTTTGAGAGTAAATTGGAGCTTCCACACCCAATAGTTCCTGAGTGAGGTTTGTGTGAATTTTTCAATACAGGTTTAAATTAATTGTCGTGCATGTTTCAGCTTGCCGTACGGCGTATTAATGACGCAAATGTCACTTTAGCCAGAGAAATTGTGAAATTTTGTTATAGAAGTCGGTATTTTGTATATTGCGATCCATTAATAGGATGAAATCCAAATGTTTTTGCAATGAAAATGATTTTGAGTTCTTGCCCTCATCTTTGGCTTAACCCTTAGCCGATATGAATAGTAATTTGATCATAGAACGTTGCTTTATTTCCGTTAGCGGCTTACAAATGCTCGCAGTTGCCTCTTCTCTGATTCTTAGAGCATTTCATTACCATACATTGAGATATTTTAATGCATATATATATGGTAAAAACTGGCCTTTATTTTGAGAGTAAATTGGAGCTTCCACACCCAATACTTCCTGAGTGAGGTTTGTGTGAATTTTTCAATACAAGATTAAATCAACATTCGTGCATGTTTCAGCTTGCCGTACGGCGTATTAATGACGCAAATGTCACTTTAGCCAGAGAAATTGTGAAATTTTGTTATAGAAGTCGGTATTTTGTATATTCCGATCCATTAATAGGAAAAAATCCAAATGTTTTTCCAATGAAAATGATTTTGAGTTCTTGCCCTCATCTTTGGCTTAACCTTAAGCCGATATGATTAGTAATTTGATCACAGGACGTTGCTTTATTTCGGTTAGCGGCTTACAAATGCTCACACTTGCCTCTTCTCTGATTCTTGGGGCATTTAATTACTATAATATTGAGATATTTTAATGCATATCTGGTAAGAAGTGGCCTTTATTTTGAGAGTAAATTGGAGCTTCCACACCCAATATTTCCTGAGTGAGGTTTGTGTTAATTTTTCAATACAAGATTAAATTAACATTCGTGCATGTTTCAGCTTGCCGTACGGCGTATTAATGACGCAAAATGTCACCTTAGCCAGTGAAATTGTGAAATTTTGTTATAGAAGTCGCTATTTTGTATATTCCGATCCATTAATAGGATGAAATCCAAATGTTTTTCCAATGAAAATGATTTTGAGTTCTTGCCCTCATCTTTGGCTTAACCCTTAGCCGATATGAATAGTAATTTGATCACAGAACTTTGCTTTATTTCGGTTAGCGGCTTACAAATGCTCACACTTGTCTCTTTTTTGATTCTTGGGGCTTTTAATTACTATAATATTGAGGTATTTTAATGTATATATATATGGTAAGAACTTGGCTTTATTTTTAGAGTAAATTGGAGCTTCCACACCCAATAGTTCCTGAGTGAGGTTTGTGTGAATTTTTCAATACAGGTTTAAATTAACAGTCGTGCATGTTTCAGCTTGCCGTACGGCGTATTAATGATGCAAATGTCACTTTAGCCAGTCAAATTGTGAAATTTTGTTATAGAAGTCGGTATTTTGTATATTGCGGTCCATTAATGGGATGGAATCCAAATGTTTTTCCAATGAAAATGATTTTGAGTTCTTGCCCTCATCTTTGGCTTAACCTTTAGCCGATATGATTAGTAATTTGATCGCAGACGTTGCTTTATTTCTGTTAGCGGCTTACAAATGCTCACACTTGCCTCTTCTCTGATTCTTGGGGCATTTAATTACTATAATATTATATATTATATATATTATAATATGGCCTTTATTTTGAGAGTAAATTGGAGCTTCCACACCCAATACACTGCTTTATTTCGGTTAGCGGCTTACAAATGCTCTCACTTGCCTCTTCTCTGATTCTTGGGGCATTTAATTGAGATACCTTAATGCATATATATATGGTAAGAACTGGCCTTTATTTTGAGCGTAAATTGGAGCTTCCTGAGTGAGGTTTGTGTGAATTTTTCAATACAAGATTAAATTAACATTCGTGCATGTTTCAGCTTGCGGTACGGCGTATTAATGACGCAAATGTCACTTTAGCCAGTGAAATTGTGAAATTTTGTTATAGAAGTCGGTATTTTGTATATTGCGATCCATTATTAGGATGAAATCCAAATGTTTTTCCACTGAAAATGATTTTGAGTTCTTGCCCTCATCTTTGGCTTAACCTTTAGCCGATATGAATAGTAATTTGATCACACGACGTTGCTTTTGTTCAGCTTGCCGTATGGCGTACTAATGACGCAAATGTCACTTCAGCCAGAGAAATTGTGAAATTTTGTTATAGAAGTCGGTATTTTGTATATTGCGATCCATTAATAGGATGAAATCAAAATGTTTTTTCAATGAAAATGATTTTGAGTTCTTGTGATCATCTTTGGCTTAACCTTTAGCCGATATGATTAGTAATTTGATCACAAGGCGTTGCTTTATTTCGGTTGGCGGCTTACAAATGCTCACACTTGCCTCTTCTCTGATTCCTGGGGCATTTAATTACTATAATATTGAAATATTTTAAGGTAAGAACTCTTCTATATCTTGATAGTAACTTGGAGCTTCCACATCCAATATTTCCTGAGTGAGGTTTGTGTGAATTTTTCAATACAAGATTAAATTAACATTCGTGCATGTTTCAGCTTGCCGTACGGCGTATTAATGACGCAAATGTCACTCTAGCCAGAGAAATTGTGAAATTTTGTTATAGAAGTCGGTATTTTGTATATTGCGATCCATTAATAGGATGAAATCCAAATGTTTTCCCAATGAAAATGATTTTGAGTTCTTGCCCTCATCTTTGGCTTAACCCTTAGCCGATATGAATAGTAATTTGATCACAGAACGTTGCTTTATTTCGGTTAGCGGCTTACAAATGCTCACACTTGTCTCTTCTCTGATTCTTGGGGCTTTTAATTACTATAATATTGAGGTATTTTAATGTATATATATATGGTAAGAACTTGGCTTTATTTTTAGAGTAAATTGGAGCTTCCACACCCAATAGTTCCTGAGTGAGGTTTGTGTGAATTTTTCAATACAGGTTTAAATTAACAGTCGTGCATGTTTCAGCTTGCCGTACGGCGTATTAATGATGCAAATGTCACTTTAGCCAGTCAAATTGTGAAATTTTGTTATAGAAGTCGGTATTTTGTATATTGCGATCCATTAATGGGATGGAATCCAAATGTTTTTCCAATGAAAATGATTTTGAGTTCTTGCCCTCATCTTTGGCTTAACCTTTAGCCGATATGATTAGTAATTTGATCGCAGACGTTGCTTTATTTCTGTTAGCGGCTTACAAATGTTCACACTTGCCTCTTCTCTGATTCTTGGGGCATTTAATTACTATAATATTATATATTATATATATTATAATATGGCCTTTATTTTGAGAGTAAATTGGAGCTTCCACACCCAATACACTGCTTTATTTCGGTTAGCGGCTTACAAATGCTCTCACTTGCCTCTTCTCTGATTCTTGGGGCATTTAATTGAGATACCTTAATGCATATATATATGGTAAGAACTGGCCTTTATTTTGAGCGTAAATTGGAGCTTCCTGAGTGAGGTTTGTGTGAATTTTTCAATACAAGATTAAATTAACATTCGTGCATGTTTCAGCTTGCGGTACGGCGTATTAATGACGCAAATGTCACTTTAGCCAGTGAAATTGTGAAATTTTGTTATAGAAGTCGGTATTTTGTATATTGCGATCCATTATTAGGATGAAATCCAAATGTTTTTCCAATGAAAATGATTTTGAGTTCTTGCCCTCATCTTTGGCTTAACCTTTAGCCGATATGAATAGTAATTTGATCACACGACGTTGCTTTTGTTCAGCTTGCCGTATGGCGTACTAATGACGCAAATGTCACTTCAGCCAGAGAAATTGTGAAATTTTGTTATAGAAGTCGGTATTTTGTATATTGCGATCCATTAATAGGATGAAATCAAAATGTTTTTTCAATGAAAATGATTTTGAGTTCTTGTGATCATCTTTGGCTTAACCTTTAGCCGATATGATTAGTAATTTGATCACAAGGCGTTGCTTTATTTCGGTTGGCGGCTTACAAATGCTCACACTTGCCTCTTCTCTGATTCTTGGGGCATTTAATTACTATAATATTGAAATATTTTAAGGTAAGAACTCTTCTATATCTTGATAGTAACTTGGAGCTTCCACATCCAATATTTCCTGAGTGAGGTTTGTTTGAATTTTTCAATACAAGATTAAATTAACATTCGTGCATGTTTCAGCTTGCCGTACGGCGTATTAATGACGCAAATGTCACTCTAGCCAGAGAAATTGTGAAATTTTGTTATAGAAGTCGGTATTTTGTATATTGCGATCCATTAATAGGATGAAATCCAAATGTTTTTCCAATGAAAATGATTTTGAGTTCTTGCCCTCATCTTTGGCGTAACCCTTAGCCGATATGAATAGTAATTTGATCACAGAACGTTGCTTTATTTTGGTTAGCGGCTTACAAATGCTCACACTTGCCTCTTCTCTGATTCTTGGGGCATTTAAGTACTATAATATTGAGATATTTTAAAGCATATATATATATATATGATAAGAACTGACCTTTATTATGAGAGTAAATTGGAGCTTCCACATCAAATATTTCCTGAGTGAGGTTTGTGCGAATTTTTCAATACAAGATTAAATCAACACTCGTGCATGTTTCAGCTTGCCGTACGGCGTATTAACGATGCAAATGTCACTTTAGCCAGAGAAATTGTGAAATTTTGTTATAGAAGTCGGTATTTTGTATATTGCGATCCATTAATAGGATGAAATCCAAATGTTTTCCCAATGAAAATGATTTTGAGTTCTTGCCCTCATCTTTGGCTTAACCCTTAGCCGATATGAATAGTAATTTGATCATAGAACGTTGCTTTATTTCCGTTAGCGGCTTACAAATGCTCGCACTTGCCTCTTCTCTGATTCTTGGAGCATTTCATTACTATATATTGAGATATTCTAATGCATATATATATGGTAAAAACTGGCCTTTATTTTGAGAGTAAATTGGAGCTTGTTTGTGTTAATTTTTCAATACAAGATTAAATTAACATTCGTGCATGTTTCAGCTTCCCGTACGGCGTATTAATGACGCAAAATGTCACCTTAGCCAGTGAAATTGTGAAATTTTGTTATAGAAGTCGCTATTTTGTATATTCCGATCCATTAATAGGATGAAATCCAAATGTTTGTCCAATGAAAATGATTTTGAGTTCTTGCCCTCATCTTTGGCTTAACCCTTAGCCGATATGAATAGTAATTTGATCACAGAACGTTGCTTTATTTCGGTTAGCGGCTTACAAATGCTCACACTTGTCTCTTCTCTGATTCTTGGGGCTTTTAATTACTATAATATTGAGGTATTTTAATGTATATATATATGGTAAGAACTTGGCTTTATTTTTAGAGTAAATTGGAGCTTCCACACCCAATAGTTCCTGAGTGAGGTTTGTGTGAATTTTTCAATACAGGTTTAAATTAGCAGTCGTGCATGTTTCAGCTTGCCGTATGGCGTATTAATGATGCAAATGTCACTTTAGCCAGTCAAATTGTGAAATTTAGTTATAGAAGTCGGTATTTTGTATATTGCGATCCATTAATGGGATGGAATCCCAATGTTTTTCCAATGAAAATGATTTTGAGTTCTTGCCCTCATCTTTGGCTTAACCTTTAGCCGATATGATTAGTAATTTGATCACAGGACGTTGCTTTATTTCGGTTAGCGGCTTACAAATGCTCACACTTGTCTCTTCTCTGATTCTTGGGGCTTTTAATTACTATAATATTGAGGTATTTTAATGTATATATATATGGTAAGAACTTGGCTTTATTTTTAGAGTAAATTGGAGCTTCCACACCCAATAGTTCCTGAGTGAGGTTTGTGTGAATTTTTCAATACAGGTTTAAATTAACAGTCGTGCATGTTTCAGCTTGCCGTACGGCGTATTAATGATGCAAATGTCACTTTAGCCAGTTAAATTGTGAAATTTTGTTATAGAAGTCGATATTTTGTATATTGCGATACTTTAATGGGATGAAATCCAAATGTTTTTCCAATGAAAATGATTTTGAGTTCTTTTACGTACGTACGTATTAATGACGCACGGCGTATTAATGACGCAAATGCTCACACTTGTCTCTTCTCTGATTCTTGGGGCCTTTACTTACTGCAATATTGAGGTATTTTAATATATATATATATGGTAAGAACTTGGCTTTATTTTGAGAGTAAATTGGAGCTTCCACACCCAATATTTCCTGAGTGAGGTTTGTGTGAATTTTTCAATACAAGATTAAATTAACAGTCGTGCATGTTTCAGCTTGCCGTACGGCGTATTAATGATGCAAATGTCACTTTAGCCAGTTAAATTGTGAAATTTTGTTATAGAAGTCGGTATTTTGTATATTGCGATCGATTAGTAGGACGAAATCCAAATGTTTTTCCAAGGAAAATGATTTTGAGTTCTTGCCCTCATCTTTGGCTTAACCTTTAGCCGATATGATTAGTAATTTGATCACAGACGTTGCTTTATTTCAGTTAGCGGCTTACAAATGCTCACACTTGCCTCTTCTCTGATTTTTGGGGCATTTAATTACTATAATATTATATATTATATAAGTTAACGATGGGAAAGTTCACAAGCCATCGTTCACAAGCCATCCAACACCAGCGCTGCACGAGTTCAAATTTCTGTATTGCACCAGCCCCCAAATTGCTGACGTCGCGTCTGGGTCAACACGAGCAACCCAATATTCACCTGCCGGCGAGCGTCGTTCTGCTGATGCAGTAGGTTAAGCTTAGGTGTAATTATTAATCGAACTTAATGTTCTGTTCAGTCTTTAAGTAGATTCCGAATAATAAAGATATTTTTTTTTAAAAATCCCAACAAGGAGGATTTTAATTGGCGCCCGAGCAGGGACACAGGTATCGCGTGTTGAAGCTAATAAAACCCTCAAGTAGTGTAAAATTCATCCGCGAAATAATAACGACGAGTATCCCTAAAGTAGTGAGAAAGCCGGAAAAAACCTGTGTCCCCGAACCCCTCGCGAACGTGAAGTGAAAAAAAACGCTAGTGAAAAAAAACCTAGTGAAAAACCCTAGTGAAAAATCCTGGTGAAGAACACACCGTGAAAGGCCCTTAAGTAGAAGCTTCAAGTTCGTGTAAAGAGAAAGGCCCTCAAGCAGTGCCACCGTTCATACGGCCCTCAAGTAGTGCCAAAAAAAGGAACATTCGAGAAACGAGGCCCCCGAGTAGCAGTACGCAAAAAGGAGATACGACGTGTCAGCCGCTCGATGTTTCTACTTATAATGTAAGCCTAGTTTTAGTAAATAATCTATAAAATTTTTATAATTCACATTTAATACATACTAAGAAATTGTCAACAATCCAAGTGTTTATACAAATATTGAGAAAACGATTATAACCTACACGTAATTCTAAAGAAAAATTGTATTCCCATATAAATCGAAGAAGAACCTTTATAACTTATAAATAATTCTGATATAAATTGCAAATTTATACTTACTACGAAAATCCTAACTGTTCCATAATAATTTCTTTGATTTCCTTACCTACGTTTCTTACTACGAAAATTTTAACTGTACCGCAATGTCTAATCCCAATAACCTCATAGGTCCCCCGGTCCTTATCAATCCGAACGATATTCGCGCCCCGAATCCAAATACTCCTAACCCCACAAATCCCCAAAATCTGAATATTGCAAATCTTTCTTCACTAATTACTTCAATAGTCTCACAAACACTGGAAACTGAAGGTAGGAGGATTATCCAATCGATAATCAACCCTAATTCAGACCAGTTCACGGGAATTGAGCAAACGATCAACCAAGATCAACGAGCAAATCTCGCTGAACTTGACAAAATTCCGGATGTCGTAAGATCACTACGCGAATTCTCAGGCCAACCCGGAGAATTTAGCTCTTGGCGGAAGAGCGTGGAGAGAATTTTAAGAATCTATGATTCGATAAAAGGCTCTCCAAAATACTTCGGCACTTTAAATGTCATTAGGAACAAAATTGTCGGTCACGCGGACCACGTTTTGGAATCCTATAACACGCCATTGAATTGGGACTGTATTACACGTTGCCTCACTCTGCACTATGCAGATAAGAGAGACCTAGGCACTTTAGAATACCAGATGACATCACTGGTACAGGGTAATTCTACAGTACACGAATTCTATCAACTAGTGTACGCCCATCTATCTCTAATTCTCAATAAAATATCTAGCATGAATATTGGCGAAGAAGCGCTAAATTTGCTCATGCATACCTACAGAGAAAAGGCTTTGGACACCTTTGTAAGAGGTCTCAAAGGCGATTTGCCCCGGCTTCTCGGTATTCGAGAACCCGTAGACTTACCTCAAGCCTTGCATCTGTGTCTAAAACTTGAGAACCAAAGTTTTAGGTCTCATTATGCTATGGCTACACAAAACAGTATGAGGAGGGTGCAACAGCCACCACCTCTTCCACTACGACGTGTAAATCCACATCCACAACCACAACCAAGACAACAATTTATACCTCAGTTATGGCATAATCCAATAAGACCAAATACTACACCGCAGTATAATCCTGGCCCAAGACCTGTAGCACCTCAGTTCCGGTCAAACACTTTCGCCCAGAACAATCCAGCTCCAAGATTACAACCACCACCAGAGCCGATGGATGCCTCTACAATAAGGACAAACAACGTGAATTATATGAACCGACCACAGCAGAAGAACTGGCCCCCCGCACCAAAAAGGCAAGTCGGACCGCCATCACGTCAAATTCACCCACCAAAGATGCAGAGGAATTTCCACATAAACACTGGAGAGGAGCATGAACCCGATGCGCAACAATACGAGCAGAGTATTCAATACGAGGACAATCAGAATCTACAAACCCTTGACGAATACATGGACTCCATCCCGCAGGAAGCTGAAGCCGAATGTGCCGAGTTTAATGATATCCATTTTTTAGAATGAATCATTCCTCTCTTCTATACTTTGAATGTAAGACGAGGAATGGTCAAATATTAAAATTTTTGATCGACACCGGGTCGAACAAAAATTATATTCAACCAAGTCTAGTTATTAATCCTTTACCGAATGAAAAACCCTTTTTTGCAAATTCTGTTGGAGGTAATATTAGAGTCAGCGAACACACCTTTCTCAATCTTTTTGGTCTAAACGACAAAAAACTTAAATTTTTCCTCATGCCTGGATTGAAATCGTTTCATGGCATTCTTGGTAATGACAGTCTAAAAGATCTTTCCGCTGTCATACACATCAAAAGCAATTATATGGTTGTCGATGGTTTCGGTAAAGTAAGAATCAAACAACTTATATCAGAATCCGTAAATTCAATAGCTATTCGTACCGATCATATGACTGCACAACAGAAATCTAATATTGAAAGTCTAGTAAAAGAATTCCCTATCCTCTTTGACGATCCCGATAATAAGCTCACGTGTACCACTACAGTCAAAGGTGAGATCCGAACCACCTCGGACTCTCCCGTTTATTCCAAATTTTACCCCTATCCCGCAGCACTCAAAGACGAGGTCGAACAACAAGTCCAGAAACTCTTGGAAGATGGCATCATAAGACGCTCCAGATCGCCATACAATTCACCGGTGTGGATTGTCCCCAAAAAGGCAGATGCGTCTGGGAAAAAGAAGTACAGAGTCGTAATAGACTATCGGAAACTAAACTCCATTACGATCCCTGATAAGTACCCAATTCCCGAAATAAATGACGTACTCTCAAATTTGGGAAAAAACAAATGGTTTAGCGTTATTGATTTGAAGAGTGGTTTTCACCAGATCCCTTTAAGAGAAGAGGACATGGAAAAAACTGCATTTTCGATAAAAAACGGCAAATTCGAGTTCACCAGACTGCCATTTGGTCTGAAAAATGCACCAGCAATTTTCCAGAGAGCTCTAGATGATATCCTTAGAGACCTCATCGGGAAGATATGCTATGTGTATATCGACGATCTGATAATTTTCAGCCCAGATCTCGCAACACATCTCGCGAATATTCGTAAAGTCTTTGAAACCCTAAGCAACGCAAACCTCAAAGTACAGCTCGACAAATGCGAGTTTTACAAGCAGGAAGTAGAGTTCTTCGGTTTTATAGTCTCGTCGGAAGGCATTAAAACTAATCCTGAGAAAGTCAAGGCTATTCAAAATTTCCCAGCTCCAAACAACCTAAAGGCATTAAGATCTTTCCTTGGTCTGTCAGGGTATTATCGGAGATTCATCCGAGACTACGCAAAGCTTGCCAAACCCCTGACATCCCTTTTAAGGGGGGAGGATGGACGCCTGTCCAAAAACCTATCGAGCAAAAAGGTCATCCATCTTAACAAAGAAGCCCAGGATGCCTTCGAGAAAATCAAGCGATCCTTGACATCAGATGATTTAGTGTTAACCTATCCCGACTATAAAAATCCATTTGAGTTAACTACAGATGCGTCAAACTTTGCCACAGGTGCCGTTCTATCACAACAGAATAGACCCATCACGTTCATTTCAAGGACACTCAGTAAGACAGAGGAAAACTACGCCACTAATGAGAAGGAGATGCTAGCCATCGTATGGGCTCTCAACTCTCTCAGGAATTACCTTTACGGTTCGGCGAAAGTTCTCATCTATACAGATCACCAACCTCTAACTTATGCACTGAGTAATAAGAACAATAACACCAAGTTAAAACGATGGAAGGCATTGTTGGAAGAATACGACTACGAGCTTAAATACAAGCCCGGAAAAACTAACGTAGTTGCTGACGCCCTTACAAGGCAAAATTTTGCCACACAAATTAACTCGATGACTCCAACAATTCACAGCGATGAGAGCTCATCACATAATCTAATATTCAGTGTCGACTCCCCAATTAACTGTTTTAAGAACCAAATTTTCCTTTTAGTAGGTACACCTCATAGTGAAACTTTCGAAATTGTATTCCCTACATACCATAGACATACCATCACCTCACCCTTTTATAACGAATCAATGCTTATTGAAATCCTAAAAAAACGATTAAATCCATCCGTAACTAATTGCATCAAGACACAAGAACGTATCATGGGAATGATACAAAATATCTACGCAGAGCACTTTAGCACTTATCGAATTCGATTCACGCAGATCGTAGTTCAAGACGTTAAGCAACGCAAGATCATCATAGACACACACAACCGTGCTCACAGAAACGATCGCGAGAACAAAGTTCAGATCTTGGACAAATACTATTTCCCCAGCATGTCGAGGAAAATTAAGAAAATTACCAGACTTTGCTCGATTTGTAAGGGAAATAAGTACGACCGCCATCCCAACAAAGTCCAAATACAATCAACACCTTTACCAAAACATCCAGGTGAAATAATTCATGTAGATATTTTTTCTACCGAAGGAAAGCTAGTGCTAACTGCTATTGATAAATTTTCGATATATTCCTTATTCAAAATTATAGAATCAAAAGCAATAGAACACATACCCCAACCACTTAGAGAAATCATATTCGGTTATGGCATACCAAAGGTCATCGTATTCGACAACGAAAAATCATTTAATTCGTCCACCATAACATTTATGCTAGAGAATGAGTTTGGAATACAAGTTTTCACTACTCCACCGTATTCCAGTACATCTAACGGACAAGTGGAAAGACTTCATTCAACACTTGCCGAAATAATGAGATGTCTCAAAGCTGAAAGAAACTACCAGTCCTTCACGGAACTTATTGAAGCTGCTGTTTATGCGTACAACTTTTCCATTCATTCAGTAACGAAAAAGAAAGCAGTTGACCTTTTCTTCTCCAGAAATATCAGTCTCGATCCAGTAGAAATTGACAGAGTACATTCAGAAAACGCGAACAGATTAAAAAAGAAGCAAGACGCCGATCTTGCTTATCATAACAAAAACAGGCCACCTCTCAAGACATATTCACCAGGAGACACCATCTTCATAAAAGTAAATAAACGAATAGGCTCAAAATTAACGAAACGGTACAGAAAAGAAAAGGTAAAAGAAGATAATTCCACTACAGTAATTACTGAGACTGGAAAAACAGTCCACAAAAACAATATCAGGCATTGAACCTTACTCCTATCCTTTCCTTTCACCTTTCCACAGGTTCCTCGTCCAAACTTCTCTTGGAGAAGTCAACGTTCTCGATTACGCCCACTCCCCCATTATTGTATTGAACGACGGTATGGCCAAAATTACCGAAGGTAGTATTAAATTAATACACAACATCGATTTAATTCCCTTTGAAACCTTCCTATCCCAAACACGTCCCATTATCCAAAATACTCCTAGGAATAACCCTTTCCTTCCCTTATTCAACTATAAGTTAGAAAAAATAGAATCTCTCATGAGAAGAGTAAGAAACAATAAGGTAAAAAGGTCATTAGATTTTATAGGTACAGGATGGAAGTGGATCGCGGGAACACCCGACCACCAAGATTTTGTCATATTAAGAGATAGCATAAATAATGTAATAAGTAACAACAATAACCAAGTTGTCATTAATAAAGAACACGAAGAAAAATTGAATAAGTTTATAAAAACTACAAACGAAATAATAAATATTATAAAACGAGATAGCTCCATAGAGCATCAATTTAAGGTAATACTATTATACAAAATAAAAACGATTAAAGAAGAATTAATTAACATAATATATGCCATAGAACTGGCAAAAGTAAACACAATTAATTCAAATATTTTATATAAGAATGAGCTTGACATTATAATTGAAACAATAGATAAAGATGTTCTACCCTTTATTAATGCAGAAGAAGTTCTCAAGTTTGCAGATATTAAAATTGCTTCAAATAGCAGTAACTTACTATATATAATAAACATACCAAAAACAAAGAAAGAATTGTATTCAAAACTAATATTAACGCCAATAAAGAAGCCAAACGGCCTAATAAATAAAGTAAACTATAGACAAGTAATAAAAAGTGAAGACAAATTGTATGGAATTGTAAGTAGCTGTAAGAAAGTAAATGAAGTAACATTATGTAAGAATTCAGAATTAGTAGATATAAGTTTCGATCTATGCATTAAGAACCTATTAGATAATAGAAATGCATCATGCAGACAGACAAATAGCCAACATGTTCCTGAACTGGAGGAGATTTCAACAGGACTCATCATTGTGAACAAATTCAACGGCACGGTAGAGTTCAACAACAAAACGCTGGCCCTAAACGGAACATACGTCATAAAATTCAACAATGACACAGATCTGATAAACAACCAACGATACGTTTCGAAGGAAGCGGTGCAACTCCAAGCGTTACCTCCCACACTTCACCCAGCCTCAGAAGACCTAGGAATCGATGAAGTTCTCTCCTTAGAACTTATGAGGGAACTACACACTAACAACACACAATATATTTCTAAGATTAAAACAGAAGCAGAAACCCATCAAATCCTGACGTATAGTTTACTAGTAGCCCTCATCCTGATAGTGGTCATGGTGGGCACAAGAAGAAGAATCCAGCCAATTGCGGACAATATCACTCCGATCGTTGCAATAAAGCCGATGGACATTAAGCAAACAACATCTCCACAAACTTTCCCCAGCATCTACAACATTCCTTTTGCGTGAAGATGCGGGACGCATCTTTTTAAGGAGGGAGGAGTTAACGATGGGAAAGTTCACAAGCCATCGTTCACAAGCCATCCAACACCAGCGCTGCACGAGTTCAAATTTCTGTATTGCACCAGCCCCCAAATTGCTGACGTCGCGTCTGGGTCAACACGCGCAACCCAATATTCACCTGCCGGCGAGCGTCGTTCTGCTGATGCAGTAGGTTAAGCTTAGGTGTAATTATTAATCGAATTTAATGTTCAGTTCAGTCTTTAAGTAGATTCCGAATAATAAAGATATTTTTTTTAAAAAATCCCAACAAGGAGGATTTTAATTTATAAGTTGTTTGATTCTTACTTTAACGAAACCATCGGCAACCATATAATTGCTTTTGATGTGTATGACAGCGGAAAGATCTTTTAGACTGTCATTACCAAGAATGCCATGAAACGATTTCAATCCAGGCATGAGGAAAAATTTAAGTTTTTTGTCGTTTAGACCAAAAAGATTGAGAAAGGTGTGTTCGCTGACTCTAATATTACCTCCAACAGAATTTGCAAAAAAGGGTTTTTCATTCGGTAAAGGATTAATAACTAGACTTGGTTGAATATAATTTTTGTTCGACCCGGTGTCGATCAAAAATTTTAATATTTGACCATTCCTCGTCTTACATTCAAAGTATAGAAGAGAGGAATGATTCATTCTAAAAAATGGATATCATTAAACTCGGCACATTCGGCTTCAGCTTCCTGCGGGATGGAGTCCATGTATTCGTCAAGGGTTTGTAGATTCTGATTGTCCTCGTATTGAATACTCTGCTCGTATTGTTGCGCATCGGGTTCATGCTCCTCTCCAGTGTTTATGTGGAAATTCCTCTGCATCTTTGGTGGGTGAATTTGACGTGATGGCGGTCCGACTTGCCTTTTTGGTGCGGGGGGCCAGTTCTTCTGCTGTGGTCGGTTCATATAATTCACGTTGTTTGTCCTTATTGTAGAGGCATCCATCGGCTCTGGTGGTGGTTGTAATCTTGGAGCTGGATTGTTCTGGGCGAAAGTGTTTGACCGGAACTGAGGTGCTACAGGTCTTGGGCCAGGATTATACTGCGGTGTAGTATTTGGTCTTATTGGATTATGCCATAACTGAGGTATAAATTGTTGTCTTGGTTGTGGTTGTGGATGTGGATTTACACGTCGTAGTGGAAGAGGTGGTGGCTGTTGCACCCTCCTCATACTGTTTTGTGTAGCCATAGCATAATGAGACCTAAAACTTTGGTTCTCAAGTTTTAGACACAGATGCAAGGCTTGAGGTAAGTCTACGGGTTCTCGAATACCGAGAAGCCGGGGCAAATCGCCTTTGAGACCTCTTACAAAGGTGTCCAAAGCCTTTTCTCTGTAGGTATGCATGAGCAAATTTAGCGCTTCTTCGCCAATATTCATGCTAGATATTTTATTGAGAATTAGAGATAGATGGGCGTACACTAGTTGATAGAATTCGTGTACTGTAGAATTACCCTGTACCAGTGATGTCATCTGGTATTCTAAAGTGCCTAGGTCTCTCTTATCTGCATAGTGCAGAGTGAGGCAACGTGTAATACAGTCCCAATTCAATGGCGTGTTATAGGATTCCAAAACGTGGTCCGCGTGACCGACAATTTTGTTCCTAATGACATTTAAAGTGCCGAAGTATTTTGGAGAGCCTTTTATCGAATCATAGATTCTTAAAATTCTCTCCACGCTCTTCCGCCAAGAGCTAAATTCTCCGGGTTGGCCTGAGAATTCGCGTAGTGATCTTACGACATCCGGAATTTTGTCAAGTTCAGCGAGATTTGCTCGTTGATCTTGGTTGATCGTTTGCTCAATTCCCGTGAACTGGTCTGAATTAGGGTTGATTATCGATTGGATAATCCTCCTACCTTCAGTTTCCAGTGTTTGTGAGACTATTGAAGTAATTAGTGAAGAAAGATTTGCAATATTCAGATTTTGGGGATTTGTGGGGTTAGGAGTATTTGGATTCGGGGCGCGAATATCGTTCGGATTGATAAGGACCGGGGGACCTATGAGGTTATTGGGATTAGACATTGCGGTACAGTTAAAATTTTCGTAGTAAGAAACGTAGGTAAGGAAATCAAAGAAATTATTATGGAACAGTTAGGATTTTCGTAGTAAGTATAAATTTGCAATTTATATCAGAATTATTTATAAGTTATAATGGTTCTTCTTCGATTTATATGGGAATACAATTTTTCTTTAGAATTACGTGTAGGTTATAATCGTTTTCTCAATATTTGTATAAACACTTGGATTGTTGACAATTTCTTAGTATGTATTAAATGTGAATTATAAAAATTTTATAGATTATTTACTAAAACTAGGCTTACATTATAAGTAGAAACATCGAGCGGCTGACACGTCGTATCTCCTTTTTGCGTACTGCTACTCGGGGGCCTCGTTTCTCGAATGTTCCTTTTTTTGGCACTACTTGAGGGCCGTATGAACGGTGGCACTGCTTGAGGGCCTTTCTCTTTACACGAACTTGAAGCTTCTACTTAAGGGCCTTTCACGGTGTGTTCTTCACTAGGATTTTTCACTAGGGTTTTTCACTAGGTTTTTTTTCACTAGCGTTTTTTTTCACTTCACGTTCGCGAGGGGTTCGGGGACACAGGTTTTTTCCGGCTTTCTCACTACTTTAGGGATACTCGTCGTTATTATTTCGCGGATGAATTTTACACTACTTGAGGGTTTTATTAGCTTCAACACGCGATACCTGTGTCCCTGCTCGGGCGCCAATTAAAATCCTCCTTGTTGGGATTTTTAAAAAAAAATATCTTTATTATTCGGAATCTACTTAAAGACTGAACAGAACATTAAGTTCGATTAATAATTACACCTAAGCTTGACCTACTGCATCAGCAGAACGACGCTCGCCGGCAGGTGAATATTGGGTGGCGCGTGTTGACCCAGACGCGACGTCAGCAATTTGGGGGCTGGTGCAATACAGAAATTTGAACTCGTGCAGCGCTGGTGTTGGATGGCTTGTGAACGATGGCTTGTGAACTTTCCCATCGTAAACTTATATCAGAATCCGTAAATTCAATAGCTATTCGTACCAATCATATGACTGCACAACAGAAATCTAATATTGAAAGTCTAGTAAAAGAATTCCCTATCCTCTTTGACGATCCCGATAATAAGCTCACGTGTACCACTGCAGTCAAAGGTGAGATCCGAACCACCTCGGACTCTCCCGTTTATTCCAAATTTTACCCCTATCCCGCAGCACTCAAAGACGAGGTCGAACAACAAGTCCAGAAACTCTTGGAAGATGGCATCATAAGACGCTCCAGATCGCCATACAATTCACCGGTGTGGATTGTCCCCAAAAAGGCAGATGCGTCTGGGAAAAAGAAGTACAGAGTCGTAATAGACTATCGGAAACTAAACTCCATTACGATCCCTGATAAGTACCCAATTCCCGAAATAAATGACGTACTTTCAAATTTGAGAAAAAATAAATGGTTTAGCGTTATTGATTTGAAGAGTGGTTTTCACCAGGTCCCTTTAAGAGAAGAGGACATGGAAAAAACTGCATTTTCGATAAAAAACGGCAAATTCGAGTTCACCAGACTGCCATTTGGTCTGAAAAATGCACCAGCAATTTTCCAGAGAGCTCTAGATGATATCCTTAGAGACCTTATCGGGAAGATATGCTATGTGTATATCGACGATCTGATAATTTTCAGCCCAGATCTCGCAACACACCTTGCGAATATTTGTAAAGTCTTTGAAACCCTAAGCAACGCAAACCTCAAAGTGCAGCTCGACAAATGCGAGTTTTATAAGCAGGAAGTAGAGTTCCTTGGATTTATAGTCTCGTCGGAAGGCATTAAAACTAATACTGAGAAAGTCAAGGCTATTCAAAATTTCCCAGCTCCAAACAACCTAAAGGCATTAAGATCTTTCCTTGGTCTGTCAGGGTATTATCGGAGATTCATCCGAGACTACGCAAAGCTTGCCAAACCCCTGACATCCCTTTTAAGAGGGGAGGATGGACGCCTGTCCAAAAACCTCTCGAGCAAAAAGGTCATCCATCTTAATAAAGAAGCCCAGGATGCCTTCGAGAAAATCAAGCGATCCTTGACATCGGATGATTTAGTGTTAACCTATCCCGACTATAAAAAAAAACATTTGAGTTAACTACACATGCGTCAAACTTTGCCATAGGTGCCGTTCTATCACAACAGAATAGACCCATCACGTTCATTTCAAGGACACTCAGTAAGACAGAGGAAAACTACGCCACTAATGAGAAGGAGATGTTAGCCATCGTATGGGCTCTCAACTCTCTCAGGAATTACCTTTACGGTTCGGCGAAAGTTCTCATCTATACAGATCACCAACCTCTAACTTATGCACTGAGTAATAAGAACAATAACACCAAGTTAAAACGATGGAAGGCATTGTTGGAAGAATACGACTACGAGCTTCAATACAAGCCCGGAAAAACTAACGTAGTTGCTGACGCCCTTTCAAGGCAAAATTTTGCCACACAAATTAACTCGATGACTCCAACAATTCACAGCGATGAGAGCTCATCACATAATTTAATATTCAGTGTCGACTCCCCAATTAACTGTTTTAAGAACCAAATTTTCCTTTTAGTAGGTACACCTCATAGTGAAACTTTCGAAATTGTATTCCCTACATACCATAGACATACCATCACCTCACCCTTTTATAACGAATCAATGCTTATTGAAATCCTAAAAAAACGATTAAATCCATCCTTAACTAATTGCATCAAGACACAAGAACGTATCATGGGAATGATACAAAATATCTACGCAGAGCACTTTAGCACTTATCGAATTCGATTCACGCAGATCGTAGTTCAAGACGTTAGGAACGAAGAGGAGCAACGTAAGATCATCATAGACACACACAACCGTGCTCACAGAAACGATCGCGAGAACAATGTTCAGATTTTGGACAAATACTATTTCCCCAGCATGTCGAGGAAAATTAAGAAAATTACCAGACTTTGCTCGATTTGTAAGGGAAATAAGTACGACCGCCATCCCAACAAAGTCCAAATACAATCAACACCTTTACCAAAACATCCAGGTGAAATAATTCATGTAGATATTTTTTCTACCGAAGGAAAGCTTGTGCTAACTGCTATTGATAAATTTTCGAAATATTCCTTATTCAAAATTATAGAATCAAAAGCAATAGAACACATACGCCAACCACTTAGAGAAATCATATTCGGTTATGGCATACCAAAGGTCATCGTATTCGACAACGAAAAATCATTTAATTCCTCCACCATAACATTTATGCTAGAGAATGAGTTTGGAATACAAGTTTTCACTACTCCACCGTATTCCAGTACATCTAACGGACAAGTGGAAAGACTTCATTCTACACTTGCCGAAATAATGAGATGTCTCAAAGCTGAAAGAAACTACCAGTCCTTCACGGAACTTATTGAAGCTGCTGTTTATGCGTACAACTTTTCCATTCATTCAGTAACGAAAAAGAAAGCAGTTGACCTTTTCTTCTCCAGAAATATCAGTCTCGATCCAGTAGAAATTGACAGAGTACATTCAGACAACGCGAACAGATTAAAAAAGAAGCAAGACGCCGATCTTGCTTATCATAACAAAAACAGGCCACCTCTCAAGACATATTCACCAGGAGACACCATCTTCATAAAAGTAAATAAACGAATAGGCTCAAAATTAACGAAACGGTACAGAAAAGAAAAGGTAAAAGAAGATAAATCCACTACAGTAATTACTGAGACTGGAAAAACAGTCCACAAAAACAATATCAGGCATTGAACCTTACTCCTATCCTTTCCTTTCACCTTTCCACAGGTTCCTCGTCCAAACTTCTCTTGGAGAAGTCAACATTCTCGATTACGCCCACTCCCCCATTATTGTATTGAACGACGGTATGGCCGAAATTACCGAAGGTAGTATTAAATTAATACACAACATCGATTTAATTCCCTTTGAAACCTTCCTATCCCAAACACGTCCCATTATCCAAAATACTCCTAGGAATAACCCTTTCCTTCCCTTATTCAACTATAAGTTAGAAAAAATAGAATCTCTCATGAGAAGAGTAAGAAACAATAAGGTAAAAAGGTCATTAGATTTTATAGGTACAGGATGGAAGTGGATCGCGGGAACACCCGACCACCAAGATTTTGTCATATTAAGAGATAGCATAAATAATGTAATAAGTAATAACAATAACCAAGTTGTCATTAATAAAGAACACGAAGAAAAATTGAATAAGATTATAAAAACTACAAACGAAATAATAAATATTATAAAACGAGATAGCTCCATAGAGCATCAATTTAAGGTAATACTATTATACAAAATAAAAACGATTAAAGAAGAATTAATTAACATAATATATGCCATAGAACTGGCAAAAGTAAACACAATTAATTCAAATATTTTATATAAGAATGAGCTTGACATTATAATTGAAACAATAGATAAAGATGTTCTACCCTTTATTAATGCAGAAGAAGTTCTCAAGTTTGCAGATATTAAAATTGCTTCAAATAGCAGTAACTTACTATATATAATAAACATACCAAAAACAAAGACTAATATTAACGCCAATAAAGAAGCCTAATAAATAAAGTAAACTATAGACAAGTAATAAAAAGTGAAGACAAATTGTATGGAATTGTAAGTAGCTGTAAGAAAGTAAATGAAGTAACATTATGTAAGAATTCAGAATTAGTAGATATAAGTTTCGATCTATGCATTAAGAACCTATTAGATAATAAAAATGCATCATGCAGACAGACAAATAGCCAACATGTTCCTGAACTGGAGGAGATTTCAACAGGACTCATCATTGTGAACAAATTCAACGGCACGGTAGAATTCAACAACAAAACGCTGGCCCTAAACGGAACATACGTCATAAAATTCAACAATGACACAGTTGTGATAAACAACCAACGATACGTTTCGAAGGAAGCGGTGCAACTCCAAGCGTTACCTCCCACACTTCACCCAGCCTCAGAAGACCTAGGAATCGAAGAAGTTCTCTCCTTAGAACTTATGAGGGAACTACACACTAACAACACACAATATATTTCTAAGATTAAAACAGAAGCAGAAACCCATCAAATCCTGACGTATAGTTTACTAGTAGCCCTCATCCTGATAGTGGTCATGGTGGGCAAAAGAAGAAGAATCAAGCCAATTGCGGACAATATCACTCCGATTGTTGCAATAAAGCCGATGGACATCAAGCAAACAACATCTCCACAAACCTTCCCCAGCATCTACAACATTCCTTTTGCGTGAAGATGCGGGACGCATCTTTTTAAGGAGGGAGGAGTTAACGATGGGAAAGTTCACAAGCCTTCGTTCACAAGCCATCCAACACCAGCGCTGCACGAGTTCAAATTTCTGTATTGCACCAGCCCCCAAATTGCTGACGTCGCGTCTGGGTCAACACGCGCAACCCAATATTCACCTGCCGGCGAGCGTTGTTCTGCTGATGCAGTAGGTTAAGCTTAGGTGTAATTATTAATCGAATTTAATGTTCAGTACGGTCTTTAAGTGGATTCCGAATAATAAAGATATTTTTTTTTAAAAATCCCAACAAGGAGAATTTTAATTTATATATTATAATATGGCCTTTATTTTGAGAGTAAATTGGAGCTTCCACACCCAATACATTGCTTTATTTCGGTTAGCGGCTTACAAATGCTCTCACTTGCCTCTTCTCTGATTCTTGGGGCATTTAATTGAGATACCTTAATGCATATATATATGGTAAGAACTGGCCTTTATTTTGAGCGTAAATTGGAGCTTCCTGAGTGAGGTTTGTGTGAATTTTTCAATACAAGATTAAATTAACATTCGTGCATGTTTCAGCTTGCGGTACGGCGTATTAATGACGCAAATGTCACTTTACCCAGTGAAATTGTGAAATTTTGTTATAGAAGTCGGTATTTTGTATATTGCGATCCATTAATAGGATGAAATCCAAATGTTTTTCCAATGAAAATGATTTTGAGTTCTTGCCCTCATCTTTGGCTTAACCTTTAGCCGATATGAATAGTAATTTGATCACAGGACGTTGCTTTATTTCAGCTTGCCGTATGGCGCACTAATGACGCAAATGTCACTTTAGCCAGAGAAATTGTGAAATTTTGTTATAGAAGTCGGTATTTTGTATATTGCGATCCATTAATAGGATGAAATCAAAATGTTTTTTCAATGAAAATGATTTTGAGTTCTTGTGATCATCTTTGGCTTAACCTTTAGCCGATATGATTAGTAATTTGATCAAAAGGCGTTGCTTTATTTCGGTTGGCGGCTTACAAATGCTCACACTTGCCTCTTCTCTGATTCTTGGGGCATTTAATTACTATAATATTGAAATATTTTAAGGTAAGAACTCTTCTATATCTTGATAGTAACTTGGAGCTTCCACATCCAATATTTCCTGAGTGAGGTTTGTGCGAATTTTTCAATACAAGATTAAATTAACATTCGTGCATGTTTCAGCTTGCCGTACGGCGTATTAATGACGCAAATGACACTTTAGCCAGAGAAATTGTGAAATTTTGTTATAGAAGTCAGTATTTTGTATATTGCGATCCATTAATAGGATGAAATCCAAATGTTTTTCCAATAAAAATGATTTTGAGTTCTTGCCCTCATCTTTGGCTTAACCCTTAGCCGATATGAATAGTAATTTGATCATAGAACGTTGCTTTATTTCCGTTAGCGGCTTACAAATGCTCGCACTTGCCTCTTCTCTGATTCTTGGGGCATTTAATTACTATAATATTGAGATATTTTAATGCATATCTGGTAAGAACTGGCCTTTATTTTGAGAGTAAATTGGAGCTTCCACACCCAATAGTTCCTGAGTGAGGTTTGTGTGAATTTTTCAATACAGGTTTAAATTAACAGTCGTGCATGTTTCAGCTTGCCGTACGGCGTATTAATGATGCAAATGTCACTTTAGCCAGTTAAATTGTGAAATTCTGTTATAGAAGTCGATATTTTGTATATTGCGATACTTTAATAGGATGAAATCCAAATGTTTTTCCAATAAAAATGATTTTGAGTTCTTTAGGTACGTACGTATTAATGACACACGGCGTATTAATGACGCAAATGCTCACACTTGTCTCTTCTCTGATTCTTGGGGCCCTACTTACTACAATATTGAGGTATTTTAATATGGTAAGAACTTGGCTTTATTTTGAGAGTAAATTAGAGCTTCCACACCCAATATTTCCTGAGTGAGGTTTGTGTGAATTTTTCAATACAAGATTAAATTAACAGTCGTGCATGTTTCAGCTTGCCGTACGGCGTATTAATGATGCAAATGTCACTTTAGCCAGTTAAAGTGTGAAATTTTGTTATAGAAGTCGGTATTTTGTATATTGCGATCGATTAATAGGACGAAATCCAAATGTTTTTTCAAGGAAAATGATTTTGAGTTCTTGCCGTCATCTTTGGCTCAACCTTTAGCCGATATGATTAGTAATTTGATCACAGACGTTGCTTTATTTCTGTTAGCGGCTTACAAATGCTCACACTTGCCTCTTCTCTGATTCTTGGGGCATTTAATTACTATAATATTATATAATATATATATTATAATATGGCCTTTATTTTGAGAGTAAATTGGAGCTTCCACACCCAATACATTGCTTTATTTCGGTTAGCGGCTTACAAATGCTCTCACTTGCCTCTTCTCTGATTCTTGGGGCATTTAATTGAGATACCTTAATGCATATATATATGGTAAGAACTGGCCTTTATTTTGAGCGTAAATTGGAGCTTCCTGAGTGAGGTTTGTGTGAATTTTTCAATACAAGATTAAACTAACATTCGTGCATGTTTCAGCTTGCGGTACGGCGTATTAATGACGCAAATGTCACTTTACCCAGTGAAATTGTGAAATTTTGTTATAGAAGTCGGTATTTTGTATATTGCGATCCATTAATAGGATGAAATCCAAATGTTTTTCCAATGAAAATGATTTTGAGTTCTTGCCCTCATCTTTGGCTTAACCTTTAGCCGATATGAATAGTAATTTGATCACAGGACGTTGCTTTACTTCAGTTTGCCGTATGGCGTACTAATGACGCAAATGTCACTTTAGCCAGAGAAATTGTGAAATTTTGTTATAGAAGTCGGTATTTTGTATATTGCGATCCATTAATAGGATGAAATCCAAATGTTTTTCCAATGAAAATGATTTTGAATTCTTGCCCTCATCTTTGGCTTAACCCTTAGCCGATATGAATAGTAATTTGATCATAGAACGTTGCTTTATTTCCGTTAGCGGCTTACAAATGCTCGCACTTGCCTCTTCTCTGATTCTTGGGGCATTTAATTACTATAATATTGAGATATTTTAATGCATATCTGGTAAGAACTGGCCTTTATTTTGAGAGTAAATTGGAGCTTCCACACCCAATATTTCCTGAGTGAGGTTTGTGTTAATTTTTCAATACAAGATTAAATTAACATTCGTGCATGTTTCAGCTTGCCGTACGGCGTATTAATGACGCAAAATGTCACCTTAGCCAGTGAAATTGTGAAATTTTGTTATAGAAGTCGCTATTTTGTATATTCCGATCCATTAATAGGATGAAATCCAAATGTTTTCCAATGAAAATGATTTTGAGTTCTTGCCCTCATCTTTGGCTTAACCCTTAGCCGATATGAATAGTAATTTGATCACAGAACGTTGCTTTATTTCAGTTAGCGGCTTACAAATGCTCACACTTGTCTCTTCTCTGATTCTTGGGGCTTTTAATTACTATAATATTGAGGTATTTTAATGTATATATATATGGTAAGAACTTGGCTTTATTTTTAGAGTAAATTGGAGCTTCCACACCCAATAGTTCCTGAGTGAGGTTTGTGTGAATTTTTCAATACAGGTTTAAATTAACAGTCGTGCATGTTTCAGCTTGCCGTACGACGTATTAATGATGCAAATGTCACTTTAGCCAGTCAAATTGTGAAATTTTGTTATAGAAGTCGGTATTTTGTATATTGCGATCCATTAATGGGATGGAATCCAAATGTTTTTCCAATGAAAATGATTTTGAGTTCTTGCCCTCATCTTTCGCTTAACCTTTAGCCGATATGATTAGTAATTTGATCACAGGACGTTGCTTTATTTCGGTTAGCGGCTTACAAATGCTCACACTTGTCTCTTCTCTGATTCTTGGGGCTTTTAATTACTATAATATTGAGGTATTTTAATGCATATATAAATGGTAAGAACTTGGCTTTATTTTTAGAGTAAATTGGAGCTTCCACACCCAATAGTTCCTGAGTGAGATTTGTGTGAATTTTTCAATACAGGTTTAAATTAACAGTCGTGCATGTTTCAGCTTGCCGTACGGCGTATTAATGATGCAAATGTCACTTTAGCCAGTTAAATTGTGAAATTTTGTTATAGAAGTCGATATTTTGTATATTGCGATACTTTAATAGGATGAAATCCAAATGTTTTTCCAATGAAAATGATTTTGAGTTCTTTTACGTACGTACGTATTAATGACGCACTGCGTATTAATGACGCAAATGCTCACACTTGTCTCTTCTCTGATTCTTGGGGCCTTTACTTACTACAATATTGAGGTATTTTAATATATATATATGGTAAGAACTTGGCTTTATTTTGAGAGTAAATTGGAGCTTCCACACCCAATATTTCCTGAGTGAGGTTTGTGTGAATTTTTCAATACAAGAATTTTTCAATACAAATTAACAGTCGTGCATGTTTCAGCTTGCCGTACGGCGTATTAATGATGCAAATGTCACTTTAGCCAGTTAAATTGTGAAATTTTGTTATAGAAGTCGGTATTTTGTATATTGCGATCGATTAATAGGACGAAATCCAAATGTTTTTCCAAGGAAAATGATTTTGAGTTCTTGCCCTCATCTTTGGCTTAACCTTTAGCCGATATGATTAGTAATTTGATCACAGACGTTGCTTTATTTCTGTTAGTAGCTTACAAATGCTCACACTTGCCTCTTCTCTGATTCTTGGGGCATTTAATTACTATAATATTATATATTATATATATTATAATATGGCCTTTATTTTGAGAGTAAATTGGAGCTTCCACACCCAATACATTGCTTTATTTCGGTTAGCGGCTTACAAATGCTCTCACTTGCCTCCTCTCTGATTCTTGGGGCATTTAATTGAGATACCTTAATGCATATATATATGGTAAGAACTGGCCTTTATTTTGAGCGTAAATTGGAGCTTCCTGAGTGAGGTTTGTGTGAATTTTTCAGTAAAAGATTAAATTAACATTCGTGCATGTTTCAGCTTGCGGTACGGCGTATTAATGACGCAAATGTCACTTTACCCAGTGAAATTGTTAAATTGTGTTATAGAAGTCGGTATTTTGTATATTGCGATCCATTAATAGGATGAAATCCAAATGTTTTTCCAATGAAAATGATTTTGAGTTCTTGCCCTCATCTTTGGCTTAACCTTTAGCCGATATGAATAGTAATTTGATCACAGGACGTTGCTTTAATTCAGCTTGCCGTATGGCGTACTAATGACGCAAATGTCACTTTAGCCAGAGAAATTGTGAAATTTTGTTATAGAAGTCGGTATTTTGTATATTGCGATCCATTAATAGGATGAAATCAAAATGTTTTTTCAATGAAAATGATTTTGAGTTCTTGTGATCATCTTTGGCTTAACCTTTAGCCGATATGATTAGTAATTTGATCACAAGGCGTTGCTTTATTTCGGTTGGCGGCTTACAAATGCTCACACTTGCCTCTTCTCTGATTCTTGGGGCATTTAATTACTATAATATTGAAATATTTTAAGGTAAAAACTCTTCTATATCTTGATAGTAACTTGGAGCTTCCACATCCAATATTTCCTGAGTGAGGTTTGTGTGAATTTTTTAATACAAGATTAAATTAACATTCGTGCATGTTTCAGCTTGCCGTAAGGCGTATTAATGACGCAAATGTCACTTTAGCCAGAGAAATTGTGAAATTTTGTTATAGAAGTCGGTATTTTGTATATTGCGATCCATTAATAGGATGAAATCCAAATGTTTTTCCAATGAAAATGATTTTGAGTTCTTGCCCTCATCTTTGGCTTATCCCTTAGCCGATATGAATAGTAATTTGATCATAGAACGTTGCTTTATTTCCGTTAGCGGCTTACAAATGCTCGCACTTGTCTCTTCTCTGATTCTTGGAGCATTTCATTACCATATATTGAGATATTTTAATGCATATATATATGGTAAAAACTGGCCTTTATTTTGAGAGTAAATTGGAGCTTCCACACCCAATACTTCCTGAGTGAGGTTTGTGTGAATTTTTCAATACAAGATTAAATCAACACTCGTGCATGTTTCAGCTTGCCGTACGACGTATTAACGATGCAAATGTCACTTTAGCCAGAGAAATTGTGAAATTTTGTTATAGAAGTCGGTATTTTGTATATTGCGATCCATTAATAGGATGAAATCCAAATGTTTTTCCAATGAAAATGATTTTGAGTTCTTGCCCTCATCTTTGGCTTAACCCTTAGCCGATACGAATAGTAATTTGATCACAGGGCGTTGCTTTATTTCGGTTAGCGGCTTACAAATGCTCACACTTGCCTCTTCTCTGATTCTTGGGGCATTTAATTACTATAATATTGAAATATTTTAAGGTAAGAACTCTTCTATATCTTGATAGTTTCAGCTTGCCGTACGGCGTATTAATGGCGCAAATGCCACTTTAGCCAGAGAAATTGTGAAATTTTGTTATAGAAGTCGGTATTTTGTATATTCCGATCCATTAATAGGATGAAATCCAAATGTTTTTCCAATGAAAATGATTTTGAGTTCTTGCCCTCATCTTTGGCTTAACCTTAAGCCGATATGATTAGTAATTTGATCACTGGACGTTGCTTTATTTCGGTTAGCGGCTTACAAATGCTCACACTTGTCTCTTCTCTGATTCTTGGGGCTTTTAATTACTATAATATTGAGGTATTTTAATGTATATATATATGGTAAGAACTTGGCTTTATTTTTAGAGTAAATTGGAGCTTCCACACCCAATATTTCCTGAGTGAGGTTTGTGTGAATTTTTCAATACAAGATTAAATTAACAGTCGTGCATGTTTCAGCTTGCCGTACGGCGTATTAATGATGCAAATGTCACTTTAGCCAGTTAAATTGTGAAATTTTGTTATAGAAGTCGGTATTTTGTATATTGCGATCGATTAATAGGACGAAATCCAAATGTTTTTCCAAGGAAAATGATTTTGAGTTCTTGCCCTCATCTTTGGCTTAACCTTTAGCCGATATGATTAGTAATTTGATCACAGACGTTGCTTTATTTCTGTTAGCGGCTTACAAATGCTCACACTTGCCTCTTCTCTGATTCTTGGGGCATTTAATTACTATAATATTATATATTATATATATTATAATATGGCCTTTTTTTTGAGAGTAAATTGGAGCTTCCACACCCAATACATTGCTTTATTTCGGTTAGCGGCTTACAAATGCTCTCACTTGCCTCTTCTCTGATTCTTGGGGCATTTAATTGAGATACCTTAATGCATACATATATGGTAAAAACTGGCCTTTATTTTGAGCGTAAATTGGAGCTTCCTGAGTGAGGTTTGTGTGAATTTTTCAATACAAGATTAAATTAACATTCGTGCATGCTTCAGCTTGCGGTACGGCGTATTAATGACGCAAATGTCAGTTTACCCAGTGAAATTGTGAAATTTTGTTATAGAAGTCGGTATTTTGTATATTGCGATCCATTATTAGGATGAAATCCAAATGTTTTTCCAATGACAATGATTTTGAGTTCTTGCCCTCGTCTTTGGCTTAACCTTTAGCCGATATGAATAGTAATTTGATCACAGGACGTTGCTTTATTTCAGCTTGCCGTATGGCGTACTAATGACGCAAATGTCACTTTAGCCAGAGAAATTGTGAAATTTTGTTATAGAAGTCGGTATTTTGTATATTGCGATCCATTAATAGGATGAAATCAAAATGTTTTTTCAATGAAAATGATTTTGAGTTCTTGTGATCATCTTTGGCTTAACCTTTAGCCGATATGATTAGTAATTTGATCACAAGGCGTTGCTTTATTTCGGTTGGCGGCTTACAAATGCTCACACTATTTTAATATATATATATATGGTAAGAACTCGGCTTTATTTTGAGAGTAAATTGGAGCCTCCACACCCAATATTTCCTGAGTGAGGTTTGCGTGAATTTTTCAATACAAGATTAAATTAACATTCGTGCATGTTTCGGCTTGCCGTACGGCGTACTGATGACGCAAATGTCACTTTACCAGTGAAATTGTGAAATTTTGTTATAGAAGTCAGCATTTTGTATATTGCGATCAATTAATAGGATGAAATCCAAATATTTTTCCAATGAAAATGATTTTGAATTCTTGCCCTCATCCTTGGCTTAACCTTTAGCCGATATGATTAGTAATTTGATCACAGGACGTTGCTTTATTTCGGTTAGCGGCTTACAGATGCTCACACTTGTCTCTTCTCTGATTCTTGGGGCCTTTACTCACTACAATATTGAGATATTGTAATGCATATATATATGGTAAGAACTGGCCTTTATTTTGAGAGTAAATTGGAGCCTCCATACCCAATATTTCCTGAGTGAGGTTTGCGTGAATTTTCAATACAAGATTAAATTAACATTCGTGCATGTTTCGGCTTGCCGTACGGCGTATTGATGACGCAAATGTCACTTTACCAGTGAAATTGTGAAATTTTGTTATAGAAGTCGGTATTTTGTATATTGCGATCCATTAATAGGATGAAATCCAAATGGTTTTCCAATGAGAATGATTTTGAGTTCTTTTACGTATGTACGTATTAATGACGCACGGCATATTAATGACGCAAATGCTCACACTTGTCTCTTCTCTGATTCTTGGGGCCTTTACTTACTACAATATTGATCTATTTTAATATATATATATATATATGGTAAGAACTTGGCTTTATTTTGAGAGTAAATTGGAGCTTCCACACCCAATATTTCCTGAGTGAGGTTTGTGTGAATTTTTCAATACAAGATTATATTAACATTCGTGCATGTTTCAGCTTGCCGTACGGCGTATTAATGACGCAAATGTCACCTTAGCAAGGGAAATTATGAAATTTTGTTATAGAAGTCGGTATTTTGTATATTGCGATCCATTAATAGGATGAAATCCAAATGTTTTTCCAATGAAAATGATTTTGAGTTCTTGCCCTCATCTTTGGCTTAACCTTTAGCCGATATGAATAGTAATTTGATCACAGGACGTTGCTTTATTTCGGATAGCGGCTTGCAAATGCTCACACTTGCCTCTTCTCTGATTCTTGGGGCATGTAATTACTATAATATTGAGATATTTTAATGCATATATATATGGTAAGAACTGGCCTTTATTTTGAGAGTAAATTGGAGATTCTACACCCAATATTTCCTGAGTGAGGTTTGCGTGAATTTTTCAATACAAGATTAAATTAACATTCGTGCATGTTTCAGCTTGCCGTACGGCGTATTAGTGACGCAAATGTCACTTTAGCAAGTGAAATTATGAAATTTTGTTATAGAAGTCGGTATTTTGTATATTGCGATCCATTAATAGGATGAAATCCAAATGTTTTTCCAATGAAAATGATTTTGAGTTCTTGCCCTCATCTTTGGCTTAACCTTTAGCCGATATGATTAGTAATTTGATCACAGGACGTTGCTTTATTTCGATTAGCGGCTTACAAATGCTCACACTTGCCTCTTCTCTGATTCTTGGTGCATTTAATTACTATAATATTGAGATATTTTAATGCATATATATATGGTAAGAACTGGCCTTTGTTTTGAGAGTAAATTGGAGCTTCCACACCCAATATTTCCTGAGTGAGGATTGTGCGAATTTTTCAATACAAGATTATATTAACATTCGTGCATGTTTCAGCTTGCCGTACGGCGTATTAATGACGCAAATGTCACTTTAGCAAGTGAATTTGTGAAATTTTGTTATAGAAGTCGGTATTTTGTATATTGCGATCCATTAATAGGATGAAATCCAAATGTCTTTCCAATGAAAATGATTTTGAATTCTTGCCCTCATCTTTGGCTTAATCTTTAGCCGATATGATTAGTAGTTTGATCACAGGACGTTGCTTTATTTCGATTAGCGGCTTACAAATGCTCACACTTGTCTCTTCTCTGATTCTTGGGGCATTTAATTACTATAATATTGAGGTATTTTAATGTATGTATATATGGTAAGAACTTGGCTTTATTTTGAGAGTAAATTGGAGCTTCCACACCAAATATTTCCTGAGTGAAGTTTGTGTGAATTTTTCAATACAGGTTTAAATTAACAGTCGTGCATGTTTCAGCTTGCCGTACGGCGTATTAATGACGCAAATGTCACTTTAGCCAGTTAAATTATGAAATTTTATTATAGAAGTCGATATTTTGTATATTGCGATACTTTAATAGGATGAAATCCAAATGTATTAATGACGCACGGCGTATTAATGACGCAAATGCTCACACTTGTCTCTTCTCTGATTCTTGGGGCATTTAATTGCTATAATATTGAGGTATTTTAATGTATATATATATGGTAAGAACTTGGCTTTATTTTGAGAGTAAATTGGAGCTTCCACACTCAATATTTCCTGAGTGAGGTTTGTGTGAATTTTTCAATACAAGATTAAATTAACATTGGTGCATGTTTCAGCTTGCCGTACGGCGTATTAATGACGCAAATGTCACTATAGCCAGTGAAATTGTGAAATTTTGTTATAGAAGTCGGTATTTTGTATATTGCGATCCATTAATAGGATGAAATCCAAATGTTTTTCCAATGAAAATGATTTTGAGTTCTTGCCCTCATCTTTGGCTTAACCTTTAGCCGATATGATTAGTAATTTGATCACAGGACGTTGCCTTATTTCGGTTAGCGGCTTACAAATGCTCACACTTGCCTCTTCTCTGATTCTTGGGGCCTTTACTTACTATAATATTTTTATTTTTTTTTATTTTTATTTTTGAAAATTTGGTGACATTCGGTATTTGTACAAAAGGTTTCAAATAGTGTTGGATGCCACTTTAAAAGGAACAATACATTAAATTAAAAATTAAGTGGGGTATTTAACAAAAAAAATATAATTTTACAATAAAATACAGTCTATACAATAAATAGAAGCAGAATTTATATGAACAATTTTTTGAAACAGAGTAAAAAGAGACTAAGACAATATATTAGAAGTAAGAGAGTCTTAACTATTATAGTCTTGAGAGAAGAGCCATTTTTTTACATTCTTTAAAAAACAATTGGACATATGGTTGCATCTGATATCTTCGGGCAGGATATTAAATAAACGAATACTTATAATTGAATAAAAATGTCTATAAGCTGTGGTTCGATAGTTTGGTACTTGTAGAATATTAAGCGAATTATTACGTATGCTATAGTTTGATAAAATGCGAAAATTTCGGTTACCGGATTTCATGAAGAAAGCTTTTAAAACCTTGAAACAGTACAAATGACGCACTGGAAGTATCCCCAAATGACGAAACAAAGGAAAACTGGGATGTCTACTGGGTTTATAACAAATTTTTCGAATGACATTCTTTTGCAAGACGAGTAATGAATGAGTTTTGCTTTGATAACCACCTCCCCAGCAATTAATAGCGTACTGAAGTTTAGAATTAAAGAGGCCATAATAAATTGTGGTTAGAAGTTTAGTTGAGTATACATTTTTTAAATAATAAAAATGTCTTAGGGTAGATATAAAGTACTTCTTCAACGCGGTAACGTGAGAAGAAAATTTCATATTAGCGTCAAGTCCTAGATACAAAAACTCTTCAACATTTTCAATTAAAAAACAGTCGTCACTACAATTTTCACTGGTACAAAATGTTTGACATGACATATTGGATGCACATTTACACAGATATAAGTTAAATTTTCTGCAATTGGGAGCATGGAAATATACCTCTGGTTTTATGGGAATGGACGAAGACAGATTAAAATACATAAGTTTAGTTTTGGGACTTATTACAAGTTTGTGTTCAGCAAACCATTGTCTTAGAGTGTGAACATCACAATTTATGTCAGAAATAAGATCTAAGGGGCAGTTTGCGCCATACGATAACCCAACATCATCAGCAAAAGCTGTGGAACTGCCTTTTAGGTTTAGATAGAAAAGTGAGTTAATATAAATTAAAAACAGTGTGGGACCTAACACTGAACCTTGAGGAACCCCAAGTCGGATTACTTGCACCTCACTTCGCGCTTCATCCAATTTCACCCTTTGGCATCTGTTATTAAGATATGATTTAAACCATTCAAGCATAAAGCCACGCACACCTGCCTGTTCCAGTTTCCTTAACAGGATATTATGGTCAACCATATCAAAGGCTTTGGTTATATCAATGAATAACGCAGCTGTACATTTTCTTCTATCAAGGTGAAACATTAATCTAGAACAAAACTCTAGAAGTGCGTCTTCAGTAGATTTACCCTTTTGAAACCCGAATTGAGTAGGATGAAAGAAATTGACTTTGTCTAAAAATTTTACTAGTCTTGTTTTTATAAGTTTTTCAAAAACTTTACTTATGCTTGGTAGGAGGGAAATTGGTCTATAATTGCCTATATCATTGGGAGACCCTTTTTTAAACAATGGAATAACATCTGCACATTTAAGGTCGTCAGGAAAAATACCAGAAAAAACACTACGATTAAAAATATCAGCTAATACTTCAATAATGAGACAGGCAATATTCTTAAGGATCAAATTTGAGACACCATCTACACCACAAGAATTTGAATTATTCAAACTGTTAATTGTATTTAAGACCTCTAAGGGAGTTATTGGATCAAAGACAAAACTTCTACAGTAAACAGTGTTAACATCACTTTCAGTAGCACAACAGGAGCACATGCTTGGGATTAAGCTATTATGTAGTTTGAGTCCAATACTAGAAAAATGTCTATTAAAAAAGTCTGCAATTTCGTTTTTGTTTGTTAATACTTCATTATTGATACTTAAACTAATGTTCTTTCGAATGGACGACTTCTTATTTAGTATAGTGTTTACAACACTCCATTCTTTCTTTAAGTTACCTCTAGCTGAATAAAACTGTGCACGGTAATAAGAGTCACGACAAGTAGGTATCTCCTTTTTTAGTTCAGTACACAACCTTTTATATTGCAATTTAAGGAACTCATTATTAGGGTGTTTCTTACATTTAACACTAAGTTTATTTTTCGTTAATATTTTATTTAATAAGAAATCTGACAACCATGGTTTAAGCTTATAAATAATTTTTTTACTGGTCAAAATACTGCAACTATGAATATGACTCTTTAGAGTTGTCAAGAAGTAGGAATACGCATACGATACGTCACTACACATATAAACAATATCCCAGGACTCAAAACACAACTTATTCCGAAGTCTAGTAAAGTTAATTACTGATTTGCTATGAAGGCACTTCCGATTTGCTCTATTTATCTTATATTTCACATTAAATAAAAGGCCGGTCATGAAATGGTCAGTAATTAAAAAATCGAAAACGCAGTGTTCGCACTCGACAGAGACAACATTACGAAAACGTCCATATATGTGATCTAGGCAAGTACCTGATGCTGGCCTAGTAGGCACATTAATGAAGTTCGTCAAACCATATAAAGCTAACACGGACAAATAATTCGACACATTAAGACTCACATCTAAACAATCAAGATTAAAATCACCTACAATCACTAAGTTTTTGGTTTTCACATTTTCTAAAACAAGAGCAAAATCATTAATAAACATTGCCACATTAAACATATGTAATCTGTAGACACACAGAAAGGTAAATATTTCGTTATTAATTTCCAGGGATACCTTCAGAATGTCTGCACTTGGACAATTAATTGGCGAAACTTCAATTTTTTTAAAATCATTCTTCACGAAGCAACCAACACCACCTGCAGCATAATCTTCGTTTGTTTTAGCGTAGAAACTAAAACCAGGCAGAAAGTACTCATTATTCTCAACCTCATATATCCAGATCTCAGACACGAACACAATATCCGGGACACACGCAAACGATTCAATATGTGAAACAAGGACGGAAAAATTTTCTCTCAAACTTCTAATATTTTGGTGAACAATAAATAATTTTTCATTGCAATAAGCACTATTAGTTAAAACAGCATCACAGTGCGGTTTACACGGGACAAGGATGGAAGAGTTATCGATCAAATCAATTGTGCTAAACATAAATAGAAAAGATTAGGAGAGAAAAAAAAATCAAATGAGCGAGATATCGCTAAAGGATTTAATCGAAATAACTCTTCCACCCTCTTCTTTCCTTACTAGAATTTGATTCTTGCTGAACCAAACGAATTTTGCTCCCTTGTTTTTTGCCATCTCTTTCGTCTTCTTTAAAAGTGCCCGCGTGTAAGGAGTAAGAGTATCGTTGATGAAAATTCTGCTTCCTTTGTTGTTGTTTTTATGTCCATTATCGCTGGAGAGATCAACAACTTGAGAGCTGAGTTTGTTTTTGTTATTCTTCTTTGCACTCATTATTCGTTGTTTCGTTGTAAAGTTAGAAAACTTTACACAGATGATCGGCTGCAGATGTGATTTTGAATGTTTTTTTTTTATGTAACAATTAATGATTTCAGATTCGTCAACATTGGAACACAGGGTGTCAGTGAAAATTTGTTTCGCTTTTATAATTGCATTGGAGTCATTTACGTCAGGGACACCAACGATGTCAATAGAGGTCGTAAGTGACTCTTGATGATGCCAGTTCAATTGTGACTCCATTTTTTCAATTTTTTCTCTGAGTTCGGTGTTCTCTTTTCTTAATTTTGTCAACTCTTCAAGAAAACGGGTGTTACACTCTTCTAATTTTGAGAGTTTGGTATAAATCATCTGGAGAGTGCATTGACTCTCGCTATTGACGTCAGTTTTTTTGAGATATTTTAATGCATGGTAAGAACTTGGCTTTATTTTGAGAGTAAATTGGAGCTTCCACACCCAATATTTCCTGAGTGAAGTTTGTGTGAATTTTTCAATACAGGTTTAAATTAACAGTCGTGCATGTTTCAGCTTGCCGTACGGCGTATTAATGACGCAAATGTCACTTTCGCCAGTTAAATTGTGAAATTTTATTATAGAAGTCGATATTTTGTATATTGCGATACTTTAATAGGATGAAATCCAAATGTTTTTCCAATGAAAATGATTTTGAGTTCTTTTACGTACGTACGTATTAATGACGCACGGCGTATTAATGACGCAAATGCTCACACTTGTCTCTTCTTTGATTCTTGGGGCATTTAATTGCTATAATATTGAGGTATTTTAATGCATATATATATGGTAAGAACTGGCCTTTATTTTGAGAGTAAACTGGAGCTTCCACACCCAATATTTCCTGAGTGAGGTTTGTGTGAATTTTTCAATACAAGATTAAATTAACATTCGTGCATGTTTCAGCTTGCCGTACGGCGTATTAATGACGCAAATGTCACTTTAGCCAGTTAAATTGTAAAATTTTGTTATAGAAGTCGGTATTTTGTATATTGCGATACTTTAATAAGATGAAATCCAAATGTTTTTCCAATGAAAATGATTTTGAATTCTTTAACGTACGTATGTATTAATGACGCACGGCGTATTAATGACGCAAATGCTCACACTTGTCTCTTCTCTGATTCTTGGGGCATTTAATTGCTATAATATTGAGGTATTTTAATGTATATATATATGGTAAGAACTTTGCTTTATTTTGAGAGTAAATTGGAGCTTCCACACCCAATATTTCCTGAGTGAGGTTTGTGTAAATTTTTCAATACAAGGTTAAATTAACATTCGTGCATGTTTCAGCTTGCCGTACGGCGTATTAACGACGCAATTGTCACTTTAGCCAGAGAAATTGTGAAATTTTGTTATAGAAGTCGTTATTTTGTAAATTGCGATCCATTAATAGGATGAAATCCAAATGTTTTTCCAATGAAAATGATTTTGAGTTCTTGCCCTCATCTTTGGCTTAACCTTTAGCCGATATGATTAGTAATTTGATCTCAGGACGTTGCTTTCATTTGGTTAGCGGCTTACAAATGCTCACACGTGCCTCTTCTCTGATTCTTGTAATTACTATAATATTGAGATATTTTAATGCATATATAAATTGTAAGAACTGGCCTTTATTTTGAGAGTAAATTGTAGTAAATTGAGGTTTGTGTGAATTTTTCAATACAAGATTAAATTAACATTCGTGCATGTTTCAGCTTGCCGTACGGCGTATTAATGACGCAAATGTCACTTTAGCCAGTGAAATTGTGAAATTTTGTTATAGAAGTCAGCATTTTGTATACTGCCATCCATTAATAGGATGAAATCCAAATGTTTTTCCAATGAAAATGATTTTGAGTTCTTGCCCTCATCTTTGGCTTAACCTTTAGCCGATATGATAAGTAATTTGATCTCAGGACGTTGCTTTCATTCGGTTAGCGGCTAACAAATGCTCACACTTGCCTCTTCTTTGATTCTTGGGGCATTTATTTACTATAATATTGAGATATTTTAATGCATATATAAATGGTAAGAACTGGCCTTTATTTTGAGAGTAAATTGTAGCTTCCTGAGTGAGGTTTGTGTGAATTTTTCAATACAAGATTAAATTAACATTCGTGCATGTTTCAGCTTGCCGTACGGCGTATTAATGACGCAAATGTCATTTTAGCCAGTGAAATTGTGAAATTTTGTTATAGAAACGGATATTTTGTATATTGCGATCCATTAATAGGATGAAATCCAAATGTTTTTCCAATGAAAATGATTTTGAGTTCTTGCCCTCATCTTTGGCTTAACCTTTAGCCGATATGATTAGTAATTTGATCACAGGACGTTCCTTTATTTCGGTTAGCGGCTTACAAATGCTCACACTTGCCTCTTCTCTGATTCTTGGGGCATTTAATTACTATAATATTGAAATATTTTAATGCATATGTAAATGGTAAGAACTGGCCTTTATTTTGAGTGTAAATTGTAGCTTCCTGAGTGAGGTTTGTGTGAGTTTTTCAATACAAGATTAAATTAACATTCGTGCATGTTTCAGCTTGCCGTACGGCGTATTAATGACGCAAATGTCACTTTAGCCAGTGAAATTGTGAAATTTTGTTATAGAAGTCAGCATTTTGTATACTGCGATCCATTAATAGGATGAAATCCAAATGTTTTTCCAATGGAAATGATTTTGAGTTCTTGCCCTCATCTTTGGCTTAACCTTTAGCCGATATGATAAGTAATTTGATCTCAGGACGTTGCTTTCATTCGGTTAGCGGCTTACAAATGCTCACACTTGCCTCTTCTCTGATTCTTCGGGCGTTTAATTACTATAATATTGAGATACTTTAATGCATATATATGGTAAGAACTGGCCTTTATTTTGAGAGTAAATTGGAGCTTCCTGAGTGAGGTTTGTGTGAACTTTTCAATACAAGATTAAATTAACATTCGTGCATGTTTCAGCTTGCCGTACGACGTGTTAATGACGCAAATGTCACTTTAGCCAGTGAAATTGTGAAATTTTGTTATAGAAGTCAGCATTTTGTATACTGCGATCCACTAATAGGATGAAATCCAAATGTTTTTCCAATGAAAATGATTTTGAGTTCTTGCCCTCATCTTTGGCTTAACCTTTAGCCGATATGATAAGTAATTTGATCTCAGGACGTTGCTTTCATTCGGTTAGCGGCTTACAAATGCTCACACTTGCCTCTTCTCTGATTCTTGGGGCATTTAATTACTATAATATTGAGATATTAGATTAAATTAACATTCGTGCATGTTTCAGCTTGCCGTACGGCGTATTAATGACGCAAATGTCACTTTAGCCAGTGAAATTGTGAAATTTTGTAATAGAAGTCAGCATTTTGTATACTGCGATCCACTAATAGGATGAAATCCAAATGTTTTTCCAATGAAAATGATTTTGAGTTCTTGCCCTCATCTTTGGCTTAACCTTTAGCCGATATGATAAGTAATTTGATCTCAGGACGTTGCTTTCATTCGGTTAGCGGCTTACAAATGCTCACACTTGCCTCTTCTCTGATTCTTCGGGCGTTTAATTACTATAATATTGAGATACTTTAATGCATATATATGGTAAGAACTGGCCTTTATTTTGAGAGTAAATTGGAGCTTCCTGAGTGAGGTTTGTGTGAATTTTTCAATACAAGATTAAATTAACATTCGTGCATGTTTCAGCTTGCCGTACGGCGTATTAATGACGCAAATGTCATTTTAGCCAGTGAAATTGTGAAATTTTGCTATAGAAACGGATATTTTGTATATTGCGATCCATTAATAGGATGAAATCCAAATGTTTTCCCAATGAAAATGATTTTGAGTTCTTGCCCTCATCTTTGGCTTAACCTTTAGCCGATATGATAAGTAATTTAATCTCAGGACGTTGCTTTCATTCGGTTAGCGGCTTACAAATGCTCACACTTGCCTCTTCTCTGATTCTTGGGGCATTTAATTACTATAATATTGAGATATTAGATTAAATTAACATTCGTGCATGTTTCAGCTTGCCGTACGGCGTATTAACGACGCAAATGTCACTTTAGCCAGTGAAATTGTGAAATTTTGTTATAGAAGTCGGTATTTTGTATATTGCGATCCATTAATATGATGAAATCCAAATGTTTTTCCAATGAAAATGATTTCGAGTTCTTGCCCTCATCTTTGGCATAACCTTTAGCCGATATGATTAGTAATTTTATCACAGGACGTTGCTTTATTTCGGTTAGCGGCTTACAAATGCTCACACTTGCCTCTTCTCTGATTCTTGGGGCGTTTAATTACTATAATATTGAGATACTTTAATGCATATATATATGGTAAGAACTGGCCTTTATTTTGAGAGTAAATTGGAGCTTCCTGAGTGAGGATTGTGTGAATTCTTCAATACAAGATTAAATTAACATTCGTGCATGTTTCAGCTTGCCGTAGGGCGTATTAATGGGGCAAATGTCAATTTCGCCAGTGGAATTGTGAAATTTTGTTATAGAAGTCAGCATTTTGTATACTGCGATCCATTAATAGGATGAAATCCAAATTTTTTTCCAATGAAAATGATTTTGAGTTCTTGCCCTCATCTTTGGCTTAACCTTTAGCCGATATGATAAGTAATTTGATCTCAGGACGTTGCTTTCATTCGGTTAGCGGCTTACAAATGCTCACACTTGCCTCTTCTCTGATTCTTGGGGCATTTAATTACTATAATATTGAGATACCTTAATGCATATATATGGTAAGAACTGGCCTTTATTTTGAGAGTAAATTGGAGCTTCCAAACCCATTATTTCCTGAGTGAGGTTTGTGTAAATTTTTCAATACAAGATTAAACTAACATTCGTGCATGTTTCAGCTTGCCGTAGGGCGTATGATTGGGGCAAATGTCAATTTCGCCAGTGGAATTGTGAAATTTTGTTATAGAAGTCAGCATTTTGTATACTGCGATCCATTAGTAGGATGAAATCCAAATTTTTTTCCAATGGAAATGATTTTGAGTTCTTGCCCTCATCTTTGGCTTAACCTTTAGCCGATATGATAAGTAATTTGATCTCAGGACGTTGCTTTCATTCGGTTAGCGGCTTACAAATGCTCACACTTGCCTCTTCTCTGATTCTTGGGGCATTTAATTACTATAATATTGAGATATTTTAATGCATATATAAATGGTTAGAACTGGCCTTTATTTTGAGAGTAAATTGGAGCTTCCTGAGTGAGGTTTGTGTGAATTTTTCAATACAAGATTAAATTAACATTCGTGCATGTTTCAGCTTGCCGTACGGCGTATTAATGACGCAAATGTCATTTTAGCCAGTGAAATTGTGAAATTTTGTTATAGAAACGGATATTTTGTATATTGCGATCCATTAATAGGATGAAATCCAAATGTTTTTCCAATGAAAATGATTTTGAGTTCTTGCCCTCATCTTTGGCTTAACCTTTAGCCGATATGATTAGTAATTTGATCACAGGACGTTCCTTTATTTCGGTTAGCGGCTTACAAATGCTCACACTTGCCTCTTCTCTGATTCTTGGGGCATTTAATTACTATAATATTGAGATATTTTAATGCATATGTAAATGGTAAGAACTGGCCTTTATTTTGAGCGTAAATTGTAGCTTCCTGAGTGAGGTTTGTGTGAATTTTTCAATACAAGATTAAATTAACATTCGTGCATGTTTCAGCTTGCCGTACGGCGTATTAATGACGCAAATGTCACTTTAGCCAGTGAAATTGTGAAATTTTGTTATAGAAGTCAGCATTTTGTATACTGCGATCCATTAATAGGATGAAATCCAAATGTTTTTCCAATGAAAATGATTTTGAGTTCTTGCCCTCATCTTTGGCTTAACCTTTAGCCGATATGATAAGTAATTTTATCTCAGGACGTTGCTTTCATTCGGTTAGCGGCTTACAAATGCTCACACTTGCCTCTTCTCTGATTCTTCGGTTGTTTAATTACTATAATATTGAGATACTTTAATGCATATATATGGTAAGAACTGGCCTTTATTTTGAGAGTAAATTGGAGCTTCCTTTGTGAGGTTTGTGTGAATTTTTCAATACAAGATTAAATTAACATTCGTGCATGTTTCAGCTTGCCGTACGGCGTATTAATGACGCAAATGTCACTTTAGCCAGTGAAATTGTGAAATTTTGTTATAGAAGTCAGCATTTTGTATACCGCGATCCACTAATAGGATGAAATCCAAATGTTTTTCCAATGAAAATGATTTTGAGTTCTTGCCCTCATTTTTGGCTTAACCTTTAGCCGATATGATAAGTAATTTGATCTCAGGACGTTGCTTTCATTCGGTTAGCGGCTTACAAATGCTCACACTTGCCTCTTCTCTGATTCTTGGGGCATTTAATTACTATAATATTGAGATATTTTAATGCATATATAAATGGTAAGAACTGGCCTTTATTTTGAGAGTAAATTGTAGCTTCCTGAGTGAGGTTTGTGTGAATTTTTCAATACAAGATTAAATTAACATTCGTGCATGTTTCAGCTTGCCGTACGCCGTATTAATGACGCAAATGTCATTTTAGCCAGTGAAATTGTGAAATTTTGCTATAGAAACGGATATTTTGTATATTGCGATCCATTAATAGGATGAAATCCAAATGTTTTCCCAATGAAAATGATTTTGAGTTCTTGCCCTCATCTTTGGCTTAACCTTTAGCCGATATGATAAGTAATTTGATCTCAGGACGTTGCTTTCATTCGGTTAGCGGCTTACAAATGCTCACACTTGCCTCTTCTCTGATTCTTGGGGCATTTAGTTACTATAATATTGAGATATTAGATTAAATTAACATTCGTGCATGTTTCAGCTTGCCGTACGGCGTACTAATGACGCAAATGTCACTTTAGCCAGTGAAATTGTGAAATTTTGTTATAGAAGTCGGTATTTTGTATATCTTCTTCTTCTTCTTCTTCTTGTGGCGCTACAGTCCGGGGTGGACCTGGGCCTCAACCAACATGCCTCTCCAGCCAGCGCGATCTTTCGCCAGCTGCCGCCAGTTGCGCACTCCAAGTTGGTTGAGGTCCTTCTCCACTTGTGTGCGCCACCTTATCCTGGGCCGTCCTCTGTTGCGTTGTCCCAATGGCTCAGATTCGAAGACTTTTCGGGCCGGAGCAGTGGTGTCCATACGCTCTACATGGCCTAGCCATCTTAAGCGTTGTATCCGTAGACGCTTGACTAGGCTCATGCCGCTGTACAGCCCACACAGTTCGTGGTTGAATCTTCTCCTCCAGATGCCATCAACGCAAACAGGACCAAAAATCGCGCGCAGAACTTTTCTCTTGAAGAGACCAAGGGCATCCTCATCCGCTTTAAGTAGTGTCCAAGTTTCCGCGCCATAAAGTAGGACTGGGATGATTAAGGTGTTATAAAAACCAAGCTTAGTCTTTCGAGAGAGGGCTTTATTACTCAATTGCCTCTTGAGCCCAAAGAAACAGCGATTGGCAAGAGTGATTCTGCGTTTGATTTCGGTACTGGTGTTATTGTCCCTGTTTACTGCGGAGCCGAGGTAGACGAAGTCCTTGACTACCTCGAAGTTTCTGCTGCCTAGTGTGACGCTCTGTCCGAGACGCCGATGTTGTGTGTCCTTCCTTGATGACAGCATGTACTTCGTTTTGCCCTCATTTACCACCAGACCCATTTTAGCCGCTTCTACTTTAATGCCAGCAAACGCATCATTGACGGCTCGCTGTGTTCGACCAATCACGTCAATGTCGTCGGCGTAAGCTAGCAATTGAGCTGACTTTTGGAAGATCGTAACTCTGGTGTTGACCTGTGAGTTACGCACGATCTTCTCAAGGATGATGTTAAAGAAGTCACATGACAGTGCGTCGCCTTGTCTAAAACCTTTTTTGACATTGAAGGTCTCGGTGAGTTCGTTCCCGACCTTGACGGAGCAGCGAGAGTTCTCCATCGTCATCCTACACAATCTGACGAGTTTGGTAGGAATGTCAAAACTAGACATGGCATTGTATAGCTCGTCTCTATGCACACTGTCATATGCGGCCTTGAAATCGACGAATAGGTGGTGAGTGTCGATTTCTTGGGTCTTTTCCAGGATCTGCCGTAGTGTGAAGATTTGGTCGATGGTGGACTTCCCTGGCCTGAAACCACACTGATAAGGACCAATCAGGTTGTTGACAAACGGTTTCAGGTGTTCACACAATATGGCAGAGAGGATCTTGTATGCGATGTTAAGGAGACTTATCCCTCGATAGTTGGCGCAGTCGAAGGGGTCTCCTTTCTTGTGGACCGGACAGACGACACTGAGATTCCACTCATCGGGCATGCTTTCCTCCGACCATATCTTACAGAAGAGCTGGTGCATGCGCCCAACCAGGTCATCCCCAGCCGCTTTGAACAGTTCTGCGGACAGTCCATCCGCTCCAGCAGCTTTATTTGACTTCAGTCTCGATATTGCTATCTTGACCTCGTCTAAGTCGGGGGGACGGAATTCTTGTCTATCATCGTCCAAATTAAGTGGAACATTCTGCCTAACAGCGGGATTTGGGTCGTCATCGCCGTTTAAGAGTCTGCAGAAATGATCTTTCCAGATTCTCAGAATCGATTGCGACTCTACTACTAGGTTTCCGTTTTGGTCCCGGCAGGCTTCGGTCCGAACCCTGTATCCACCGGATAGCTGTTTCACCTTTCGGTAAAACTTTCGGACTTCATTCCTGCCATAACATCTCTCCATCTCTTCGACCGCGCGCTTCTCATGCTCTCTCTTTTTCCTTCTGAGAAGCCGGTTCTCTTCCCTTCTTTTCTGTTCGTAGAGCTCACGAACAGCTCTCGTTGTCCGATGCAGCGTTGCCTGATAGGCCTCCTGTTTGGCTGCATGTGCCTGCCTGCACTCGTCGTCAAACCATGGGTTCCTCCTAGGTGGTGGCGTGAAACCCAGCACATCAGTGGCAGCTTCTTTGATGGCTTTTTGACAACGTTTCCATTCTTCTTCTATTGTTAGTGCAGGCAGCGTCGAACTTTGGGAGAGTTTTAGGGAGACTCGGTCGGCAAAGATCCCAGCGACCTGTTGCGATTGTAGCTTTCCGACGTCAAACCGTTTCGGCCTATCTCGACTCCGTTGTTCTCTCGATATCCGGGTTCTTACCTTGGCTACAACAAGGTGATGATCCGAGTCGATGTTAGCGCCTCGGAATGTTCGGACATCGAGAATGTTGGAGGAGTGTCTGACGTCGATCGCAACGTGATCAATCTGGTTGACGGTTGATTGATCAGGGGATCGCCAGGTTCCTTTATGGATGTTGCGATGTGGGAACCGCGTACTGCTCATAGAGAGGTTACGCCCCGCAGCGAAGTCCAGCAGCCTGAGTCCGTTTCCGGAAGTCGTGTCGTGCAGGCTGTGTTTCCCGATGACGCCAGCAAAGATGTCCTCTTTCCCCAGCTGAAATTGAAATCTCCTAGAACGATCTTGGTGTCATAGCTGGGGCATCGATCGTATGTTCTTTCTAGGAGATCATAGAACTCATCCTTGCTGTTGTCATCCTTTTCTTCTGTCGGGGCGTGAGCGCATATCAGGCTGATGTTCCCGAATTTAGCCTTAATGCGGATTGTCATGAGGCGTTCGCTTACAGGATCGTAGCTTATGACTTTTTGCCTAAGTCTGCCTCGAACAACAAATCCGCATCCGAATAGGCGCTGCCTTCTCTCCCTGTAGCAGTCGCTGTAGTATACGTCGCAGTTCTTCATCTTCTTTCTGCCCGGCCCATCCCATCGCACTTCCTGGATGGCGGTGATATCTGCTTTGTAGCAGTCAAGGGCCTCCGCAAGTTGTTCGGCTGCACGTGGTCTGTTAAGGGGCCTCACATTCCACGTGCAGAACCGAAAATCGTTGTCCTTTGTTCGTTTTCCGGGGTCGTCAACGTTGGATCCGTCCATATCCGAGGCAAGTTGTCGTTGCTGAACTCGGTTATTTTTGTGTGGTGAGGGAGTTAGCCTCACGCACAACCTACAGACTGGTAGGCCAGTCGCTGCATACATTGGTTCACCACACAACGGATGCTGTGATGGCTATCCAGGGGGCGCCACTTGGAGGCTGTATGTCAACTTGACCTATGCACGGACGAGGATAGTCTTGGCAGCTCGCCATGTTGAGCGCGATCAAGGACATTGCCTCGTGTGCATAGGCCCATGCCCCCCGTATTTTGTATATTGCGTATTTTGTATATTGCGATCCATTAATATGATGAAATCCAAATGTTTTTCCAATGAAAATGATTTCGAGTTCTTGCCCTCATCTTTGGCATAACCTTTAGCCGATATGATTAGTAATTTTATCACAGGACGTTGCTTTATTTCGGTTAGCGGCTTACAAATGCTCACACTTGCCTCTTCTCTGATTCTTGGGGCGTTTAATTACTATAATATTGAGATACTTTAATGCATATATATATGGTAAGAACTGGCCCTTATTTTGAGAGTAAATTGGAGCTTCCAAACCCATTATTTCCTGAGTGAGGTTTGTGTAAATTTTTCAATACAAGATTAAACTAACATTCGTGCATGTTTCAGCTTGCCGTAGGGCGTATTAATGGGGCAAATGTCAATTTCGCCAGTTAAATTGTGAAATTTTGTTATAGAAGTCAGCATTTTGTATACTGCGATCCATTAATAGGATGAAATCCAAATTTTTTTCCAATGAAAATGATTTTGAGTTCTTGCCCTCATCTTTGGCTTAACCTTTAGCCGATATGATTAGTAATTTGATCACAGGACGTTCCTTTATTTCGGTTAGCGGCTTACAAATGCTCACACTTGCCTGTTCTCGGATTCTTGGGGCATTTAATTACTATAATATTGAGATATTTTAATGCATATATAAATGGTAAGAACTGGCCTTTATTTTGAGAGTAAATTGTAGCTTCCTGAGTGAGGTTTGTGTGAATTTTTCAATACAAGATTAAATTAACATTCGTGCATGTTTCAGCTTGCCGTACGGCGTATTAATGACGCAAATGTCACTTTAGCCAGTGAAATTGTGAAATTTTGTTATAGAAGTCAGCATTTTGTATACTGCGATCCATTAATAGGATGAAATCCAAATGTTTTTCCAATAAAAATTATTTTGAGTTCTTGCCCTCATCTTTGGCTTAACCTTTAGCCGATATGATAAGTAATTTGATCTCAGGACGTTGCTTTCATTCGGTTAGCGGCTTACAAATGCTCACACTTGCCTCTTCTCTGATTCTTGGGGCATTTAATTACTATAATAGTCAGATATCTTAATGCATATATAAATGGTAAGAACTGGCCTTTATTTTGAGAGTAAATTGTAGCTTCCTGAGTGAGGTTTGTGTGAATTTTTCAATACAAGATTAAATTAACATTCGTGCATGTTTCAGCTTGCCGTACGGCGTATTAATGACGCAAATGTCACTTTAGCCAGTGAAATTGTGAAATTTTGTTATAGAAGTCAGCATTTTGTATACTGCGATCCATTAATAGGATGAAATCCAAATGTTTTTCCAATAAAAATGATTTTGAGTTCTTGCCCTCATCTTTGGCTTAACCTTTAGCCGATATGATAAGTAATTTGATCTCAGGACGTTGCTTTCATTCGGTTAGCGGCTTACAAATGCTCACACTTGCCTCTTCTCTGGTTCTTGGGGTGTTTAATTACTATAATATTGAGATACTTTAATGCATATATATGGTAAGAACTGGCCTTTATTTTGAGAGTAAATTGGAGCTTCCTGAGTGAGGTTTGTGTGAATTTTTCAATACAAGATTAAATTAACATTCGTGCATTTTTCAGCTTGCCGTACGGCGTATTTATGACGCAAATGTCACTTTAGCCAGTGAAATTGTGAAATTTTGTTATAGAAGTCAGCATTTTGTATACTGCGATCCATTAATAGGATGAAATCCAAATGTTTTTCCAATGAAAATGATTTTGAGTTCTTGCCCTCATCTTTGGCTTAACCTTTAGCCGATATGATAAGTAATTTGATCTCAGAACGTTGCTTTCATTCGGTTAGCGGCTTACAAATGCTCACACTTGCCTCTTCTCTGATTCTTGGGGCATTTAATTACTGTAATAGTGAGATATTTTAATGGATATATAAATGCTACGAACTGGCCTTTATTTTGAGAGTAAATTGTAGCTTCCTGAGTGAGGTTTGTGTGAATTTTTCAATACAAGATTAAATTAACATTCGTGCATTTTTCAGCTTGCCGTACGGCGTATTAATGACGCAAATGTCACTTTAGCCAGTGAAATTGTGAAATTTTGTTATAGAAGTCAGCATTTTGTATACTGCGATCCATTAATAGGATGAAATCCAAATGTTTTTCCAATGAAAATGATTTTGAGTTCTTGCCCTCATCTTTAGCTTAACCTTTAGCCGATATGATAAGTAATTTGATCTCAGGACGTTGCTTTCATTCGGTTAGCGGCTTACAAATGCTCACACTTGCCTCTTCTCTGGTTCTTGGGGCGTTTAATTACTATAATATTGAGATACTTTAATGCATATATATGGTAAGAACTGGCCTTTATTTTGAGAGTAAATTGGAGCTTCCTGAGTGAGGTTTGTGTGAATTTTTCAATACAAGATTAAATTAACATTCGTGCATGTTTCAGCTTGCCGTAGGACGTATTAATGGCGCAAATGTCACTTTAGCCAGTGGAATTGAGATTTTTTGTTATAGAAGTCAGCATTTTGTATTCTGCGATCCATTAATAGGATGAAATCCAAATGTTTTTACAATGAAAATGATTTTGAGTTCTTGCCCTAATCTTTGGCTTAACCTTTAGCCGATATGATAAGTAATTTGATCTCAGAACGTTGCTTTCATTCGGTTAGCGGCTTACAAATGCTCACACTTGCCTCTTCTCTGATTCTTGGGGCATTTAATTACTATAATATTGAGATATTTTAATGCACATATAAATGGTAAGAACTGGCCTTTATTTTGAGAATAAAATGTAGCTTCCTGAGTGAGGTTTGTGTGAATTTTTCAATACAAGATTAAATTAACATCCGTGCATGTTTCAGCTTGCCGTACGGCGTATTAATGACGCAAATGTCACTTTAGCCAGTGAAATTGTGAAATTTTGTTATAGAAGTCAGCATTTTGTATACTGCGATCCATTAACAGGATGAAATCCAAATGTTTTTCCAATGAAAATGATTTTGAGTTCTTGCCCTCATCTTTGGCTTAACCTTTAGCCGATATGATAAGTAATTTGATCTCAGGACGTTGCTTTCATTCGGTTAGCGGCTTACAAATGCTCACACTTGCCTCTTCTCTGATTCTTCGGGCGTTTAATTACTATAATATTGAGATACTTTAATGCATATATATGGTAAGAACTGGCCTTTATTTTGAGAGTAAATTGTAGCTTCCTGAGTGAGGTTTGTGTGAATTTTTCAATACAAGATTAAATTAACATTCGTGCATGTTTCAGCTTGCCGTAGGGCGTATTTATGGCGCAAATGTCACTTTAGCCAGTGGAATTGTGATTTTTTGTTATAGAAGTCAGCATTTTGTATACTGCGATCCATAAATAGGATGAAATCCAAATGTTTTTCCAATGAAAATGATTTTGAGTTCTTGCCCTCATCTTTGGCTTAACATTTAGCCGATATGATTAGTAATTTGATCACAGGACGTTCCTTTATTTCGGTTAGCGGCTTACAAATGCTCACACTTGCCTCTTCTCTGATTCTTGGGGCATTTAATTACTATAATATTGAGATATTTTAATGCACATATAAATGGTAAGAACTGGCCTTTATTTTGAGAGTAAAATGTAGCTTCCTGAGTGAGGTTTGTGTGAATTTTTCAATACAAGATTAAATTAACATTCGTGCATGTTTCAGCTTGCCGTACGGCGTATTAATGACGCAAATGTCGCTTTAGCCAGTGAAATTGTGAAATTTTGTTATAGAAACGGATATTTTGTACATTGCGAACCATTAATAGGATGAAATCCAAATGTTTTTCCAATGAAAATGATTTTGAGTTCTTGCCCTCATCTTTGGCTTAACCTTTAGCCGATATGATTAGTAATTTGATCACAGGACGTTCCTTTATTTCGGTTAGCGGCTTACAAATGCTCACACTTGCCTCTTCTCTGATTCTTGGGGCGTTTAATTACTATAATATTGAGATACTTTAATGCATATATATGGTAAGAACTGGCCTTTATTTTGAGAGTAAATTGGAGCTTCCAAACCCATTATTTCCTGTGTGAGGTTTGTTTGAATTTTTCAATACAAGATTAAACTAACACTCGTGCATGTTTCAGATTGCCGTACGGCGTATTAATGACGCAAATGTCACTTCAGCCAGTGAAATTGTGAAATTTTGTTATAGAAGTCGGTATTTTGTATATTGCGATCCATTAATATGATGAAATCCAAATGTTTTTCCAATGAAAATGATTTCGAGTTCTTGTCCTCATCTTTGGCATAACCTTTAGCCGATATGATTAGTAATTTGATCACAGGACGTTGCTTTATTTCGGTTAGCGGCTTACAAATGCTCACACTTGCCTCTGCTCTGATTCTTGGGCCATGTAATTACTATAAAATTGAGATATTTTAAAGCATATATATATGGTAAGAACTGTCCTTTATTTTGAGAATAAATTGGAGCTTCCTGAGTGAGGTTTGTGTGAATTCTTCAATACAAGATTAAATTAACATTCGTGCATGTTTCAGCTTGCCGTACGGCGTATTAATGACGCAAATGTCACTTTAGCCAGTGAAATTGTGAAATTTTGTTATAGAAGTCAGCATTTTGTATACTGCGATCCATTAATAAGATGAAATCCAAATGTTTTTCCAATGGAGATGATTTTGAGTTCTTGCCCTCATCTTTGGCTTAACCTTTAGCCGATATGATAAGTAATTTGATCTCAGGACGTTGCTTTCATTCGGTTAGCGGCTTACAAATGCTCACACTTGCCTCTTCTCTGATTCTTGGGGCGTTTAATTACTTTAATATTGAGATTCTTTAATGCATATATATGGTAAGAACTGGCCTTTATTTTGAGAGTAAATTGGAGCTTCCAAACCCATTATTTCCTGAGTGAGGTTTGTGTGAATTTTTCAATACAAGATTAAATTAACATTCGTGCATTTTTCAGCTTGCCATAGGGCGTATTAATGACGCAAACGTCACTTCAGCCAGTGAAATTGTGAAACTTTGTTATAGAAGTCGGTATTTTGTATATTGCGATGCATTAACAGGATGAAATCCAAATATTTTTCCAATGAAAATGATTTTGAGTTCTTGCCCTCATCTTTGGCTTAACCTTTAGCCGATATGATAAGCAATTTGATCTCAGGACGTTGCTTTCATTCGGTTAGGGGCTTACAAATGCTCACACTTGCCTCTTCTCTGATTCTTGGGGCATTTAATTTCTATAATATTGAGATATTTTAATGCGTACATAAATGGTAAGAACTGGCCTTTATTTTGAGAGCAAATTATAGCTTCCTGAGCGAGGTTTGTGTGAATTTTTCAATACAAGAATAAATTAACATTCGTGCATGTTTCAGCTTGCCGTACGGCGTATTAATGACGCAAATGTCACTTTAGCCAGTGAAATTGTGAAATTTTGTTATAGAATTCAGCATTTTGTATACTGCGATCCATTAATAGGATGAAATCCAAATGTTTTTCCAATGAAAATGATTTTGAGTTCGTGCCCTCATCTTTGGCTTAACCTTTAGCCGATATGATAAGTAATTTGATCTCAGAACGTTGCTTTCATTCGGTAAGCGGCTTACAAATGCTCACACTTGCCTCTTCTCTGATTCTTGGGGCATTTAATTACTGTAATAGTGAGATATTTTGGTGGCTGGGTGTTGTGGGAACAGGGTAGGCACTGATTGGTATCAACCTGGCGATGCCCAGCTGTTGTAACTGTTTCCCACACATCAACTGTGCTTATAGTACCTCCACGTTGGTAGCCACCGGGTACTGGTTGTTGTTCATCCGAACTCAACTTGCTAAACCTATAAGTGCGACCTCCGCCCAAGAGGTATAAAAAAGGGCCCGGTCCTCCAGGTTGGGGGTGTGCGTCGGGGTAACTGCCCGACCACATTGCAAAATCTACAGTTACGAAACGACCGAACGCCTCGGATACGGATGGATACAATGTTGACGACCCCCGCAAACGAACAAAGGACAATGATTTACGGATCTGCACGTGGAATGTGAGGTCCCTAAACAGACCACGTGCAGCCGATGAACTTGCGGAGGCCCTGGACTGCTATAAAGCAGACATTACCGCAATCCAGGAAATGCGGTGGGATGGGCCGGGCAAGAGAAGAGTGAGAAACTGCGACATATACCACGGCGACTGCTACAGGGAGAGAGGGAAACGCTTATTTGGATGCGGTTTTGTTGTTCGAGGCAGACTTAGGCAAAAAGTCTTAAGCTTCCAACACGTAAGCGAACGCCTCATAACAATCCGCATCAAGGCTAAATTCGGGAATATAAGCCTCATATGCGCCCACGCCCCGACAGAGGAAAAAGATGACAGCAGTAAAGAAGACTTCTATCACCTCCTAGAAAGGACATACGATCGCTGTCCCAGCTACGACACCAAGATCGTTCTAGGAGATTTCAACGCTCAGCTGGGAAGAGAAGAAGTCTTTGCTAAAGTCATCGGAAGACACAGCCTGCACGCCAACACCTCCGGAAACGGACTCAGGCTAGTTGACTTCGCCTCGGGGCGAAATCTCTCTGTGGCCAGCACGCGGTTCCCACACCTCAACATTCATAAAGGGACCTGGCGATCACCTGATCAATCAACCGTCAATCAGATTGATCATGTTGCGATCGACGTCAGACACTCCTCCAGTATTCTCGATGTCCGAACCTTCCGAGGTGCAAACATCGACTCGGATCATTTCCTTGTTGTAGCCAAGGTAAGAACCCGGATATCGAGGGAGCAACGGAGTCGAGACAGGCCAAAACGGTTTGACGTCGGAAAGCTACAATCGCAGCCGATCGCTAGAGCCTTTACCGATCGATTCTCCCTGAAACTGTCTCAAAGTTCGACGCTGCCTGCACAAACAATAGAAGACAAATGGAAACGTTGTCAAGAAGCCATCAAAGAGGCCGCCACTGATGTGCTGGGTTTCATGCCACCACCTAAGAGGAACCCATGGTTTGACGACGAGTGCAGGCAGGCGCATGCAGCCAAACAGGAAGCTTACAAGGCAACGCTGCATCGAACGACGAGAGCTGTTTGTGAGCTCTACAAACAGAGAAGAAGGGAAGAGAACCGGCTTCTCAGAAGAAAAAAGAAAGAGCACGAGAAGCGCGCGGTCGAGGAAATGGAGAGGTGCTATGGCAGGAATGACGTCCGAAATTTTTACCGCAAGGTAAAACAGTTATCTGGCGGTTACAAACCTCGGACTGAAGCCTGCCGGGACCAAAATGGACAACTGGTGGTAGAGTCGCAGTCGGTGCTGAGAATCTGGAAGGATCATTTCTGCAGACTCCTAAACGGCGATGACGACACAAATCCCGCTGTTAGGCAGAATGTTCCACTCAATTTGGACGACGATGGACAAGAATTCCGTCCCCCCGACCTCGACGAGGTCAAGATAGCAATATCGAGACTGAAGTCGAACAAAGCTGCTGGCGCGGATGGACTATCCGCAGAGCTGTTCAAAGCGGCTGGGGATGAGCTGGTTGGGTGCATGCACCAGCTCATCGGTGAGATATGGTCGGAGGAAAGCATGCCCGACGAGTGGAATCTCAGCATCGTATGTCCGGTCCACAAGAAAGGAGACCCCTTCGACTGCGCCAACTATCGAGGGATCAGTCTCCTTAATATCGCATATAAGATTCTCTCTGCCGTATTGTGTGAGCGCCTGAAACCGTTCGTCAACAACCTGATAGGTCCTTATCAGTGTGGTTTCAGGCCAGGGAAGTCCACAATCGACCAGATCTTCACACTGCGGCAAATCCTGGAGAAGTCCCAAGAAGTACAAATCGACACCCACCATCTATTTGTCGATTTCAAGGCCGCGTATGACAGCGTGCATAGAGACGAGCTATACAGTGCCATGTCTAGTTTTGGCATCCCTACCAAACTCGTCAGATTGTGTAGGATGACGATGGAGAACTCTCGCTGCTCCGTCAAGGTCGGTAGCGAACTCACCGAGACCTTCGATGTCAAAAAAGGATTTAGACAAGGCGACGCGCTGTCATGCGACTTCTTTAACATCATTCTTGAGGGGATCGTGCGTAACTCACACGTCAACACCAGAGGCACGATCTTCCACAAGTCCGTTCAATTGCTAGCTTATGCGGATGACATTGACGTGATCGGCCGAACTCAGCGAGCCGTCAATGAGGCGTTTGCTAGCATCGAAGCGGAAGCGGCTAAAGTGGGACTGGTGGTAAACGAGGGCAAAACTAAGTATATGCTGTCATCGAAGAAGGACGCAGAACATCGACGTCTCGGACAGAGCGTCACTATGGGCAGCAGACACTTCGAGGTAGTTAAGGACTTCGTCTATCTCGGCTCCGCGGTGAATAGGGACAATAACATCAGTACCGAAATCAAGCGCAGAATCACTCTTGCCAATCGCTGTTTCTTTGGGCTTAAGAGGCAATTGAGTAATAAAGCCCTCTCCCGAACGACCAAAGTAACTTTGTACAACACCTTGATCATCCCTGTCCTGCTTTACGGCGCAGAAACCTGGACGTTACTAAAAGCGGATGAGGAAGCCCTTGGTCTGTTCGAGAGAAAAGTTCTGCGTGCGATTTTTTGGTCCTGTTTGCGTTGATGGCATCTGGAGGAGAAGATTCAACCACGAACTGTATGGGCTGTACGGCGGCATGAACCTAGTCAAGCGTCTACGGATACAACGCTTAAGGTGGCTAGGCCATGTAGAGCGGATGGACAACACTGCTCCGGCCCGAAGAGTCTTCGAATCCGAACCACAGGGACAACGCAACAGAGGACGTCCTAGATTGAGATGGCGCACACAAGTGGAAAAGGACCTCAACCAACTTGGAGTGCGCAACTGGAAGCAGCTGGCAAGAGATCGTGCTAGCTGGAGAGGCATGTTGGTTGAGGCCCAAGTCCACCCCGGACTGTAGCGCCATCCGAAGAAGAAGAATAGTGAGATATTTTAATGCATATATAAATGCTAAGAACCGGCCTTTATTTTGAGAGTAAATTGTAGCTTCCTGAGTGAGGTTTGTGTGAATTTTTCAATACAAGATTAAATTAACATCCGTGCATGTTTCAGCTTGCCGTACGGCGTATTAATGACGCAAATGTCACTTTAGCCAGTGATATTGTGAAATTTTGTTATAGAAGTCAGCATTTTGTATACTGCGATCCATTAACAGGATGAAATCCAAATGTTTTTAAAGTGAAAATGATTTTGAGTTCTTGCCCTCATCTTTGGCTTAACCTTTAGCCGATATGATTAGTAATTTGATCACAGGACGTTCCTTTATTTCGGTTAGCGGCTTACAAATGCTCACACTTGCCTCTTCTCTGATTCTTGGGGCATTTAATTACTATAATATTGAGATATTTTAATGCATATATAAATGGTAAGAACTGGCCTTTATTTTGAGAGTAAAATGTAGCTTCCTGAGTGAGGTTTGTGTGAATTTTCCAATACAAGATTAAATTAACATTCGTGCATGTTTCAGCTTGCCGTACGGCGTATTAATGACGCAAATGTCGCTTTAGCCAGTGAAATTGTGAAATTTTGTTATAGAAACGGATATTTTGTACATTGCGAACCATTAATAGGATGAAATCCAAATGTTTTTCCAATGAAAATGATTTTGAGTTCTTGCCCTCATCTTTGGCTTAACGTTTAGCCGATATGATTAGTAGTTTGATCACAGGACGTTGCTTTATTTCGGTTAGCGGCTTACAAATGCTCACACTTGCCTCTTCTCTGATTCTTGGGGCGTTTAATTACTATAATATTGAGATACTTTAATGCATATATATGGTAAGAACTGGCCTTTATTTTGAGAGTAAATTGGAGCTTCCAAACCCATTATTTCCTGTGTGAGGTTTGTTTGAATTTTTCAATACAAGATTAAACTAACTCTCGTGCATGTTTCAGCTTGCCGTACGGCGTATTAATGACGCAAATGTCACTTCAGCCAGTGAAATTGTGAAATTTTGTTATAGAAGTCGGTATTTTGTATATTGCGATCCATTAATATGATGAAATCCAAATGTTTTTCCAATGAAAATGATTTCGAGTTCTTGTCCTCATCTTTGGCATAACCTTTAGCCGATATGATTAGTAATTTGATCTCAGGACGTTGCTTTATTTCGGTTAGCGGCTTACAAATGCTCACACTTGCCTCTGCTCTGATTCTTGGGCCATTTAATTACTATAAAATTGAGATATTTTAATGCATATATATATGGTAAGAACTGTCCTTTATTTTGAGAATAAATTGGAGCTTCCACACCCAGTATTTCCTGAGTGAGGTTTGTGTGAATTTTTCAATACAAGATTAAACTAACACTCGTGCATGTTTCAGCTTGCCGTACGGCGTATTAATGACGCAAATGTCACTTTAGCCAGTGAAATTGTGAAATTTTGTTATAGAAGTCGGTATTTTGTATATTGCGATCCATTAATATGATGAAATCCAAATGTTTTTCCAATGAAAATGATTTCGAGTTCTTGCCCTCATCTTTGGCATAACCTTTAGCCGATATGATTAGTAGTTTGATCACAGGACGTTCCTTTATTTCGGTTAGCGGCTTACAAATGGTCACACTTGCCTCTTCTCTGATTCTTGGGGCATTTAATTACTATAATATTGAGATACTTTAATGCATATATAAATGGTAAGAACTGGCCTTTATTTTGAGAGTAAATTGGAGCTTCCTGAGAGAGGTTTGTGTGAATTCTTCAATACAAGATTAAATTAACATTCGTGCATGTTTCAGCTTGCCGTACGGCGTATTAATGACGCAAATGTCACTTTAGCCAGTGAAATTGTGAAATTTTGTTATAGAAGTCAGCATTTTGTATACTGCGATCCATTAATAAGATGAAATCCAAATGTTTTTCCAATGAAGATGATTTTGAGTTCTTGCCCTCATCTTTGGCTTAACCTTTAGCCGATATGATAAGTAATTTGATCTCAGGACGTTGCTTTCATTCGGTTAGCGGCTTACAAATGCTCACACTTGCCTCTTCTCTGATTCTTGGGGCGTTTAATTACTATAATATTGAGATTCTTTAATGCATATATATGGTAAGAACTGGCCTTTATTTTGAGAGTAAATTGGAGCTTCCAAACCCATTATTTCCTGAGTGAGGTTTGTGTGAATTTTTCAATACAAGATTAAATTAACATTCGTGCATTTTTCAGCTTGCCGTAGGGCGTATTAATGACGCAAACGTCACTTCAGCCAGTGAAATTGTGAAACTTTGTTATAGAAGTAGGTATTTTGTATATTGCGATGCATTAACAGGATGAAATCCAAATGTTTTTTCAATGAAAATGATTTTGAGTTCTTGCCCTCATCTTTGGCTTAACCTTTAGACGATATGATTAGTAATTTGATCACAGGACGTTGCTTTTTTTCGGATAGCGGCTTACAAATGCTCACACTTGCCTCTTCTCTGATTCTTGGGGCATTTAATTACTATAATATTGAGATTTTTTAATGCATATATAAATGGTAAGAACTGGCCTTTATTTTGAGAGTAAATTTAAGCTTCCAGAGTAAGGTTTGTGTGAACTTTTCAATACAAGATTAAATTAACATTCGTGCATGTTTCAGCTTGCCGTACGGCGTATTAATGACGCAAATGTCACTTCAGCCAGTGTAATTTTGAAATATTGTTATAGAAGTCAGTATTTTGTATATTGCGAGCCATTAGTAGGATGACATCCAATTTTTTTTCCAATGAAAATGATTTTGAGTTCTTGCCCTCATCTTTGGCTTAACCTTTAGCCGATATGATAAGTAATTTGATCTCAGGACGTTGCTTTCATTCGGTTAGCGGCTTACAAATGCTCACACTTGCCTCTTCTCTGATTCTTGGGGCATTTAATTACTATAATATTGAGATATTTTAATGCATATATAAATGGTAAGAACAGGCCTTTATTTTGAGAGTAAATTGTAGCTTCCTGAGTGAGGTTTGTGTGAATTTTTCAATACAAGATTAAATTAACATTCGTGCATGTTTCAGCTTGCCGTACGGCGTATTAATGACGCAAATGTCACTTTAGCCAGTGAAATTGTGAAATTTTGTTATAGAAGTCGATATTTTGTATATTGCGATCCGTTAATAGGATGAAATCCAAATGTTTTTCCAATGAAAATGATTTTGAGTTCCTGCCCTCATCTTTGGCTTAACCGTTAGCCGATATGATTAGTAATTTGATCACAGGACGTTGCTTTATTTCGGTTAGCGGCTTACAAATGCTCACACTTGCCTCTTCTCTGATTCTTGGGGCATTTAATTACTATAATATTGAGATATTTTAATGCATATATAAATGGTAAGAACTGGCCTTTATTTTGAGAGTAAATTGTAGCTTCCTGAGTGAGGTTTGTGTGAATTTTTCAATACAAGATTAAATTAACATTCGTGCATGTTTCAGCTTGCCGTTCGGCGTATTAATGACGCAAATGTCACTTTAGCCAGTGAAATTGTGAAATTTTGTTATAGAAGTCAGCATTTTGTATACTGCGATCCATTAATAAGATGAAATCCAAATGTTTTTCCAATGAAGATGATTTTGAGTTCTTGCCCTCATCTTTGGCTTAACCTTTAGCCGATATGATAAGTAATTTGATCTCAGGACGTTGCTTTCATTCGGTTAGCGGCTTACAAATGCTCACACTTGCCTCTTCTCTGATTCTTGGGGCGTTTAATTACTATAATATTGAGATTCTTTAATGCATATATATGGTAAGAACTGGCCTTTATTTTGAGAGTAAATTGGAGCTTCCAAACCCATTATTTCCTGAGTGAGGTTTGTGTGAATTTTTCAATACAAGATTAAATTAACATTCGTGCATTTTTCAGCTTGCCGTAGGGCGTATTAATGACGCAAACGTCACTTCAGCCAGTGAAATTGTGAAACTTTGTTATAGAAGTCGGTATTTTGTATATTGCGATGCATTAACAGGATGAAATCCAAATGGTTTTTCAATGAAAATGATTTTGAGTTCTTGCCCTCATCTTTGGCTTAACCTTTAGACGATATGATTAGTAATTTGATCACAGGACGTTGCTTTTTTTCGGATAGCGGCTTACAAATGCTCACACTTGCCTCTTCTCTGATTCTTGGGGCATTTAATTACTATAATATTGAGATATTTTAATGCATATATAAATGGTAAGAACTGGCCTTTATTTTGAGAGTAAATTTAAGCTTCCAGAGTAAGGTTTGTGTGAACTTTTCAATACAAGATTAAATTAACATTCGTGCATGTTTCAGCTTGCCGTACGGCGTATTAATGACGCAAATGTCACTTCAGCCAGTGTAATTTTGAAATATTGTTATAGAAGTCAGTATTTTGTATATTGCGAGCCATTAGTAGGATGACATCCAATTTTTTTTCCAATGAAAATGATTTTGAGTTCTTGCCCTCATCTTTGGCTTAACCTTTAGCCGATATGATAAGTAATTTGATCTCAGGACGTTGCTTTCATTCGGTTAGCGGCTTACAAATGCTCACACTTGCCTCTTCTCTGATTCTTGGGGCATTTAATTACTATAATATTGAGATATTTTAATGCATATATAAATGGTAAGAACTGGCCTTTATTTTGAGAGTAAATTGTAGCTTCCTGAGTGAGGTTTGTGTGAATTTTTCAATACAAGATTAAATTAACATTCGTGCATGTTTCAGCTTGCCGTACGGCGTATTAATGACGCAAATGTCACTTTAGCCAGTAAAATTGTGAAATTTTGTTATAGAAGTCGATATTTTGTATATTGCGATCCGTTAATAGGATGAAATCCAAATGTTTTTCCAATGAAAATGATTTTGAGTTCCTGCCCTCATCTTTGGCTTAACCGTTAGCCGATATGATTAGTAATTTGATCACAGGACGTTCCTTTATTTCGGTTAGCGGCTTACAAATGCTCACACTTGCCTCTTCTCTGATTCTTGGGGCATTTAATTACTATAATATTGAGATATTTTAATGCATATATAAATGGTAAGAACTGGCCTTTATTTTGAGAGTAAATTGTAGCTTCCTGAGTGAGGTTTGTGTGAATTTTTCAATACAAGATTAAATTAACATTCGTGCATGTTTCAGCTTGCCGTACGGCGTATTAATGACGCAAATGTCACTTTAGCCAGTGAAATTGTGAAATTTTGTTATAGAAGTCAGCATTTTGTATACTGCGATCCATTAATAGGATGAAATCCAAATGTTTTTCCAATGAAAATGATTTTGAGTTCTTGCCCTCCTCTTTGGCTTAACCTTTAGCCGATATGATAAGTAATTTGATCTCAGGACGTTGCTTTCATTCGGTTAGCGGCTTACAAATGCTCACACTTGCCTCTTGTCTGATTCTTGGGGCATTTAATTACTATAATATTGAGATATTTTAATGCATATATAAATGGTAAGAACTGGCCTTTATTTTGAGAGTAAATTGGAGCTTCCTGAGTGAGGTTTGTGTGAATTTTTCAATACAAGATTAAATTAAGATTCGTGCATGTTTCAGCTTGCCGTACGGCGTATTAATGACGCAAATGTCACTTTAGCCAGTGAAATTGTGAAATTTTGTTATAGAAGTCGATATTTTGTATATTGCGACCCGTTAGTAGGATGAAATCCAAATGTTTTTCCAATGAAAATGATTTTGAGTTTTTGCCTTCATCTTTGGCTTAACCTTGAGCCGATATAATTAGTAATTTGATCATAGGACGTTCCTTTATTTCGGTTAGCGGCTTACAAATGCTCACACTTGCCTCTTTTCTGATTCTTGGGGCATTTAATTACTATAATATTGAGATATTGTAATGCATATATAAATGGTAAGATCTGGCCTTTATTTTGAGAGTAAATTGGAGCTTCCTGAGTGAGGTTTGTGTGAATTTTTCAATACAAGATTAAATTAACATTCGTGCATGTTTCAGCTTGCCGTACGGCGTATTAATGACACAAATGTCACTTTAGCCAGTGAAATTGTGAAATTTTGTTATAGAAGTCAGCATTTTGTATACTGCGATCCATTAATAGGATGAAATCCAAATGATTTTCCAATGAAAATGACTTTGAGTTCTTGCCCTCATCTCTGGCTTAACCTTTAGCCGATATGATAAGTAATTTGATCTCAGGACGTTGCTTTCATTCGGTTAGCGGCTTACAAATGCTCACACTTGCCTCTTCTCTGATTCTTGGGGCGTTTAATTACTATAATATTGAGATACTTTAATGCATATATATGGTAAGAACTGGCCTTTATTTTAAGAGTAAATTGGAGCTTCCTGAGTGAGGCTTGCGTGATTTTTTTAATACAAGATTAAATTAACATTCGTGCATGTTTCAGCTTTCCGTAGGGCGTATTAATGGCACAAATGTCACTTTAGCCAGTGGAATTATGAAATTTTGTTATAGAAGTCAGCATTTAGTATACTGCGATCCATTAGTAGGACGAAATCCAAATGTTTTTCCAATGAAAATGATTTTGAGTTCTTGCCCTCATCTTTGGCTTAACCTTTAGCCGATATGATTAGTAATTTGATCACAGGACGTTCCTTTATTTCGGTTAGCGGCATACAAATGCTCACACTTGCCTCTTCTCTGATTCTTGGGGCATTGAATTACTATAATATTGAGATATTTTAATGCATATATAAATGGTAAGAACTGGTCTTTATTTTGAGAGTAAATTGGAGCTTCCTGAGTGAGGTTTGTGTGAACTTTTCAATACAAAATTAAATTAACATTCGTGCATGTTTCAGCCTGCCGTACGGCGTATTAATGACGCAAATGTAACTTTAGACAGTGAAATTGTGAAACTTTGTTATAGAAGTCAGCATTTTTTATACTGCGATTCATTAATAGGATGAAATCCAAATGTTTTTCCAATGAAAATGATTTTGAGTTCTTGCCCTCCTCTTTGGCTTAACCTTTAGCCGATATGATAAGTAATTTGATCTCAGGACGTTGCTTTCATTCGGTTAGGGGCTTACAAATGCTCACACTTGCCTCTTGTCTGATTCTTGGGGCATTTAATTACTATAATATTGAGATATCTTAATACATATATAAATGGTAAGAACTGGCCTTTATTTTGAGAGTAAATTGTAGCTTCCTGAGTGAGGTTTGTGTGAATTTTTCAATACAAGATTAAATTAACATTCGTGCATGTTTCAGCTTGCCGTACGGCGTATTAATGACGCAAATGTCACTTTAGCCAGTGAAATTGTGAAATTTTGTTATAGAAGTCAGCATTTTGTATACTGCGATCCATTAATAGGATGAAATCCAAATGTTTTTCCAATGAAAATGATTTTGAGTTCTTGCCCTCCTCTTTGGCTTAACCATTAGCCGATATGATAAGTAATTTGATCTCAGGACGTTGCTTTCATTCGGTTAGCGGCTTACAAATGCTCACACTTGCCTCTTGTCTGATTCTTGGAGCATTTAATTACTATAATATTGAGATATTTTAATGCATATATAAATGGTAAGAACTGGCCTTTATTTTGAGAGTAAATTGTAGCTTCCTGAGTGAGGTTTGTGTGAATTTTTCAATACAAGATTAAATTAACATTCGTGCATGTTTCAGCTTGCCGTACGGCGTATTAATGACGCAAATGTCACTTTAGCCAGTGAAATTGTGAAATTTTGTTATAGAAGTCGATATTTTGTATATTGCGACCCGTTAGTAGGATGAAATCCAAATGTTTTTCCAATGAAAATGATTTTGAGTTTTTGCCCTCATCTTTGGCTTAACCTTGAGCCGATATAATTAGTAATTTGATCATAGGACGTTCCTTTATTTCGGTTAGCGGCTTACAAATGCTCACACTTGCCTCTTTTCTGATTCTAGGGGCATTTAATTACTATAATATTGAGATATTTTAATGCATATATAAATGGTAAGAACTGGCCTTTATTTTGAGAGTAAATTGTAGCTTCCTGGGTGAGGTCTGTGTGAATTCTTCAATACAAGATTAAATTGACATTCGTGCATGTTTCAGCTTGCCGTACGGCGTATTAATGACACAAATGTCACTTTAGCCAGTGAAATTGTGAAATTTTGTTATAGAAGTCAGCATTTTGTATACTGCGATCCATTAATAGGATGAAATCCAAATGTTTTTCCAATGAAAATGACTTTGAGTTCTTGCCCTCATCTCTGGCTTAAACTTTAGCCGATATGATAAGTAATTTGATCTCAGGACGTTGCTTTCATTCGGTTAGCGGCTTACAAATGCTCACACTTGCCTCTTCTCTGATTCTTGGGGCGTTTAATTACTATAATATTGAGATACTTTAATGCATATATATGGTAAGAACTGGCCTTTATTTTGAGAGTAAATTGAAGCTTCCTGAGTGAGGTTTGCGTGATTTTTTTAATACAAGATTAAATTAACATTCGTGCATGTTTCAGCTTGCCGTAGGGCGTATTAATGGCACAAATGTCACTTTAGCCAGTGGAATTGTGAAATTTTGTTATAGAAGTCAGCATTTAGTATACTGCGATCCATTAGTAGGACGAAATCCAAATGTTTTTCCAATGAAAATGATTTTGAGTTCTTGCCCTCATCTTTGGCTTAACCTTTAGCCGATATGATTAGTAATTTGATCACAGGACGTTCCTTTATTTCGGTTAGCGGCTTACAAATGCTCACACTTGCCTCTTCTCTGATTCTTGGGGCATTGAATTACTATAATATTGAGATATTTTAATGCATATATAAATGGTAAGAACTGGCCTTTATTTTGAGAGTAAATTGGAGCTTCCTGAGTGAGGTTTGTGTGAACTTTTCAATACAAGATTAAATTAACATTCGTGCATGTTTCAGCCTGCCGTACGGCGTATTAATGACGCAAATGTCACTTTAGCCAGTGAAATTGTGAAACTTTGTTATAGAAGTCAGCATTTTGTATACTGCGATTCATTAATAGGATGAAATCCAAATGTTTTTCCAATGAAAATGATTTTGAGTTCTTGCCCTCCTCTTTGGCTTAACCGTTAGCCGATATGATTAGTAATTTGATCACAGGACGTTCCTTTATTTCGGTTAGCGGCTTACAAATGCTCACACTTGCCTCTTCTCTGATTCTTGGGGCATTTAATTACTATAATATTGAGATATTTTAATGCATATATAAATGGTAAGAACTGGCCTTTATTTTGAGAGTAAATTGTAGCTTCCTGAATGAGGTTTGTGTGAATTTTTCAATACAAGATTAAATTAACATTCGTGCATGTTTCAGCTTGCCGTACGGCGTATTAATGACGCAAATGTCACTTTAGACAGTGAAATTGTGAAACTTTGTTATAGAAGTCAGCATTTTGTATACTGCGATTCATTAATAGGATGAAATCCAAATGTTTTTCCAATGAAAATGATTTTGAGTTCTTGCCCTCCTCTTTGGCTTAATCTTTAGCCGATATGATAAGTAATTTGATCTCAGGACGTTGCTTTCATTCGGTTAGCGGCTTACAAATGCTCACACTTGCCTCTTGTCTGATTCTTGGGGCATTTAATTACTATAATATTGAGATATTTTAATGCATATATAAATGGTAAGAACTGGCCTTTATTTTGAGAGTAAATTGTAGCTTCCTGAGTGAGGTTTGTGTGAATTCTTCAATACAAGATTAAATTAACATTCGTGCGTTTCAGCTTGCCGTACGGCGTATTAATGACACAAATGTCACTTTAGCCAGTGAAATTGTGAAATTTTGTTATAGAAGTCAGCATTTTGTATACTGCGATCCATTAATAGGATGAAATCCAAATGTTTTTCCAATGAAAATGATTTTGAGTTCTTGCCCTCATCTTTGGCTTAACCTTTAGCCGATATGATAAGTAATTTGATCTCAGGACGTTTCTTTCATTCGGTTGGCGGCTTACAAATGCTTACACTTGCCTCTTCTCTGATTCTTGGGGCGTTTAATTCTATAATATTGAGATACTTTAATGCATATATATGGTAAGAACTGGCCTTTATTTTGAGAGTAAATTGTAGCTTCCTGAGTGAGGTTTGTGTGAATTTTTCAATACAAGATTAAATTAACATTCGTGCATGTTTCAGCTTGCCGTAGGGCGTATTAATGGCACAAATGTCACTTTAGCCAGTGGAATTGTGAAATTTTGTTATAGAAGTCAGCATTTTGTATACTGCGATCCATTAATAGGACGAAATCCAAATGTTTTTCCAATGAAAATGATTTTGAGTTCTTGCCCTCATCTTTGGCTTAACTTTTAGCCGATATGATAAGTAATTTGATCTCAGGACGTTGCTTTCATTCGGTTAGCGGCTTACAAATGCTCACACTTGCCTCTTCTCTGATTCTTTGGGCATTTAATTACTAGAATATTGAGATACTTTAATGCATATATAAATGGTAAGAACTGGCCTTTATTTTGAGAGTAAATTGTAGCTTCCTGAGTGAGGTTTGTGTGAATTTTTCAATACAAGATTAAATTAACATTCGTGCATGTTTCAGCTTGCCGTACGGCGTATTAATGACGCAAATGTCACTTTAACCAGTGAAATTGTGAAATTTTGTTATAGAAACGGATATTTTGTATATTGCGATCCATTAATAGGATGAAATCCAAATGTTTTTCCAATGAAAATGATTTTGAGTTCTTGCCCTCATCTTTGGCTTAACCTTTAGCCGATATGATTAGTAATTTGATCACAGGACATTGCTTTATTTCGGTTAGCGGCTTACAAATGCTCACACTTGTCTCTTCTCTGATTCTTGGGGCGTTTAATTACTATAATATTGAGATACTTTAATGCATATATATGGTAAGAACTGGCCTTTATTTTGAGAGTAAATTGTAGCTTCCTGAGTGAGGTTTGTGTGAATTTTTCAATACAAGATTAAATTAACATTCGTGCATGTTTCAGCTTGCCGTACGGCGTACTAATGACGCAAATGTCACTTTAGCCAGTGAAATTGTGAAATTTTGTTATAGAAGTCAGCATTTTGTATACTGCGATCTATTAATAGGACGACATCCAAATGTTTTTCCAATGAACATGATTTTGAGTTCTTGCTCTCATCTTTGGCTTAACCTTTAGCCGATATGATAAGTAATTTGATCTCAGGACGTTGCTTCATTCGGTTAGCGGCTTACAAATGCTCACACTTGCCTCTTCTCTGATTCTTGGGGCGTTTAATTACTATAATATTGAGATACTTTAATGCATATATATGGTAAGAACTGGCCTTTATTTTGAGAGTAAATTGTAGCTTCCTGAGTGAGGTTTGTGTGAATTTTTCAATACAAGATTAAATTAACATTCGTGCATGTTTCAGCTTGCCGTACGGCGTATTAATGACGCAAATGTCACTTTAGCCAGTGAAGTTGTGAAATTTTGTTATAGAAACGGATATTTTGTATATTGCGATCCATTAATAGGATGAAATCCAAATGTTTTTCCAATGAAAATGATTTTGAATTCTTGCCCTCATCTTTGGCTTAACCCTTAGCCGATATGATTAGTAATTTGATCACAGGACGTTCCTTTATTTCGGTTAGCGGCTTACAAATGCTCACACTTGCCTCTTCTCTGATTCTTGGGGCGTTTAATTACTATAATATTGAGATACTTTAATGCATATATATGGTAAGAACTGGCCTTTATTTTGAGAGTGAATTGGAGCTTCCTGAGTGAGGTTTGTTTGAATTTTTCAATACAAGATTAAATTAACATTCGTGCATGTTTCAGCTTGCCGTACGGCGTATTAATGACGCAAATGTCACTTTAGCCAGAGGAATTATTAAATTTTGTTATAGAAGTCAGCATTTTGTATACTGCGATCCATTAATAGGATGAAATCCAAATGTTTTTCCAATGAAAATGATTTTGAGTTCTTGCCCTCATCTTTGGCTTAACCTTTAGCCGATATGATAAGTAATTTGATCTCAGGACGTTGCTTTCATTCGGTTAGCGGCTTACAAATGCTCACACTTGCCTCTTCTCTGATTCTTGGGGCATTTCATTACTATAATATTGAGATATTTTAATGCATATATAAATGGTAAGAACTGGCCTTTATTTTGAGAGTAAATTGTAGCTTCCTGAGTGAGGTTTGTGTGAATTTTTCAATACAAGATTAAATTAACATTCGTGCATGTTTCAGCTTGCCGTACGGCGTATTAATGACGCAAATGTCACTTAAGCCAGTGAAATTTTGTTATAGAAGTCAGCATTTTGTATACTGCGATCCATTAATAGGATGAAATCCAAATGTTTCTCTAATGAAAATGATTTTGAGTTCTTGCCCTCATCTTTGGCTTAACCTTTAGCCGATATGATAAGTAATTTGATCTCAGGACGTTGCTTTCATTCGGTTAGCGGCTTACAAATGCTCACACTTGCCTCTTCTCTGATTCTTGGGGCATTTAATTACTATAATATTGAGATATTTTAATGCATATATAAATGGTAAGAACTGGCCTTTATTTTGAGAGTAAATTGTAGCTTCCTGAGTGAGGTTTGTGTGAATTTTTCAATACAAGATTAAATTAACATTCGTGCATGTTTCAGCTTGCCGTACGGCGTATTAATGACGCAAATGTCACTTTAGCCAGTGAAATTGTGAAATTTTGTTATAGAAACGGATATTTTGTATATTGCGATCCATTAATAGAATGAAATCCAAATGTTTTTCCAATGAAAATGATTTTGAGTTCTTGCCCTCATCTTTGGCTTAACCTTTAGCCGATATGATAAGTAATTTGATTTCAGGACGTTGCTTTCATTCGGTTAGCGGCTTACAAATGCTCATACTTGCCTCTTCTCTGATTCTTGGGGCGTTTAATTACTATAATATTGAGATACTTTAATGCATATATATGGTAAGAACTGGCCTTTATTTTGAGAGTAAATTGGAGCTTCCTGAGTGAGGTTTGTGTGAATTTTTCAATACAAGATTATATTAACATTCGTGCATGTTTCAGCTTGCCGTAGGGCGTATTAATGGCGCAAATGTCACTTTAGCCAGTGGAATTGTGAAATTTTGTTATAGAAGTCAGCATTTTGTATACTGCGATCCATTAATAGGATGAAATCCAAATGTTTTTCCAACGAAAATGATTTTGAGTTCTTGCCCTCATCTTTGGCTTAACCTTTAGCCGATATGATAAGTAATTTGATCTCAGGACGTTGCTTTCATTCGGTTAGCGGCTTACAAATGCTCACACTTGCCTCTTCTCTGATTCTTGGGGCATTTAATTACTATAATATTGAGATATTTTAATGCATATATAAATGGTAAGAACTGGCCTTTATTTTGAGAGTAAATTGTAGCTTCCTGAGTGAGGTTTGTGTGAATTTTTCAATACAAGATTAAATTAACATTCGTGCATGTTTCAGCTTGCCGTTCGGCGTATCAATGACGCAAATGTCACTTTAGCCAGTGAAATTGTGAAATTTTTTTACAGAAGTCAGCATTTTGTATACTGCGATCCATTAATAGGATGAAATCCAAATGTTTTTCTAATGAAAATGATTTGGAGTTCTTGCCCTCATCTTTGGCTTAACCTTTAGCTGATATGATAAGTAATTTGATCTCAGGACGTTGCTTTCATTCGGTTAGCGGCTTACAAATGCTCACACTTGCCTCTTCTCTGATTCTTGGGGCGTTTAATTACTATAATATTGAGATACTTTAATGCATATATATGGTAAGAACTGGCCTTTATTTTGAGAGTAAATTGGAGCTTCCTGAGTGAGGTTTGTGTGAATTTTTCAATACAAGATTAAATTAACATTCGTGCATGTTTCAGCTTGCCGTAGGACGTATTAATGGCGCAAATGTCACTTTAGCCAGTGGAACTGTGAAATTTTGTTATAGAAGTCAGCATTTTGTATACTGCGATCCATTAATAGGATGAAATCCAAATGTTATTCCAATGAAAATGATTTTGAGTTCTTGCCCTCATCTATGGCTTAACCTTTAGCCGATATGATTAGTAATTTGATCACAGGACGTTGCTTTCATTCGGTTAGCGACTTACAAATGCTCACACTTGCCTCTTCTCTGATTCTTGGGGCATTTAATTACTATAATATTAAGATATTTTAATGCATATATAAATGGTAAGAACTGGTCTTTATTTTGAGAGTAAATTGGAGCTTACTGAGTGAGGTTTGTGTAAATTCTTCAATACAAGATTAAATTAACATTCGTGCATATTTCAGCTTGCCGTACGGCGTATTAATGACACAAATGTCACTTTAGCCAGTGAAATTGTGAAATTTTTTTATAGAAGTCAGCATTTTGTATATCGAGATCCCTTGATAGGATGAAAGCCAAATGTTTTTCCAATGAAAATAATTTTGAGTTCTTGCCCTCATCTTTGGCTTAACATTTAGCCGATATGATTAGTAATTTGATCACAGGACGTTGCTTTATTTCTGTTAGCGGCTTGCAAATGCTCACACTTGTCTCTTCTATGAATCTTGGGGCTTTTAGTTACTATAATATTGAGGTATTTTAATGTATATATATATGGTAAGAACTTGGCTTTATTCTTAGAGTAAATTGGAGCTTCCACACCCATTATTTCCTGAGTGAGGTTTGTGTGAATTTTTCTATACAAGATTAAATTAACATTCGTGCATGTTTCAGCTTGCCGTACGGCGTATTAATGACACAAATGTCACTTTAGCCAGTGAAATTGTGAAATTTTGTTTTAGAAGTCAGTATTTTGTATACTGCGATACATTAATAGATTGAAATTCAAATGTTTTTCCAATGAAAATGATTTTGAGTTCTTGCCCTCATGTTTGGCTTAACCTTTAGGCGATATGATTAGTAATTTGATCACAGGACGTTCCATTTGTTCGGATAGCGGCTTTCAAATGCTCACACTTGCCTCTTCTCTGATTCTTGGGGCATTTAATTACTATAATATTGAGATATTTTAATGCATATATAAATGGTAAGAACTGGCCTTTATTTTGAGAGTAAATTTAAGCTTCCAGAGTAAGGTTTGTGTGAATTTTTCAATACAAGATTATATTAACATTCGTGCATGTTTCAGCTTGCCGTACGGCGTATTAATGACACAAATGTCACTTTAGCCAGTGAAATTGTGAAATTTTGTTTTAGAAGTCAGTATTTTGTATACTGCGATCCATTAATAGGACGAAATCCAAATGTTTTTCCAATGAAAATGATTTGAGTTCTTGCCCTCATCTTTGGCTTAATCGTTAGCCGATATGATTAGTAATTTGATCACAGGACGTTCCTTTATTTCGGTTAGCGGCTTACAAATGCTCACACTTGCCTCTTCTCTGATTCTTGGGGCATTTAATTACTATAATATTAAGATATTTTAATGCATATATAAATGGTAAGAACTGGTCTTTATTTTGAGAGTAAATTGGAGCTTACTGAGTGAGGTTTGTGTAAATTCTTCAATACAAGATTAAATTAACATTCGTGCATATTTCAGCAGCTTGGGCGTATTAATGGCACAAATGTCACTTTAGCCAGTGGAATTGTGAAATTTTGTTATAGAAGTCAGCATTTTGTATACTGCGATCCATTAATAGGATGAAATCCAAATGTTTTTCCAATGAAAATGATTTTGAGTTCTTGCCCTCATCTTTGGCTTAACCTTTAGCCGATATGATAAGTAATTTGATCTCAGGACGTTGCTTTCATTCGGCTAGCGGCTTACAAATGCTCACACTTGCCTCTTCTCTGATTCTTGGGGCGTATAATTACTATAATATTGAGATACTTTAATGCATATATATGGTAAGAACTGGCCTTTATTTTGAGAGTAAATTGGAGCTTCCTGAGTGAGGTTTGTGTGAATTTTTCAATACAAGATTAAATTAACATTCGTGCATGTTTCAGCTTGCCGTAGGGCGTATTAATGGCACAAATGTCACTTTAGCCAGTGGAATTGTGAAATTTTGTTATAGAAGTCAGCATTTGGTATACTGCGATCCATTAATAGGACGAAACCCAAATGTTTTTCCAATGAAAATGATTTTGAGTTCGTGCCCTCATCTTTGGCTTAACCTTTAGCCGATATGATAAGTAATTTGATCTCAGGACGTTGCTTTCATTCGGTTAGCGGCTTACAAATGCTCACACTTGCCTCTTCTCTGATTCTTGGGGCGTTTAATTACTATAATATTGAGATACTTTAATGCATATATATGGTAAGAACTGGCCTTTATTTTGAGAGTAAATTGGAGCTTCCTGAGTGAGGTTTGTGTGAATTTTTCACTACAAGATTAAATTAACATTCGTGCATGTATCAGCTTGCCGTACGGCGTATTAATGACGCAAATGTCACTTTAGCCAGTGAAATTGTGAAATTTTGTTATAGAAACGGATATTTTGTATATTGCGATCCATTAATAGGATGAAATCCAAATGTTTTTCCAATGAAAATGATTTTGAGTTCTTGCCCTCATCTTTGGCTTAACCCTTAGCCGATATGATTAGTAATTTGATCACAGGACGTTCCTTTATTTCGGTTAGCGGCTTACAAATGCTCACACTTGCCTCTTCTCTGATTCTTGGGGCGTTTAATTACTATAATATTGAGATACTTTAATGCATATATAAATGGTAAGAACTGGCCTTTATTTTGAGAGTAAATTGTAGCTCCCTGAGTGAGGTTTGTGTGAATTTTTCAATACAAGATTAAATTAACATTCGTGCATGTTTCAGCTTGCCGTACGGCGTATTAATGACGCAAATGTGACTTAAGCCAGTGAAATTTTGTTATAGAAGTCAGCATTTTGTATACTGCGATCCATTAATAGGATGAAATCCAAATGTTTCTCTAATGAAAATGATTTTGAGTTCTTGCCCTCATCTTTGGCTTAACCTTTAGCCGATATGATAAGTAATTTGATCTCAGGACGTTGCTTTCATTCGGTTAGCGGCTTACAAATGCTCACACTTGCCTCTTCTCTGATTCTTGGGGCATTTAATTACTATAATATTGAGATATTTTAATGCATATATAAATGGTAAGAACTGGCCTTTATTTTGAGAGTAAATTGTAGCTTCCTGAGTGAGGTTTGTGTGAATTTTTCAATACAAGATTAAATTAACATTCGTGCATGTTTCAGCTTGCTGTACGGCGTATTAATGACGCAAATGTCACTTTAGCCAGTGAAATTGTGAAATTTTGTTATAGAAACGGATATTTTGTATATTGCGATCCATTAATAGAATGAAATCCAAATGTTTTTCCAATGAAAATGATTTTGAGTTCTTGCCCTCATCTTTGGCTTAACCTTTAGCCGATATGATAAGTAATTTGATTTCAGGACGTTGCTTTCATTCGGTTAGCGGCTTACAAATGCTCATACTTGCCTCTTCTCTGATTCTTGGGGCGTTTAATTACTATAATATTGAGATACTTTAATGCATATATATGGTAAGAACTGGCCTTTATTTTGAGAGTAAATTGGAGCTTCCTGAGTGAGGTTTGTGTGAATTTTTCAATACAAGATTATATTAACATTCGCGCATGTTTCAGCTTGCCGTAGGGCGTATTAATGGCGCAAATGTCACTTTAGCCAGTGGAATTGTGAAATTTTGTTATAGAAGTCAGCATTTTGTATACTGCGATCCATTAATAGGATGAAATCCAAATGTTTTTCCAATGAAAATGATTTTGAGTTCTTGCCCTCATCTTTGGCTTAACCTTTAGCCGATATGATAAGTAATTTGATCTCAGGACGTTGCTTTCATTCGGTTAGCGGCTTACAAATGCTCACACTTGCCTCTTCTCTGAATCTTGGGGCATTTAATTACTATAATATTGAGATATTTTAATGCATATATAAATGGTAAGAACTGGCCTTTATTTTGAGAGTAAATTGTAGCTTCCTGAGTGAGGTTTGTGTGAATTTTTCAATACAAGATTAAATTAACATTCGTGCATGTTTCAGCTTGCCGTTCGGCGTATCAATGACGCAAATGTCACTTTAGCCAGTGAAATTGTGAAATTTTTTTACAGAAGTCAGCACTTTGTATACTGCGATCCATTAATAGGATGAAATCCAAATGTTTTTCTAATGAAAATGATTTGGAGTTCTTGCCCTCATCTTTGGCTTAACCTTTAGCCGATATGATAATTAATTTGATCTCAGGACGTTGCTTTCATTCGGTTAGCGGCTTACAAATGCTCACACTTGCCTCTTCTCTGATTCTTGGGGCGTTTAATTACTATAATATTGAGATACTTTAATGCATATATATGGTAAGAACTGGCCTTTATTTTGAGAGTAAATTGGAGCTTCCTGAGTGAGGTTTGTGTGAATTTTTCAATACAAGATTAAATTAACATTCGTGCATGTTTCAGCTTGCCGTAGGACGTATTAATGGCGCAAATGTCACTTTAGCCAGTGGAATTGTGAAATTTTGTTATAGAAGTCAGCATTTTGTATACTGCGATCCATTAATAGGATGAAATCCAAATGTTATTCCAATGAAAATGATTTTGAGTTCTTGCCCTCATCTATGGCTTAACCTTTAGCTGATATGATTAGTAATTTGATCACAGGACGTTGCTTTATTTCGGTAAGCGACTTACAAATGCTCACACTTGCCTCTTCTCTGATTCTTGGGGCATTTAATTACTATAATATTAAGATATTTTAATGCCTATATAAATGGTAAGAACTGGTCTTTATTTTGAGAGTAAATTGGAGCTTACTGAGTGAGGTTTGTGTAAATTCTTCAATACAAGATTAAATTAACATTCGTGCATATTTCAGCTTGCCGTACGGCGTATTAATGACACAAATGTCACTTTAGCCAGTGAAATTGTGAAATTTTTTTATAGAAGTCAGCATTTTGTATATCGAGATCCCTTGATAGGATGAAAGCCAAATGTTTTTCCAATAAAAATAATTTTGAGTTCTTGCCCTCATCTTTGGCTTAACATTTAGCCGATATGATTAGTAATTCGATCACAGGACGTTGCTTTATTTCTGTTAGCGGCTTGCAAATGCTCACACTTGTCTCTTCTCTGAATCTTGGGGCTTTTAATTACTATAATATTGAGGTATTTTAATGTATATATATATGGTAAGAACTTGGCTTTATTTTTAGAGTAAATTGGAGCTTCCACACCCATTATTTCCTGAGTGAGGTTTGTGTGAATTTTTCTATACAAGATTAAATTAACATTCGTGCATGTTTCAGCTTGCCGTACGGCGTATTAATGACACAAATGTCACTTTAGCCAGTGAAATTGTGAAATTTTGTTTTAGAAGTCAATATTTTGTATACTGCGATACATTAATAGATTGAAATTCAAATGTTTTTCCAATGAAAATGATTTTGAGTTCTTGCCCTCATGTTTGGCTTAACCTTTAGGCGATATGATTAGTAATTTGATCACAGGACGTTCCTTTTGTTCGGATAGCGGCTTTCAAATGCTCACACTTGCCTCTTCTCTGATTCTTGGGGCATTTAATTACTATAATATTGAGATATTTTAATGCATATATAAATGGTAAGAACTGGCCTTTATTTTGAGAGTAAATTTAAGCTTCCAGAGTAAGGTTTGTGTGAATTTTTCAATACAAGATTAAATTAACATTCGTGCATGTTTCAACTTGCCGTACGGCGTATTAATGACACAAATGTCACTTTAGCCAGTGAAATTGTGAAATTTTGTTTTAGAAGTCAGTATTTTGTATACTGCGATCCATTAATAGGACGAAATCCAAATGTTTTTCCAATGAAAATGATTTGAGTTCTTGCCCTCATCTTTGGCTTAATCGTTAGCCGATATGATTAGTAATTTGATCACAGGACGTTCCTTTATTTCGGTTAGCGGCTTACAAATGCTCACACTTGCCTCTTCTCTGATTCTTGGGGCATTTAGTTACTATAATATTGAGATATTTTAATGCATATATAAATGGTAAGAACTGGCCTTTATTTTGAGACTAAATTGTAGCTTCCCGAGTGAGGTTTGTGTGAATTCTTCAATACAAGATTAAATTAACATCCGTGCATGTTTCAGCTTGCCGTAGGGCGTATTAATGGCACAAATGTCACTTTAGCCAGTGGAATTGTGAAATTTTGTTATAGAAGTCAGCATTTTGTATACTGCGATCCATTAATAGGATGAAATCCAAATGTTTTTCCAATGAAAATGATTTTGAGTTCTTGCCCTCATCTTTGGCTTAACCTTTAGCCGATATGATAAGTAATTTGATCTCAGGACGTTGCTTTCATTCGGTTAGCGGCTTACAAATGCTCACACTTGCCTCTTCTCTGATTCTTGGGGCGTATAATTACTATAATATTGAGATACTTTAATGCATATATATGGTAAGAACTGGCCTTTATTTTGAGAGTAAATTGGAGCTTCCTGAGTGAGGTTTGTGTGAATTTTTCAATACAAGATTAAATTAACATTCGTGCATGTTTCAGCTTGCCGTAGGGCGTATTAATGGCACAAATGTCACTTTAGCCAGTGGAATTGTGAAATTTTGTTATAGAAGTCAGCATTTGGTATACTGCGATCCATTAATAGGACGAAACCCAAATGTTTTTCCAATGAAAATGATTTTGAGTTCTTGCACTCATCTTTGGCTTAACCTTTAGCCGATATGATTAGTAATTTGATCACAGCGGCTTACAAATGCTCACACTTGCCTCTTCTCTGATTCTTGGGGCATTTAATTACTATAATATTGAGATATTTTAATGCATATATAAATGGTAAGAACTGGCCTTTATTTTGAGAGTAAATTGTAGCTTCCTGAGTGAGGTTTGTGTGAACTTTTCAATACAAGATTAAATTAACATTCATGCATGTTTCAGCCTGCCTTACGGCGTATTAATGACGCAAATGTCACTTTAGCCAGTGAAATTGTGCAATTTTGTTACAAAAGTCGGTATTTCGTATGCTGCGATACTTAAATAGGATGAAATCCAAATGTTTTTCCAATGAAAATGATTTTGAGTTCTTGCCCTCATCTTTGGCTTAACCTTTAGCCGATATGATTAGTAATTTGATCACAGGACGTTGCTTTATTTCGGTTAGCGGCTTACAAATGCTCACACTTGTCTCTTCTCTGATTCTTGGGGCATTTAATTACTATAATATTGAGATATTTTAATCCATATATAAATGGTAAGAACTGGCCTTTATTTTGAGAGTAAATTGTAGCTTCCTGAGTGAGGTTTGTGTGAATTTTTCAATACAAGATTTAATTAACATTCGTGCATGTTTCAGCTTGCCGTACGGCGTATTAATGACGCAAATGTCTCTTTAGCCAGTGAAATTGTGAAATTTTGTTATAGAAGTCGATATTTTGTATATTGCGATCCATTAATAGAATGAAATCCAAATGTACAAATGCTCACACTTGCCTCTTCTCTGATTCTTGGGGCATTTAGTTACTATAATATTGAGATATTTTAATCCATATATAAATGGTAAGAACTGGCCTTTATTTTGAGAGTAAATTGTAGCTTCCTGAGTGAGGTTTGTGTGAATTTTTCAATACAAGATTAAATTAACATTCGTGCATGTTTCAGCTTGCCGTACGGCGTATTAATGACGCAAATGTCACTTTAGCCAGTGAAATTGTGAAATTTTGTTATAGAAGTCAGCATTTTGTATACTGCGATCCATTAATAGGATGAATTCCAAATGTTTTTCCAATGAAAATGATTTTGAGCTCTTGCCCTCATCTTTGGCTTAACCTTTAGCCGATATGATAAGTAATTTGATCTCAGGACGTTGCTTTCATTCGGTTAGCGGCTTACAAATGCTCACACTTGCCTCTTGTCTGATTCTTGGGGCATTTAATTACTATAATATTGAGATATTTTAATGCATATATAAATGGTAAGAACTGGCCTTTATTTTGAGAGTAAATTGGAGCTTCCTGAGTGAGGTTTGTGTGAATTTTTCAATACAAGATTAAATTAACATTCGTGCATGTTTCAGCTTGCCGTTCGGCGTATTAATGACGCAAATGTCACCTTAGCCAGTGAAATTGTGAAATTTTGTTATAGAAGTCAGCATTTTGTATACTGCGATCCATTAATAGGATGAAATCCAAATGTTTTTCCAATGAAAATGATTTTGAGTTCTTGCCCTCTTTTTTGGCTTAACCTTTAGCCGATATGATAAGTAATTTGATCTCAGGACGTTGCTTTCATTCGGTTAGCGGCTTACAAATGCTCACACTTGCCTCTTCTCTGATTCTTGGGGCGTTTAATTACTATAATATTGAGATACTTTAATGCATATATATGGTAAAAACTGGCCTTTATTTTGAGAGTAAATTGGAGCTTCCTGAGTGAGGTTTGTGTGAATTTTTCAATACAAGATTATATTAACATTCGTGCATGTTTCAGCTTGCCGTAGGGCGTATTAATGGCGCAAATGTCACTTTTGCCAGTGGAATTGTGAAATTTTGTTATAGAAGTCAGCATTTTGTATACTGCGATCCATTAATAGGATGAAATCCAAATGTTTTTCCAATGAAAATGATTTTGAGTTCTTGCCCTCATCTTTGGCTTAACCTTTAGCCGATATGATAAGTAATTTGATCTCAGGACGTTGCTTTCATTCGGTTAGCGGCTTACAAATGCTTACACTTGCCTCTTGTCTGATTCTTGGGGCATTTAATTACTATAATATTGAGATATTTTAATGCATATATAAATGGTAAGAACTGGCCTTTATTTTGAGAGTAAATTGTAGCTTCCTGAGTGAGGTTTGTGTGAATTTTTCAATACAAGATTAAATTAACATTCGTGCATGTTTCAGCTTGCCGTTCGGCGTATTAATGGCGCAAATGTCACTATAGCCAGTGGAATTGTGAAATTTTGTTATAGAAGTCAGCATTTTGTATACTGCGATCCATTAATAGGATGAAATCCAAATGTTATTCCAATGAAAATGATTTTGAGTTCTTGCCCTCATCTATGGCTTAACCTTTAGCCGATATGATTAGTAATTTGATCACAGGACGTTCCTTTATTTCGGTTAGCGACTTACAAATGCTCACACTTACCTCTTCTCTGATTCTTGAGGCATTTAATTACTATAATATTAAGATATTTTAATGCATATATAAATGGTAAGAACTGGTCTTTATTTTGAGAGTAAATTGGAGCTTCCTGAGTGAGGTTTGTGTGAATTTTTCAATACAAGATTAAGTTAACATTGGTGCAAGTTTCAGCTTGCCGTACGGCGTATTAATGACACAAATGTCACTTTAGCCAGTGAAATTGTGAAATTTTGTTTTAGAAGTCAGTATTTTGTATACTGCGATACATTAATAGGATGAAATTCAAATGTTTTTCCAATGAAAATGATTTTGAGTTCTTGCCCTCATCTATGGCTTAACCTTTAGCCGATATGATTAGTAATTTGATCACAGGACGTTCCTTTATTTCGGTTAGCGACTTACAAATGCTCACACTTACCTCTTCTCTGATTCTTGAGGCATTTAATTACTATAATATTAAGATATTTTAATGCATATATAAATGGTAAGAACTGGCCTTTATTTTGAGAGTAAATTTAAGCTTCCAGAGTAAGGTTTGTGTGAATTTTTCAATACAAGATTAAATTAACATTCGTGCATGTTTCAACTTGCCGTACGGCGTATTAATAACGCAAATGTCACTTTAGCCAGTGAAATTGTGAAATTTTGTTTTAGAAGTCAGCATTTTGTATACTGCGATCCATTAATAGGATGAAATCCAAATGTTTTTCCAATGAAAATGATTTTGAGTTCTTGCCCTCATCTTTGGCTTAACCTTTAGCCGATATGATAAGTAATTTGATCTCAGGACGTTGCTTTCATTCGGTTAGCGGCTTACAAATGCTCACACTTGCCTCTTCTCTGATTCTTGGGGCGTATAATTACTATAATATTGAGATACTTTAATGCATATATATGGTAAGAACTGGCCTTTATTTTGAGAGTAAATTGGAGCTTCCTGAGTGAGGTTTGTGTGAATTTTTCAATACAAGATTAAATTAACATTCGTGCATGTTTCAGCTTGCCGTACGGCGTATTAATGACGCAAATGTCACTTTAGCCAGTGAAATTGTGAAATTTTGTTATAGAAGTCGACATTTTGTATATTGCGATCCGTTAATAGGATGAAATCCAAATGTTTTTCCAATGAAAATGATTTTGAGTTCTTGCCCTCATCTTTGGCTTAACCGTTAGCCGATATGATTAGTAATTTGATCACAGGACGTTCCTTTATTTCGGTTAGCGGCTTACAAATGCTCACACTTGCCTCTTCTCTGATTCTTGGGGCATTTAATTACTATAATATTGAGATATTTTAATGCATATATAAATGGTAAGAACTGGCCTTTATTTTGAGAGTAAATTGTAGCTTCCTGAGTGAGGTTTGTGTGAATTTTTCAATACAAGATTAAATTAACATTCGTGCATGTTTCAGCTTGCCGTACGGCGTATTAATGACGCAAATGTCACTTTAGACAGAGAAATTGTGAAATTTTGTTATAGAAGTCAGCATTTTGTATACTGCGATCCATTAATAGGATGAAATCCAAATGTTTTTCCAATGAAAATGATTTTGAGTTCTTGCCCTCCTCTTTGGCTTAACCTTTAGCCGATATGATAAGTAATTTGATCTCAGGACGTTGCTTTCATTCGGTTAGCGGCTTACAAATGCTCACACTTGCCTCTTGTCTGATTCTTGGGGCATATAATTACTATAATATTGAGATATTTTAATGCATATATAAATGGTAAGAACTGGCCTTTACTTTGAGAGTAAATTGTAGCTTCCTGAGTGAGATTTGTGTGAATTTTTCAATATAAGATTAAATTAACATTCGTGCATGTTTCAGCTTGCCGTACGGCGTATTAATGACGCAAATGTCACTTTAGACAGTGAAATTGTGAAATTTTGTTATAGAAGTCAGCATTTTGTATACTGCGATCCATTAATAGGATGAAATCCAAATGTTTTTCCAATGAAAATGACTTTGAGTTCTTGCCCTCCTCTTTGGCTTAACCTTTAGCCGATATGATAAGTAATTTGATCTCAGGACGTTGCTTTCATTCGGTTAGCGGCTTACAAATGCTCACACTTGCATCTTGTCTGATTCTTGGGGCATTTAATTACTATAATATTGAGATATTTTAATGCATATATAAATGGTAAGAACTGGCCTTTATTTTGAGAGTAAATTGTAGCTTCCTGAGTGAGGTTTGTGTGAATTTTTCAATACAAGATTAAATTAACATTCGTGCACGTTTCAGCTTGCCGTACGGCGTATTAATGACGCAAATGGCACTTTAGACAGAGAAATTGTGAAATTTTGTTATAGAAGTCGATATTTTGTATATTGCGACCCGTTAGTAGGATGAAATCCAAATGTTTTTCCAATGAAAATAATTTTGAGTTTTTGCCCTCATCTTTGGCTTAACCTTGAGCCGATATGATTAGTAATTTGATCACAGGACGTTCCTTTATTTCGGTTAGCGGCTTACAAATGCTCACACTTGCCTCTTCTCTGATTCTTGGGGCATTTAATTACTATAATATTGAGATATTTTAATGCATATATAAATGGTAAGAACTGGCCTTTATTTTGAGAGTAAATTGTAGCTTCCTGAGTGAGGTTTGTGTGAATTTTTCAATACAAGATTAAATTAACATTCGTGCATGTTTCAGCTTGACGTACGGCGTATTAATGACGCAAATGCCACTTTAGCCAGTGAAATTGTGAAATTTTGTTATAGAAGTCAGCATTTTGTATACTGCGATCCATTAATAGGATGAAATCCAAAAGTTTTTTCAATGAAAATGATTTTGAGTTCTTGCCCTCATCTTTGGCTTATCTTTTAGCCGATATGATAAGTAATTTGATCTCAGAACGTTGCTTTCATTCGGTTAGCGGCTTACAAATGCTCACACTTGCCTCTTCTCTGATTCTTGGGGCATTTAATTACTATAATATTGAAATATTTTAATGCATATATAAATGGTAAGATCTGGCCTTTATTTTGAGAGTAAATTGTAGCTTCCTGAGTGAGGTTTGTGTGAATTTTTCAATACAAGATTAAATTAACATTCGTGCATGTTTCAGCTTGACGTACGGCGTATTAATGACGCAAATGCCACTTTAGACAGTGAAATTGTGAAATTTTGTTATGGAAACGGATATTTTGTATATTGCGATCCATTAATAGGATGAAATCCAAATGTTTTTCCACTACAAATGATTTTGAGTTCTTGCCCTCATCTTTGGCTTAACCTTTAGCCGATATGATTAGTAATTTGATCACAGGACGTTCCTTTATTTCGGTTAGCGGCTTACAAATGCTCACACTTGCCTCTTCTCTGATTCTTGGGGCATTTAATTACTATAATATTGAGATATTTTAATGCATATATAAATGGTAAGAACTGGCCTTTATTTTGAGAGTAAATTGGAGCTTCCTGAGTGAGGTTTGTGTGAATTTTTCAATACAATATTAAATTAACATTCGTGCATGTTTCAGCTTGCCGTACGGCGTATTAATGACGCAAATGTCACTTTAGCCAGTGAAATTGTGAAATTTTGTTATAGAAACGGATATTTTGTATATTGCAATTAAATAATAGGATGAAATCCAAATGTTTTTCCAATGAAAATGATTTGAAGTTCTTGCCCTCATCTTTGGCTTAACATTTAGCCGATATGATTAGTAATTTGATCACAGGACGTTCCGGCTTACAAATGCTCACACTTGCCTCTTCTCTGATTCTTGGGGCATTTAAATACTATAATATTGAGATATTTTAATGCATATATAAATGGTAAGAACTGGCCTTTATTTTGAGAGTAAATTGGAGCTTCCTGAGTAAGGTTTGTGTGAATTCTTCAATACAAGATTAAATTAACATTCGTGCATGTTTCAGCTTGCCGTACGGCGTATTAATGACACAAATGTCACTTTAGCCAGTGAAATTGTGAAATTTTATTATAGAAGTCAGCATTTTGTATACTGCAATCCATTAATAGGATGAAATCCAAATGTTTTTCCAATGAAAATGATTTTGAGTTCTTGCCCTCATCTTTGGCTTAACCTTTAGCCGATATGATTAGTAATTTGATCACAGGAGGTTCCTTTATTTCGGTTAGCGGCTTACAAATGCTCACACTTGCCTCTTCTCTGATTCGTGGGGCGTTTAATTACTATAATATTGAAATACTTTAATGCGCATATATATGGTAAGAACTGGCCTTTATTTTGAGAGTAAATTGGAGCTTCCACACCCAATATTTCCTGAGTGAGGTTTGTGTGAATTTTTCAATACAAGATTAAACTAACATTCGTGCATGTTTCAGCTTGCCTTACGGCGTATTAATGACGCAAATGTCACTTTAGCCAGTGAAATTGTGAAATTTTGTTATAGAAACGGATATTTTGTTATTGCGATCCATTAATAGGATGAAATCCAAATGTTTTTCCAATGAAAATGATTTTGAGTTCTTGCCCTCATCTTTGGCATAACCTTTAGCCGATATGATTAGTAATTTGATCACAGGACGTTGCTTTATTTCGGTTAGCGGCTTACAAATACTCACACTTGCCTCTGCTCTGATTCCTGTGGCATTTAATTACTATAATATTGAGATATTTTAATGCATATATAAATGGTAAAAACTGGTCTTTATTTTGAGATTAAATTGTAGCTTTCTGAGTGCGGTTTGTGTGAATTTTTCAATACAAGATTAAATTAACATTCGTGCATGTTTCAGCTTGCCGTACGGCGTATTAATGACGCAAACGTCACTTAAGCCAGTAAAATTGTAAAATTTTGCTATAGAAGTCAGTATCTTGTATATTGCGATCCGTTAATAGGATGAAATCCAAATGTTTTTCCAATGAAAATGATTTTGAGCTCTTGCCCTCATCTTTGGCATAACATTTAGCCGATATGATTTGTAATTTGATTACAGGACGTTGCTTTATTTCGGTTAGCCCCTTACAAATGCTCACACTTGCCTCTTCTCTGATTCTTGGGGCATTTAATTACTATAATATTGAGATATTTTAATGCATATATAAATGGTAAGAACTGGCCTTTATTTTGAAAGTAAATTGGAGCTTCCACACCCAATATTTCCTGAGTGAGGTTTGTGTGAATTTTTCAATACAAGATTAAACTAACATTCGTGCCTGTTTCAGCTTGCCGTACGGCGTATTAATGACGCAAATGTCACTTTAGCCAGTGAAATTGTGAAATTTTGTTATAAGAGGATGGAATCCAAATGTTTCTCCAATGAAAATGATTTTGAGTTTTTGCCCTCATCTTTGGCTTGACCTTTAGCCGATATGATTAGTAATTTGATCACAGGACGTTGCTTTATTTCGGTTAGCGGCTTACAAATGCTCACACTTGCCTCTTCTCTGATTCTTGGGGCATTTAGTTACTATAATATTGAGACAATTTGTGTGAATTTTTCAATACAAGACTTCTGCAATTTTGTTACAGAAGTCGGTATTTTGTGTACTGCGATACTTTAATAGGATGAAATCCAATTGTTTTTCCAATGAAAATGATTTTGAGTTCTTGCCCTCATTTTTGGCTTAACCTTTAGCCGATATGATTAGTAATTTGATCACAGGACGTTCCTTTATTTCGGTTAGCGGCTTACAAATGCTCACACTTGCCTCTTCTCTGATTCTTGGGGCATTTAGTTACTATAATATTGAGATATTTTAATGCATATATATGGTAAGAACTGGCCTTTATTTTGAGAGTAAATTGGAGCTTCCACACCCAATATTTCCTGAGTGAGGTTTGTGTGAATTTTTCAATACAAGATTAAACTAACATTCGTGCATGTTTCAGCTTGCCGTACGGCGTATTAATGACGCAAATGTCACTTTAGCCAGTGAAATTGTGAAATTTTGTTATAGAAGTCGGTATTTTGTATATTGCGATCCATTAATATGATGAAATCCAAATGTTTTTCCAACGAAAATGATTTTGAGTACTTGCCCTCATCTTTGGCTTAACCTTTAGCCGATATGATAAGTAATTTGATCTCAGGACGTTGCTTTCATTCGGTTAGCGGCTTACAAATGCTCACACTTGCCTCTTCTCTGATTCTTGGGGCGTATAGTTACTATAATATTGAGATACTTTAATGCATATATATGGTAAGAACTGGCCTTTATTTTGAGAGTAAATTGGAGCTTCTTGAGTGAGGTTTGTGTGAATTTTTCAACACAAGATTAAATTAACATTCGTGCATGTTTCAGCTTGCCGTACGGCGTATTAATGACGCAAATGTCACTTTAGCCAGTGAAATTGTGAAATTTTGTTATAGAAGTCGACATTTTGTATATTGCGATCCGTTAATAGGATGAAATCCAAATGTTTTTCCAATGAAAATGATTTTGAGTTCTTGCCCTCATCTTTGGCTTAACCGTTAGCCGATATGATTAGTAATTTGATCACAGGACGTTCCTTTATTTCGGTTAGCGGCTTACAAATGCTCACACTTGCCTCTTCTCTGATTCTTGGGGCATTTAATTACTATAATATTGAGATATTTTAATGCATATATAAATGGTAAGATCTGGCCTTTATTTTGAGAGTAAATTGTAGCTTCCTGAGTGAGGTTTGTGTGAATTTTTCAATACAAGATTAAATTAACATTCGTGCATGTTTCAGCTTGACGTACGGCGTATTAATGACGCAAATGCCACTTTAGACAGTGAAATTGTGAAATTTTGTTATGGAAACGGATATTTTGTATATTGCGATCCATTAATAGGATGAAATCCAAATGTTTTTCCACTACAAATGATTTTGAGTTCTTGCCCTCATCTTTGGCTTAACCTTTAGCCGATATGATTAGTAATTTGATCACAGGACGTTCCTTTATTTCGGTTAGCGGCTTACAAATGCTCACACTTGCCTCTTCTCTGATTCTTGGGGCATTTAATTACTATAATATTGAGATATTTTAATGCATATATAAATGGTAAGAACTGGCCTTTATTTTGAGAGTAAATTGGAGCTTCCTGAGTGAGGTTTGTGTGAATTTTTCAATACAATATTAAATTAACATTCGTGCATGTTTCAGCTTGCCGTACGGCGTATTAATGACGCAAATGTCACTTTAGCCAGTGAAATTGTGAAATTTTGTTATAGAAACGGATATTTTGTATATTGCAATTAAATAATAGGATGAAATCCAAATGTTTTTCCAATGAAAATGATTTGAAGTTCTTGCCCTCATCTTTGGCTTAACATTTAGCCGATATGATTAGTAATTTGATCACAGGACGTTCCGGCTTACAAATGCTCACACTTGCCTCTTCTCTGATTCTTGGGGCATTTAAATACTATAATATTGAGATATTTTAATGCATATATAAATGGTAAGAACTGGCCTTTATTTTGAGAGTAAATTGGAGCTTCCTGAGTAAGGTTTGTGTGAATTCTTCAATACAAGATTAAATTAACATTCGTGCATGTTTCAGCTTGCCGTACGGCGTATTAATGACACAAATGTCACTTTAGCCAGTGAAATTGTGAAATTTTATTATAGAAGTCAGCATTTTGTATACTGCAATCCATTAATAGGATGAAATCCAAATGTTTTTCCAATGAAAATGATTTTGAGTTCTTGCCCTCATCTTTGGCTTAACCTTTAGCCGATATGATTAGTAATTTGATCACAGGAGGTTCCTTTATTTCGGTTAGCGGCTTACAAATGCTCACACTTGCCTCTTCTCTGATTCGTGGGGCGTTTAATTACTATAATATTGAAATACTTTAATGCGCATATATATGGTAAGAACTGGCCTTTATTTTGAGAGTAAATTGGAGCTTCCACACCCAATATTTCCTGAGTGAGGTTTGTGTGAATTTTTCAATACAAGATTAAACTAACATTCGTGCATGTTTCAGCTTGCCTTACGGCGTATTAATGACGCAAATGTCACTTTAGCCAGTGAAATTGTGAAATTTTGTTATAGAAACGGATATTTTGTTATTGCGATCCATTAATAGGATGAAATCCAAATGTTTTTCCAATGAAAATGATTTTGAGTTCTTGCCCTCATCTTTGGCATAACCTTTAGCCGATATGATTAGTAATTTGATCACAGGACGTTGCTTTATTTCGGTTAGCGGCTTACAAATACTCACACTTGCCTCTGCTCTGATTCCTGTGGCATTTAATTACTATAATATTGAGATATTTTAATGCATATATAAATGGTAAAAACTGGTCTTTATTTTGAGATTAAATTGTAGCTTTCTGAGTGCGGTTTGTGTGAATTTTTCAATACAAGATTAAATTAACATTCGTGCATGTTTCAGCTTGCCGTACGGCGTATTAATGACGCAAACGTCACTTAAGCCAGTAAAATTGTAAAATTTTGCTATAGAAGTCAGTATCTTGTATATTGCGATCCGTTAATAGGATGAAATCCAAATGTTTTTCCAATGAAAATGATTTTGAGCTCTTGCCCTCATCTTTGGCATAACATTTAGCCGATATGATTTGTAATTTGATTACAGGACGTTGCTTTATTTCGGTTAGCCCCTTACAAATGCTCACACTTGCCTCTTCTCTGATTCTTGGGGCATTTAATTACTATAATATTGAGATATTTTAATGCATATATAAATGGTAAGAACTGGCCTTTATTTTGAAAGTAAATTGGAGCTTCCACACCCAATATTTCCTGAGTGAGGTTTGTGTGAATTTTTCAATACAAGATTAAACTAACATTCGTGCCTGTTTCAGCTTGCCGTACGGCGTATTAATGACGCAAATGTCACTTTAGCCAGTGAAATTGTGAAATTTTGTTATAAGAGGATGGAATCCAAATGTTTCTCCAATGAAAATGATTTTGAGTTTTTGCCCTCATCTTTGGCTTGACCTTTAGCCGATATGATTAGTAATTTGATCACAGGACGTTGCTTTATTTCGGTTAGCGGCTTACAAATGCTCACACTTGCCTCTTCTCTGATTCTTGGGGCATTTAGTTACTATAATATTGAGACAATTTGTGTGAATTTTTCAATACAAGACTTCTGCAATTTTGTTACAGAAGTCGGTATTTTGTGTACTGCGATACTTTAATAGGATGAAATCCAATTGTTTTTCCAATGAAAATGATTTTGAGTTCTTGCCCTCATTTTTGGCTTAACCTTTAGCCGATATGATTAGTAATTTGATCACAGGACGTTCCTTTATTTCGGTTAGCGGCTTACAAATGCTCACACTTGCCTCTTCTCTGATTCTTGGGGCATTTAGTTACTATAATATTGAGATATTTTAATGCATATATATGGTAAGAACTGGCCTTTATTTTGAGAGTAAATTGGAGCTTCCACACCCAATATTTCCTGAGTGAGGTTTGTGTGAATTTTTCAATACAAGATTAAACTAACATTCGTGCATGTTTCAGCTTGCCGTACGGCGTATTAATGACGCAAATGTCACTTTAGCCAGTGAAATTGTGAAATTTTGTTATAGAAGTCGGTATTTTGTATATTGCGATCCATTAATATGATGAAATCCAAATGTTTTTCCAACGAAAATGATTTTGAGTACTTGCCCTCATCTTTGGCTTAACCTTTAGCCGATATGATAAGTAATTTGATCTCAGGACGTTGCTTTCATTCGGTTAGCGGCTTACAAATGCTCACACTTGCCTCTTCTCTGATTCTTGGGGCGTATAGTTACTATAATATTGAGATACTTTAATGCATATATATGGTAAGAACTGGCCTTTATTTTGAGAGTAAATTGGAGCTTCTTGAGTGAGGTTTGTGTGAATTTTTCAACACAAGATTAAATTAACATTCGTGCATGTTTCAGCTTGCCGTACGGCGTATTAATGACGCAAATGTCACTTTAGCCAGTGAAATTGTGAAATTTTGTTATAGAAGTCGACATTTTGTATATTGCGATCCGTTAATAGGATGAAATCCAAATGTTTTTCCAATGAAAATGATTTTGAGTTCTTGCCCTCATCTTTGGCTTAACCGTTAGCCGATATGATCAGTAATTTGATCACAGGACGTTCCTTTATTTCGGTTAGCGGCTTACAAATGCTCACACTTGCCTCTTCTCTGATTCTTGGGGCATTTAATTACTATAATATTGAGATATTTTAATGCATATATAAATGGTAAGAACTGGCCTTTATTTTGAGAGTAAATTGTAGCTTCCTGAGTGAGGTTTGTGTGAATTTTTCAATACAAGATTAAATTAACATTCGTGCATGTTTCAGCTTGCCGTACGGCGTATTAATGACGCAAATGTCACTTTAGACAGTGAAATTGTGAAATTTTGTTATAGAAGTCAGCATTTTGTATACTGCGATCCATTAATAGGATGAAATCCAAATGTTTTTCCAATGAAAATGATTTTGAGTTCTTGCCCTCCTCTTTGGCTTAACCTTTAGCCGATATGATAAGTAATTTGATCTCAGGACGTTGCTTTCATTCGGTTAGCGGCTTACAAATGCTCACACTTGCCTCTTCTCTGATTCTTGGGGCATTTAGTTACTATAATATTGAGATATTTTAATGCATATATAAATGGTAAGAACTGGCCTTTACTTTGAGAGTAAATTGTAGCTTCCTGAGTGAGATTTGTGTGAATTTTTCAATACAAGATTAAATTAACATTCGTGCATGTTTCAGCTTGCCGTACGGCGTATTAATGACGCAAATGTCACTTTAGACAGTGAAATTGTGAAATTTTGTTATAGAAGTCGGTATTTTGTATACTGCGATCCATTAATAGGATGAAATTCAAATGTTTTTCCAATGAAAATGATTTTGAGTTCTTGCCCTCCTCTTTGGCTTAACCTTTAGCCGATATGATAAGTAATTTGATCTCAGGACGTTGCTTTCATTCGGTTAGCGGCTTACAAATGCTCACACTTGCCTCTTGTCTGATTCTTGGGGCATTTAATTACTATAATATTGAGATATTTTAATGCATATATAAATGGTAAGAACTGGCCTTTATTTTGAGAGTAAATTGTAGCTTCCTGAGTGAGGTTTGTGTGAATTTTTCAATACAAGACTAAATTAACATTCGTGCATGTTTCAGCTTGCCGTACGGCGTATTAATGACGCAAATGTCACTTTAGCCAGTGAACTTGTGAAATTTTGTTATAGAAGTCGATATTTTGTATATTGCGACCCGTTAGTAGGATGAAATCCAAATGTTTTTCCAATGAAAATAATTTTGAGTTTTTGCCCTCATCTTTGGCTTAACCTTGAGCCGATATGATTAGTAATTTGATCACAGGACGTTCCTTTATTTCGGTTAGCGGCTTACAAATGCTCACACTTGCCTCTTCTCTGATTCTTGGGGCATTTAATTACTATAATATTGAGATATTTTAATGCATATATAAATGGTAAGAACTGGCCTTTATTTTGAGAGTAAATTGTAGCTTCCTTAGTGAGGTTTGTGTGAATTTTTCAATACGAGATTAAATTAACATTCGTGCATGTTTCAGCTTGCCGTACGGCGTATTAATGACGCAAATGTCACTTTAGCCAGTGAAATTGTGAAATTTTGTTATAGAAACGGATATTTTGTTATTGCGATCCATTAATAGGATGAAATTCAAATGTTTTTCCAATGAAAATGATTTTGAGTTCTTGCCCTCATCTTTGGCTTAACCTTTAGCCGATATGATTAGTAATTTGATCACAGGACGTTCCTTTATTTCGGTTAGCGGCTTACAAATGCTCACACTTGCCTCTTCTCTGATTCTTGGGGCGTTTAATTACTATAATATTGAAATACTTTAATGCGCATATATATGGTAAGAACTGGCCTTTATTTTGAGAGTAAATTGGAGCTTCCACACCCAATATTTCCTGAGTGAGGTTTGTGTGAATTTTTCAATACAAGATTAAACTAACATTCGTGCATGTTTCAGCTTGCCTTACGGCGTATTAATGACGCAAATGTCACTTTAGCCAGTGAAATTGTGAAATTTTGTTATAGAAGTCGGTATTTTGTATATTGCGATCCATTAATATGATGAAATCCAAATGTTTTTCCAATGAAAATGATTTCGAGTTCTTGCCCTCATCTTTGGCATAACCTTTAGCCGATATGATTAGTAATTTGATCACAGGACGTTGCTTTATTTCGGTTAGCGGCTTACAAATACTCACACTTGCCTCTGCTCTGATTCCTGTGGCATTTAATTACTATAATATTGAGATATTTTAATGCATATATAAATGGTAAGAACTGGTCTTTATCTTGAGATTAAATTGTAGCTTTCTGAGTGCGGTTTGTGTGAATTCTTCAATACAAGATTAAATTAACATTCGTGCATGTATCAGCTTGCCGTACGGCGTATTAATGACGCAAACGTCACTTTAGCCAGTAAAATTGTAAAATTTTGTTATAGAAGTCAGTATCTTGTATATTGCGATCCGTTAATAGGATGAAATCCAAATGTTTTTCCAATGAAAATGATTTTGAGCTCTTGCCCTCATCTTTGGCATAACATTTAGCCGATATGATTTGTAATTTGATTACAGGACGTTGCTTAATATCGGTTAGCGGCTTGCAAATGCTCACACTTGCCTCTTCTCTGATTCTTGGGGCATTTAATTACTATAATATTGAGATATTTTAATGCATATATAAATGGTAAGAACTGGCCTTTATTTTGAGAGTAAATTGGAGCTTCCACACCCAATATTTCCTGAGTGAGGTTTGTGTGAATTTTTCAATACAAGATTAAACTAACATTCGTGCCTGTTTCAGCTTGCCGTACGGCGTATTAATGACGCAAATGTCACTTTAGCCAGTGAAATTGTGAAATTTTGTTATAAGAGGATGGAATCCAAATGTTTCTCCAATGAAAATGATTTTGAGTTTTTGCCCTCATCTTTGGCTTGACCTTTAGCCGATATGATTAGTAATTTGATCACAGGACGTTGCTTTATTTCGGTTAGCCGCTTACAAATGCTCACACTTGCCTCTTCTCTGATTCTTGGGGCATTTAGTTACTATAATATTGAGACAATTTGTGTGAGTTTTTCAATACAAGATTAAATTAGCATTCGTGCATGTTTCAGCTTGCTGTACGGCGTATTAATGACGCAAATGTCACTTTAGCCAGTGGAATTGTGAAATTTTGTCATAAAAGTCAGCATTTTGTATATTGGGATCCATTAGTACAATGAAATCCAAATGTTTTTCCAATGAAAATGATTTTGAGTCCTTGCCCTCATCTTTGGCTTAACCTTTAGCCGATATGATTAGTAATTCGATCACAGGATGTTGCTTTATTTCGGTTAGCGGCTTACAAATGCTCACACTTGCCTCTTTTCTGATTCTTGGTTAATTTAATTATTATAATATTGAGATATTTTAATGCATATATATATATAGGGTAAGAACTGGCCTTTATTTTGAGAATAAATTGGAGCTTCCACACCCAATATTTTCTGAGCGAGGTTTGTGTAAATTTTTCAATCCAAGATTAAATTAACATTCGTGCATGTTTCATCTTGCCGTACGGCGTATTAATGACGCAAATGTCACTTTAGCCAGTGAAATTGTGAAATTCTGTTATAGAAGTCGGTATTTTGCATATTGCGATCCATTAATAGGATGAAAGCCAATTGTTTTTCCAATGAAAATGATTTTGAGTTCTTGCCCTCATCTTTGGCTTAACCTTTAGCCGATATGATTAGTAATTTGATCACAGGACGTTGCTTTCATTCGGTTAGCGGCTTACAAATGCTCACACTTGCCTCTTCTCTGATTCTTGGGGCATTTAATTACTATAATATTGAAATAGTTTAGTGTATATATATATATGGTAAGAACTGGCCATTATTTTGATCGTAAATTGGAGCTTCCAAACCCAATACTTCCTGAATGAAGTTTGTGTGAATTTTTCAATACAAGATTAAATTAACATTCGTGCATGTTTCAGCTTGCCGTACGGCGTATTAATGACGCAAATGTCACTTTAGACAGTGAAATTGTGAAATTTTGTTATAGAAGTCAGCATTTTGTATACTGCGATCCATTAATAGGATGAAATCCAAATGTTTTTCCAATGAAAATGATTTTGAGTTCTTGCCCTCATATTTCGCTTAACCTTTAGCCGATATGATTAGTAATTTGATCACAGGACGTTGCTTTCATTCGGTTAGCGGCTTACAAATGCTCACACTTGCCTCTTCTCTGATTCTTGGGGCATTTAGTTACTATAATATTGAAATAGTTTAGTGTATATATATATATGGTAAGAACTGGCCATTATTTTGATCGTAAATTGGAGCTTCCACACCCAATACTTCCTGAATGAAGTTTGTGTGAATTTTTCAATACAAGATTAAATTAACATTCGTGCATGTTTCAGCTTGCCGTACGGCGTATTAATGACGCAAATGTCACTTTAGCCACTTGCCTCTTCTCTGATTCTTGGGGCATTTAATTACTATAATATTGAGATATTTTAATGCATATATATATTGGGTAAGAACTGGCCTTTATTTTGAGAGTAAATTTTAGTTTCCCGAGTGAGGTTTGTGTGAATTTTTCAATACAAGATTAAGTTAACATTCGTGCATATTTCAGCTTGTCGTACGGCGTATTAATGACGCAAATGTCAGTTTAGCCAGTGAAATTGTGCAATTTTGTTACAGAAGTCGGTATTTTGTGTACTGCGATACTTTAATAGGATGAAATCCAATTGTTTTTCCAATGAAAATGATTTTGAGTTCTTGCCCTCATCTTTGGCTTAACCTTTAGCCGATATGATTAGTAATTTGATCGCAGAACGTTGCTTTATTTCGGTTAGCGGTTTACAAATGCTCACACTTGCCTCTTCCTGATTCTTGGGGCATTTAATTACTATAATATTGAGATATTTTAATGCATATATAAATGGTAAGAACTGGGCTTTATTTTGAGAGTAAATTTTAGCTTCCCGAGTGAGGTTTGTGTGAATTTTTCAATACAAGATTAAGTTAACATTCGTGCATGTTTCAGCTTGCCGTACGGCGTATTAATGACGCAAATGTCACTTTAACCACTTGCCTCTTCTCTGATTCTTGGGGCAATTAATTACTATAATATTGAGATACCTTAATGCATATATATATATGGTAAGGACTGGCCTTTATTTTGAGAGTAAATTATAGCTTCCTGAGAGAGGTTTGTGTCAATTTTTCAATACAAGATTAAATTAACATTCGTGCATGTTTCAGCTTGTCGTACGGCGTATTAATGACGCAAATGTCAGTTTAGCCAGTGAAATTGTGCAATTTTGTTACAGAAGTCGGTATTTTGAGTACTGCGATACTTTAATAGGATGAAATCCAATTGTTTTTCCAATGAAAATGATTTTGAGTTCTTGCCCTCATCTTTGGCTTAACCGTTAGCCGATATGATTAGTAATTTGATCACAGGACGTTCCTTTATTTCGGTTAGCGGCTTACAAATGCTCACACTTGCCTCTTCTCTGATTCTTGGGGCATTTAGTTACTATAATATTGAGATATTTTAATGCATATATAAATGGTAAGAACTGGCCTTTATTTTGAGAGTAAATTGTAGCTTCCTGAGTGAGGTTTGTGTGAATTTTTCAATACAAGATTAAATTAACATTCGTGCATGTTTCAGCTTGCCGTACGGCGTATTAATGACGCAAATGTCAGTTTAGCCAGTGAAATTGTGCAATTTTGTTACAGAATTCGGTATTTTGTGTACTGCGATCCATTAATAGGAAAAAATCCAAATGTTTTTCCAATGAAAATGATTTTGAGTTCTTGCCCTCATTTTTGGCTTAACCTTTAGCCGATATGATAAGTAATTTGATCACAGGACGTTCCTTTATTTCGGTTAGCGGCTTACAAATGCTCACACTTGCCTCTTCTCTGATTCTTGGGGCATTTAGTTACTATAATATTGAGATATCTTAATGCATATATATGATAAGAACTGGCCTTTATTTTGAGAGTAAATTGGAGCTTCCACACCCATTATTTCCTGAGTGAGGTTTGTGTGAATTTTTCAATACAAGATTAAACTAACATTCGTGCATGTTTCAGCTTGCCGTACGGCGTATTAATGACGCAAATGTCACTTTAGCCAGTGAAATTGTGAAATTTTGTTATAGAAGTCGGTATTTTGTATATTGCGATCCATTAATATGATGAAATCCAAATGTTTTTCCAATGAAAATGATTTCGAGTTCTTGCCCTCATCTTTGGCATAACCTTTAGCCGATATGATTAGTAATTTGATCACAGGACGTTGCTTTATTTCGGTTAGCGGCTTACAAATGCTCACACTTGCCTCTACTCTGATTCTTGGGGCATTTAATTACTATAAAATTGAGACATTTTAATGCATATATATATGGTAAGAACTGGCCTTTATTTTGAGAGTAAATTTTAGCTTCCCGAGTGAGGTTTGTGTGAATTTTTCAATACAAGATTAAATTAACATTCGTGCATGTTTCAGCTTGCCGTACGGCGTATTAATGACGCAAATGTCACTTTAGTCAGTGAAATTGTGAAATTTTGTTATAGAAGTCAGCATTTTGTATACTGCGATCCATTAATAGGATGAAATCCAAATGTTTTTCCAATGAAAATGATTTTGAGTTCTTGCCCTCATCTTTGGCTTAACCTTTAGCCGATATGATAAGTAATTTGATCTCAGGACGTTGCTTTCATTCGGTTAGCGGCTTACAAATGCTCACACTTGCCTCTTCTCTGATTCTTGGGGCGTATAATTACTATAATATTGAGATACTTTAATGCATATATATGGTAAGAACTGGCCTTTATTTTGAGATTAAATTGGAGCTTCCTGAGTGAGGTTTGTGTGAATTTTTCAATACAAGATTAAATTAACATTCGTGCATGTTTCAGCTTGCCGTACGGCGTATTAATGACGCAAATGTCACTTTAGCCAGTGAAATTGTGAAATTTTGTTATAGAAGTCGACATTTTGTATATTGCGATCCGTTAATAGGATGAAATCCAAATGTTTTTCCAATGAAAATGATTTTGAGTTCTTGCCCTCATCTTTGGCTTAACCGTTAGCCGATATGATTAGTAATTTGATCACAGGACGTTCCTTTATTTCGGTTAGCGGCTTACAAATGCTCACACTTGCCTCTTCTCTGATTCTTGGGGCATTTAATTACTATAATATTGAGATATTTTAATGCATATATAAATGGTAAGAACTGGCCTTTATTTTGAGAGTAAATTGTAGCTTCCTGAGTGAGGTTTGTGTGAATTTTTCAATACAAGATTAAATTAACATTCGTGCATGTTTCAGCTTGCCGTACGGCGTATTAATGACGCAAATGTCACTTTAGACAGTGAAATTGTGAAATTTTGTTATAGAAGTCAGCATTTTGTATACTGCGATCCATTAATAGGATGAAATCCAAATGTTTTTCCAATGAAAATGATTTTGAGTTCTTGCCCTCCTCTTTGGCTTAACCTTTAGCCGATATGATAAGTAATTTGATCTCAGGACGTTGCTTTCATTCGGTTAGCGGCTTACAAATGCTCACACTTGCCTCTTGTCTGATTCTTGGGGCATTTAATTACTATAATATTGAGATATTTTAATGCATATATAAATGGTAAGAACTGGCCTTTATTTTGAGAGTAAATTGTAGCTTCCTGAGTGAGATTTGTGTGAATTTTTCAATACAAGATTAAATTAACATTCGTGCATGTTTCAGCTTGCCGTACGGCGTATTAATGACGCAAATGTCACTTTAGACAGTGAAATTGTGAAATTTTGTTATAGAAGTCAGCATTTTGTATACTGCGATCCATTAATAGGATGAAATCCAAATGTTTTTCTAATGAAAATGATTTTGAGTTCTTGCCCTCCTCTTTGGCTTAACCTTTAGCCGATATGATAAGTAATTTGATCTCAGGACGTTGCTTTCATTCGGTTAGCGGCTTACAAATGCTCACACTTGCCTCTTGTCTGATTCTTGGGGCATTTAATTACTATAATATTGAGATATTTTAATGCATATATAAATGGTAAGAACTGGCCTTTATTTTGAGAGTAAATTGTAGCTTCCTGAGTGAGGTTTGTGTGAATTTTTCAATACAAGACTAAATTAACATTCGTGCATGTTTCAGCTTGCCGTACGGCGTATTAATGACGCAAATGTCACTTTAGCCAGTGAAATTGTGAAATTTTGTTATAGAAGTCGATATTTTGTATATTGCGACCCGTTAGTAGGATGAAATCCAAATGTTTTTCCAATGAAAATAATTTTGAGTTTTTGCCCTCATCTTTGGCTTAACCTTGAGCCGATATGATTAGTAATTTGATCACAGGACGTTCCTTTATTTCGGTTAGCGGCTTACAAATGCTCACACTTGCCTCTTCTCTGATTCTTGGGGCATTTAATTACTATAATATTGAGATATTTTAATGCACATATAAATGGTAAGAACTGGCCTTTATTTTGAGAGTAAATTGTAGCTTCCTGAGTGAGGTTTGTGTGAATTTTTCAATACAAGATTAAATTAACATTCGTGCATGTTTCAGCTTGCCGTACGGCGTATTAATGACGCAAATGTCACTTTAGCCAGTGAAATTGTGAAATTTTGTTATAGAAGTCAGCATTTTGTATACTGCGATCCATTAATAGGATGAAATCCAAATGTTTTTCCAATGAAAATGATTTTGAGTTCTTGCCCTCATCTTTGGCTTATCTTTTAGCCGATATGATAAGTAATTTGATCTCAGAACGTTGCTTTCATTCGGTTAGCGGCTTACAAATGCTCACACTTGCCTCTTCTCTGATTCTTGGGGCATTTAATTACTATAATAATGAAATATTTTAATGCATATATAAATGGTAAGATCTGGCCTTTATTTTGAGAGTAAATTGTAGCTTCCTGAGTGAGGTTTGTGTAAATTTTTCAATACAAGATTAAATTAACATTCGTGCATGTTTCAGCTTGCCGTACGGCGTATTAATGACGCAAATGCCACTTTAGCCAGTGAAATTGTGAAATTTTGTTATAGAAACGGATATTTTGTATATTGCGATCCATTAATAGGATGAAATCCAAATGTTTTTCCACTACAAATGATTTTGAGTTCTTGCCCTCATCTTTGGCTTAACCTTTAGCCGATATGATTAGTAATTTGATCACAGGACGTTCCTTTATTTCGGTTAGCGGCTTACAAATGCTCACACTTGCCTCTTCTCTGATTCTTGGGGCATTTAATTACAATAATATTGAGATATTTTAATGCATATATAAATGGTAAGAACTGGCCTTTATTTTGAGAGTAAATTGGAGCTTCCTGAGTGAGGTTTGTTAGAATTTTTCAATACAATATTAAATTAACATTCGTGCATGTTTCAGCTTGCCGTACGCCGTATTAATGACGCAAATGTCACTTTAGCCAGTGAAATTGTGAAATTTTGTTATAGAAGTCAGCATTTTGTATACTGCGATCCATTAGTAGGATGAAATCCAAATGTTTTTCCAATGAAAATGATTTTGAGTTCTTGCCCTCATCTTTGGCTTATCTTTTAGCCGATATGATAAGTAATTTGATCTCAGAACGTTGCTTTCATTCGGTTAGCGGCTTACAAATGCTCACACTTGCCTCTTCTCTGATTCTTGGGGCATTTAATTACTATAATATTGAAATATTTTAATGCATATATAAATGGTAAGATCTGGCCTTTATTTTGAGAGTAAATTGTAGCTTCCTGAGTGAGGTTTGTGTGAATTTTTCAATACAAGATTAAATTAACATTCGTGCATGTTTCAGCTTGACGTACGGCGTATTAATGACGCAAATGCCACTTTAGCCAGTGAAATTGTGAAATTTTGTTATAGAAACGGATATTTTGTATATTGCGATCCATTAATAGGATGAAATCCAAATGTTATTCCACTACAAATGATTTTGAGTTCTTGCCCTCATCTTTGGCTTAACCTTTAGCCGATATGATTAGTAATTTGATCACAGGACGTTCCTTTATTTCGGTTAGCGGCTTACAAATGCTCACACTTGCCTCTTCTCTGATTCTTGGGGCATTTAATTACTATAATATTGAGATATTTTAATGCATATATAAATGGTAAGAACTGGCCTTTATTTTGAGAGTAAATTGGAACTTCCTGAGTGAGGTTTGTGTGAATTTTTCAATACAATATTAAATAAACATTCGTGCATGTTTCAGCTTGCCGTACGGCGTATTAATGACGCAAATGTCACTTTAGCCAGTGAAATTGTGAAATTTTGTTATAGAAACGGATATTTTGTATATTGCAATTAAATAATAGGATGAAATCCAAATGTTTTTCCACTACAAATGATTTTGAGTTCTTGCCCTCATCTTTGGCTTAACCTTTAGCCGATATGATTAGTAATTTGATCACAGGACGTTCCTTTATTTCGGTTAGCGGCTTACAAATGCTCACACTTGCCTCTTCTCTGATTCTTGGGGCATTTAATTACAATAATATTGAGATATTTTAATGCATATATAAATGGTAAGAACTGGCCTTTATTTTGAGAGTAAATTGGAGCTTCCTGAGTGAGGTTTGTTAGAATTTTTCAATACAATATTAAATTAACATTCGTGCATGTTTCAGCTTGCCGTACGCCGTATTAATGACGCAAATGTCACTTTAGCCAGTGAAATTGTGAAATTTTGTTATAGAAGTCAGCATTTTGTATACTGCGATCCATTAGTAGGATGAAATCCAAATGTTTTTCCAATGAAAATGATTTTGAGTTCTTGCCCTCATCTTTGGCTTATCTTTTAGCCGATATGATAAGTAATTTGATCTCAGAACGTTGCTTTCATTCGGTTAGCGGCTTACAAATGCTCACACTTGCCTCTTCTCTGATTCTTGGGGCATTTAATTACTATAATATTGAAATATTTTAATGCATATATAAATGGTAAGATCTGGCCTTTATTTTGAGAGTAAATTGTAGCTTCCTGAGTGAGGTTTGTGTGAATTTTTCAATACAAGATTAAATTAACATTCGTGCATGTTTCAGCTTGACGTACGGCGTATTAATGACGCAAATGCCACTTTAGCCAGTGAAATTGTGAAATTTTGTTATAGAAACGGATATTTTGTATATTGCGATCCATTAATAGGATGAAATCCAAATGTTATTCCACTACAAATGATTTTGAGTTCTTGCCCTCATCTTTGGCTTAACCTTTAGCCGATATGATTAGTAATTTGATCACAGGACGTTCCTTTATTTCGGTTAGCGGCTTACAAATGCTCACACTTGCCTCTTCTCTGATTCTTGGGGCATTTAATTACTATAATATTGAGATATTTTAATGCATATATAAATGGTAAGAACTGGCCTTTATTTTGAGAGTAAATTGGAGCTTCCTGAGTGAGGTTTGTGTGAATTTTTCAATACAATATTAAATAAACATTCGTGCATGTTTCAGCTTGCCGTACGGCGTATTAATGACGCAAATGTCACTTTAGCCAGTGAAATTGTGAAATTTTGTTATAGAAACGGATATTTTGTATATTGCAATTAAATAATAGGATGAAATCCAAATGTTTTTCCAATGAAAATGATTTTGAGTTCTTGCCCTCATCTTTGGCTTAACCTTTAGCCGATATGATTAGTAATTTGATCACAGGACGTTCCTTTATTTCGGTTAGCGGCTTACAAATGCTCACACTTGCCTCTTCTCTGATTCTTGGGGCATTTAATTACTATAATATTGAGATATTTTAATGCATATATAAATGGTAAGAACTGGCCTTTATTTTGAGAGTAAATTGGAGCTTCCTGAGTAAGGTTTGTGTGAATTCTTCAATACAAGATTAAATTAACATTCGTGCATGTTTCAGCTTGCCGTACGGCGTATTAATGACACAAATGTCACTTTAGCCAGTGAAATTGTGAAATTTTGTTATAGAAATCAGCATTTTGTATACTGCGATCCATTAATAGGATGAAATCCAAATGTTTTTCCAATGAAAATGATTTTGAGTTCTTGCCCTCATCTTTGGCTTAACCTTTAGCCGATATGATTAGTAATTTCATCACAGGACGTTCCTTTATTTCGGTTAGCGGCTTACAAATGCTCACACTTGCCTCATCTCTGATTCTTGGGGCATTTAATTACTATAATATTGAGATATTTTAATGCATATATAAATGGTAAGAACTGGCCTTTATTTTGAGAGTAAATTGTAGCTTCCTGAGTGAGGTTTGTGTGAATTTTTCAATACAAGATTAAATTAACATTCGTGCATGTTTCAGCTTGCCGTACGGCGTATTAATGACGCAAATGTCACTTTAGCCCGTGAAATTGTGAAATTTTGTTATAGAAGTCAGCATTTTGTATACTGCGATCCATTAATAGGATGAAATCCAAATGTTTTTCCAACGAAAATGATTTTGAGTTCTTGCCCTCATCTTTGGCTTAACCTTTAGCCGATATGATAAGTAATTTGATTTCAAGACGTTGCTTTCATTCGGTTAGCGGCTTACAAATGCTCACACTTGCCTCTGACTCTTGGGGCATTTAATTACTATAATATTGAGATATTTTAATGCATATATAAATGGTAAGAACTGGCCTTTATTTTGAGAGTAAATTGTAGCTTCCTGAGTGAGGTTTGTGTGAATTTTTCAATACGAGATTAAATTAACATTCGTGCATGTTTCAGCTTGCCGTACGGCGTATTAATGACGCAAATGTCACTTTAGCCAGTGAAATTGTGAAATTTTGTTATAGAAGTCAGCATTTTGTATACTGCGATCCATTAATAGGATGAAATCCAAACGTTTTTCCAATGAAAATGATTTTGAGTTCTTGCCCTCATCTTTGGCTTAACCTTTAGCCGATATGATAAGTAATTTGATCTCAGGACGTTGCTTTCATTCGGTTTCCAATGAAAATGATTTTGAGTTCTTGCCCTCATCTTTGGCTTAACCTTTAGCCGATATGATTAGTAATTTGATCACAGGACGTTGCTTTATTTCGGTTCTTCTTCTTCTTCGGATGGCGCTACAGTCCGGGGTGGACCTGGGCCTCAACCAACATGCCTCTCCAGCTAGCACGATCTCTTGCCAGCTGCTTCCAGTTGCGCACTCCAAGTTGGTTGAGGTCCTTTTCCACTTGTGTGCGCCATCTCAATCTAGGACGTCCTCTGTTGCGTTGTCCCTGTGGTTCGGATTCGAAGACTCTTCGGGCCGGAGCAGTGGTGTCCATCCGCTCTACATGGCCTAGCCACCTTAAGCGTTGTATCCGTAGACGCTTGACTAGGTTCATGCCGCCGTACAGCCCATACAGTTCGTGGTTGAATCTTCTCCTCCAGATGCCATCAACGCAAACAGGACCAAAAATCGCACGCAGAACTTTTCTCTCGAACAGACCAAGGGCTTCTTCATCCGCTTTTAGTAACGTCCAGGTTTCTGCGCCGTAAAGCAGGACAGGGATGATCAAGGTGTTGTACAAAGTTACTTTGGTCGTTCGGGAGAGGGCTTTATTACTCAATTGCCTCTTAAGCCCAAAGAAACAGCGATTGGCAAGAGTGATTCTGCGCTTGATTTCGGTACTGATGTTGTTGTCCCTATTCACCGCGGAGCCGAGATAGACGAAGTCCTTAACTACCTCGAAATGTCTGCTGCCCATGGTGACGCTCTGTCCGAGACGTCGATGTTCTGCGTCCTTCTTCGATGACAGCATATACTTAGTTTTGCCCTCGTTTACCACCAGTCCCACTTTAGCCGCTTCCGCTTCGATGCTAGCAAACGCCTCATTGACGGCTCGCTGAGTTCGGCCGATCACGTCAATGTCATCCGCATAAGCTAGCAGTTGAACGGACTTGTGGAAGATCGTGCCTCTGGTGTTGACGTGTGAGTTACGCACGATCCCCTCAAGAATGATGTTAAAGAAGTCGCATGACAGCGCGTCGCCTTGTCTAAATCCTTTTTTGACATCGAAGGTCTCGGTGAGTTCGCTACCGACCTTGACGGAGCAGCGAGAGTTCTCCATCGTCATCCTACACAATCTGACGAGTTTGGTAGGGATGCCAAAACTAGACATGGCACTGTATAGCTCGTCTCTATGCACGCTGTCATACGCGGCCTTGAAATCGACAAATAGATGGTGGGTGTCGATTTGTACTTCTTGGGACTTCTCCAGGATTTGCCGCAGTGTGAAGATCTGATCGATTGTGGACTTCCCTGGCCTGAAACCACACTGATAAGGACCTATCAGGTTTTTGCGGAAGGGTTTCAGGCGCTCACACAGTACGGCAGAGAGAATCTTATATGCGATATTAAGGAGACTGATCCCTCGATAGTTGACGCAGTCGAAGGGGTCTCCTTTCTTGTGGACCGGACATACGATGCTGAGATTCCACTCGTCGGGCATGCTTTCTTCCGACCATATCTCACAGATGAGCTGGTGCATGCACCCAACCAGCTCATCCCCAGCCGCTTTGAACAGCTCTGCGGACAGTCCGTCCGCGCCAGCAGCTTTGTTCGACTTCAGTCTCGATATTGCTATCTTGACCTCGTCGAGGTCGGGGGGACGGAATTCTTGTCCATCGTCGTCCAAATTGAGTGGAACATTCTGCCTAACAGCGGGATTTGTGTCGTCATCGCCGTTTAGGAGTCTGCAGAAATGATCCTTCCAAATTCTCAGCACCGACTGCGACTCTACCACCAGTTGTCCATTTTGGTCCCGGCAGGCTTCAGTCCGAGGTTTGTAGCCGCCAGATAACTGTTTTATCTTGCGGTAAAAATTTCGGACGTCATTCCTGCCATAGCACCTCTCCATTTCCTCGACCGCGCGCTTCTCGTGCTCTTTCTTTTTTCTTCTGAGAAGCCGGTTCTCTTCCCTTCTTCTCTGTTTGTAGAGCTCACAAACAGCTCTCGTCGTTCGATGCAGCGTTGCCTTGTAAGCTTCCTGTTTGGCTGCATGCGCCTGCCTGCACTCGTCGTCAAACCATGGGTTCCTCTTAGGTGGTGGCGTGAAACCCAGCACATCAGTGGCGGCGTCTTTGATGGCTTCTTGACAACGTTTCCATTTGTCTTCTATTGTTTGTGCAGGCAGCGTCGAACTTTGAGACAGTTTCAGGGAGAATCGATCGGTAAAGGCTCTAGCGATCGGCTGCGATTGTAGCTTTCCGACGTCAAACCGTTTTGGCCTGTCTCGACTCCGTTGCTCCCTCGATATCCGGGTTCTTACCTTGGCTACAACAAGGAAATGATCCGAGTCGATGTTTGCACCTCGGAAGGTTCGGACATCGAGAATACTGGAGGAGTGTCTGACGTCGATCGCAACATGATCAATCTGGTTGACGGTTGATTGATCAGGTGATCGCCAGGTCCCTTTATGAATGTTGAGGTGTGGGAACCGCGTGCTGGCCACAGAGAGATTTCGCCCCGAGGCGAAGTCAACTAGCCTGAGTCCGTTTCCGGAGGTGTTGGCGTGCAGGCTGTGTCTTCCGATGACTTTAGCAAAGACTTCTTCTCTTCCCAGCTGAGCGTTGAAATCTCCTAGAACGATCTTGGTGTCGTAGCTGGGACAGCGATCGTATGTCCTTTCTAGGAGGTGATAGAAGTCTTCTTTACTGCTGTCATCTTTTTCCTCTGTCGGGGCGTGGGCGCATATGAGGCTTATATTCCCGAATTTAGCCTTGATGCGGATTGTTATGAGGCGTTCGCTTATGTATTGGAAGCTTAAGACTTTTTGCCTAAGTCTGCCTCGAACAACAAAACCGCATCCAAATAAGCGTTTCCCTCTCTCCCTGTAGCAGTCGCCGTGGTAAATGTCGCAGTTTCTCACTCTTCTCTTGCCCGGCCCATCCCACCGCATTTCCTGGGTTGCGGTAATGTCTGCTTTATAGCAGTCCAGGGCCTCCGCAAGTTCATCGGCTGCACGTGGTCTGTTTAGGGACCTCACATTCCACGTGCAGATCCGTAAATCATTGTCCTTTGTTCGTTTGCGGGGGTCGTCAACAGTGTATCCATCCGTATCCGAGGCATTCGGTCGGTTCGTAACTTGTTCTTTTTACTGTGGCCGGGCAGTTACCCCGACGCACACCCCCAACCTGGAGGACCGGGCCCTTTTTTATACCTCTTGGGCGGAGGTCGCACTTATAGGTTTAGCAAGTTGAGTTCGGATGAACAACAACCAGTATCCGGTGGCTACCGACGCGGAGGTACTATAAGCACAGTTGATGTGTGGGAAACAGTTACAACAGCTGGGCATCGCCAGGTTGATACCAATCAGTGCCTACCCTGTTCCCACATCACCCAGCCACCCTTTATTTCGGTTAGCGGCTTACAAATACTCACACTTGCCTCTGCTCTGATACCTGTGGCATTTCTTCTTCTTGTGGCGCTACAGTCCGGGGTGGACCTGGGCCTCAACCAACATGCCTCTCCAGCCAGCACGATCTTTCGCCAGCTGCCGCCAGTTGCGCACTCCAAGTTGGTTGAGGTCCTTCTCCACTTGTGTGCGCCACCTTATCCTGGGCCGTCCTCTGTTGCGTTGTCCCAATGGCTCAGATTCGAAGACTTTTCGGGCCGGAGCAGTGGTGTCCATACGCTCTACATGGCCTAGCCATCTTAAGCGTTGTATCCGTAGACGCTTGACTAGGCTCATGCCGCTGTACAGCCCATACAGTTCGTGGTTGAATCTTCTCCTCCAGATGCCATCAACGCAAAGAGGACCAAAAATCGCACGCAGAACTTTTCTCTCGAAGAGACCAAGGGCATCCTCATCCGCTTTAAGTAGTGTCCAAGTTTCCGCGCCATAAAGTAGGACTGGGATGATTAAGGTGTTATATAAAGCAAGCTTAGTCTTTCGAGAGAGGGCTTTATTACTCAATTGCCTCTTGAGCCCAAAGAAACAGCGATTGGCAAGAGTGATTCTGCGTTTGATTTCGGTACTGGTGTTATTGTCCCTGTTTACTGCGGAGCCGAGGTAGACGAAGTCCTTGACTACCTCGAAGTTTCTGCTGCCTAGTGTGACGCTCTGTCCGAGACGCCGATGTTGAGTGTCCTTCCTTGATGACAGCATGTACTTCGTTTTGCCCTCATTTACCACCAGACCCATTTTAGCCGCTTCCGCTTCAATGCCAGCAAACGCATCATTGACGGCTCGCTGTGTTCGACCAATCACGTCAATGTCGTCGGCGTAAGCTAGCAATTGAACTGACTTTTGGAAGATCGTACCTCTGGTGTTGACCTGTGAGTTACGCACGATCTTCTCCAGGATGATGTTAAAAAAGTCACATGACAGTGCGTCGCCTTGTCTAATCTAATCTAAACCTGTGGCATTTAATTACTATAATATTGAGATATTTTAATGCATATATAAATGGTAAGAACTGGTCTTTATTTTGAGATTAAATTGTAGCTTTCTGAGTGCGGTTTGTGTGAATTCTTCAATACAAGATTAAATTAACATTCGTGCATGTTTCAGCTTGCCGTACGGCGTATTAATGACGCAAACGTCACTTTAGCCAGTAAAATTGTAAAATTTTGTTATAGAAGTCAGTATCTTGTATATTGCGATCCGTTAATAGGATGAAATCCAAATGTTTTTCCAATGAAAATGATTTTGAGCTCTTGCCCTCATCTTTGGCATAACATTTAGCCGATATGATTTGTAATTTGATTACAGGACGTTGCTTAATTTCGGTTAGCGGCTTGCAAATGCTCACACTTGCCTCTTCTCTGATTCTTGGGGCATTTAGTTACTATAATATTGAGATATTTTAATGCGTATATAAATGGTAAGAACTGGCCTTTATTTTGAGAGTAAATTGGAGCTTCCACACCCAATATTTCCTGAGTGAGGTTTGTGTGAATTTTTCAATACAAGATTAAACTAACATTCGTGCCTGTTTCAGCTTGCCGTACGGCGTATTAATGACGCAAATGTCACTTTAGCCAGTGAAATTGTGAAATTTTGTTATAAGAGGATGGAATCCAAATGTTTCTCCAATGAAAATGATTTTGAGTTTTTGCCCTCATCTTTGGCTTGACCTTTAGCCGATATGATTAGTAATTTGATCACAGGACGTTGCTTTATTTCGGTTAGCGGCTTACAAATGCTCACACTTGCCTCTTCTCTGATTCTTGGGGCATTTAGTTACTATAATATTGAGACAATTTGTGTGAATTTTTCAATACAAGATTAAATTAGCATTCGTGCATGTTTCAGCTTGCTGTACGGCGTATTAATGACGCAAATGTCACTTTAGCCAGTGGAATTGTGAAATTTTGTCATAAAAGTCAGCATTTTGTATATTGGGATCCATTAATAGGATGAAATCCAAATGTTTTTCCAATGAAAATGATTTTGAGTTCTTGCCCTCATCTTTGGCTTAACCTTTAGCCGATATGATTAGTAATTCGATCACAGGATGTTGCTTTATTTCGGTTAGCGGCTTACAAATGCTCACACTTGCCTCTTTTCTGATTCTTGGTTCATTTAATTACTATAATATTGAGATATTTTAATGCATATATATATAAAGGGGAAGAACTGGCCTTTATTTTGCGAATAAATTGGAGCTTCCACACCCAATATTTTCTGAGCGAGGTTTGTGTAAATTTTTCAATACAAGATTAAATTAACATTCGTGCATGTTTCATCTTGCCGTACGGCGTACTAATGACGCAAATGTCACTTTAGCCAGTGAAATTGTGAAATTCTGTTATAGAAGTCGGTATTTTGCATATTGCGATCCATTAATAGGATGAAAGCCAAATGTTTTTCCAATGAAAATGATTTTGAGTTCTTGCCCTCATCTTTGGCTTAACCTTTAGCCGATATGATTAGTAATTTGATCACAGGACGGTGCTTTATTTCTGTTAGCGGCTTACAAATGCTCACACTTGCCTCTTCTCTGATTCTTGGGGCATTTAAGTACTATAATATTGAGATATTTTAATGCATATATATATAGGGTAAAAACTGGTCTTTATTTTGAGAGTAAATTATAGCTTCCTGAGCGAGGCTTGTGTGAGTTTTTCAATACAAGATTAAATTAGCATTCGTGCATGTTTCAGCTTGCCGTACGGCGTATTAATGACGCCAATGTCACTTTAGCCAGTGGAATTGTGAAATTTTGTTATAGAAGTCCGCATTTTGTATATTCTTCTTCTTCTTCGGATGGCGCTACAGTCCGGGGTGGACCTGGGCCTCAACCAACATGCCTCTCCAGCTAGCACGATCTCTTGCCAGCTGCTTCCAGTTGCGCACTCCAAGTTGGTTGAGGTCCTTTTCCACTTGTGTGCGCCATCTCAATCTAGGACGTCCTCTGTTGCGTTGTCCCTGTGGTTCGGATTCGAAGACTCTTCGGGCCGGAGCAGTGGTGTCCATCCGCTCTACATGGCCTAGCCACCTTAAGCGTTGTATCCGTAGACGCTTGACTAGGTTCATGCCGCCGTACAGCCCATACAGTTCGTGGTTGAATCTTCTCCTCCAAATGCCATCAACGCAAACAGGACCAAAAATCGCACGCAGAACTTTTCACTCGAACAGACCAAGGGCTTCTTCATCCGCTTTTAGTAACGTCCAGGTTTCTGCGCCGTAAAGCAGGACAGGGATGATCAAGGTGTTTTACAAAGTTACTTTGGTCGTTCGGGAGAGGGCTTTATTACTCAATTGCCTCTTAAGCCCAAAGAAACAGCGATTGGCAAGAGTGATTCTGCGCTTGATTTCGGTACTGATGTTGTTGTCCCTATTCACCGCGGAGCCGAGATAGACGAAGTCCTTAACTACCTCGAAATGTCTGCTGCCCATGGTGACGCTCTGTCCGAGACGTCGATGTTCTGCGTCCTTCTTCGATGACAGCATATACTTAGTTTTGCCCTCGTTTACCACCAGTCCCACTTTAGCCGCTTCCGCTTCGATGCTAGCAAACGCCTCATTGACGGCTCGCTGAGTTCGGCCGATCACGTCAATGTCATCCGCATAAGCTAGCAGTTGAACGGACTTGTGGAAGATCGTGCCTCTGGTGTTGACGTGTGAGTTACGCACGATCCCCTCAAGAATGATGTTAAAGAAGTCGCATGACAGCGCGTCGCCTTGTCTAAATCCTTTTTTGACATCGAAGGTCTCGGTGAGTTCGCTACCGACCTTGACGGAGCAGCGAGAGTTCTCCATCGTCATCCTACACAATCTGACGAGTTTGGTAGGGATGCCAAAACTAGACATGGCACTGTATAGCTCGTCTCTATGCACGCTGTCATACGCGGCCTTGAAATCGACAAATAGATGGTGGGTGTCGATTTGTACTTCTTGGGACTTCTCCAGGATTTGCCGCAGTGTGAAGATCTGATCGATTGTGGACTTCCCTGGCCTGAAACCACACTGATAAGGACCTATCAGGTTTTTGACGAACGGTTTCAGGCGCTCACACAGTACGGCAGAGAGAATCTTATATGCGATATTAAGGAGACTGATCCCTCGATAGTTGACGCAGTCGAAGGGGTCTCCTTTCTTGTGGACCGGACATACGATGCTGAGATTCCACTCGTCGGGCATGCTTTCTTCCGACCATATCTCACAGATGAGCTGGTGCATGCACCCAACCAGCTCATCCCCAGCCGCTTTGAACAGCTCTGCGGACAGTCCGTCCGCGCCAGCAGCTTTGTTCGACTTCAGTCTCGATATTGCTATCTTGACCTCGTCGAGGTCGGGGGGACGGAATTCTTGTCCATCGTCGTCCAAATTGAGTGGAACATTCTGCCTAACAGCGGGATTTGTGTCGTCATCGCCGTTTAGGAGTCTGCAGAAATGATCCTTCCAAATTCTCAGCACCGACTGCGACTCTACCACCAGTTGTCCATTTTGGTCCCGGCAGGCTTCAGTCCGAGGTTTGTAGCCGCCAGATAACTGTTTTATCTTGCGGTAAAAATTTCGGACGTCATTCCTGCCATAGCACCTCTCCATTTCCTCGACCGCGCGCTTCTCGTGCTCTTTCTTTTTTCTTCTGAGAAGCCGGTTCTCTTCCCTTCTTCTCTGTTTGTAGAGCTCACAAACAGCTCTCGTCGTTCGATGCAGCGTTGCCTTGTAAGCTTCCTGTTTGGCTGCATGCGCCTGCCTGCACTCGTCGTCAAACCATGGGTTCCTCTTAGGTGGTGGCGTGAAACCCAGCACATCAGTGGCGGCGTCTTTGATGGCTTCTTGACAACGTTTCCATTTGTCTTCTATTGTTTGTGCAGGCAGCGTCGAACTTTGAGACAGTTTCAGGGAGAATCGATCGGTAAAGGCTCTAGCGATCGGCTGCGATTGTAGCTTTCCGACGTCAAACCGTTTTGGCCTGTCTCGACTCCGTTGCTCCCTCGATATCCGGGTTCTTACCTTGGCTACAACAAGGAAATGATCCGAGTCGATGTTTGCACCTCGGAAGGTTCGGACATCGAGAATACTGGAGGAGTGTCTGACGTCGATCGCAACATGATCAATCTGGTTTACGGTTGATTGATCAGGTGATCGCCAGGTCCCTTTATGAATGTTGAGGTGTGGGAACCGCGTGCTGGCCACAGAGAGATTTCGCCCCGAGGCGAAGTCAACTAGCCTGAGTCCGTTTCCGGAGGTGTTGGCGTGCAGGCTGTGTCTTCCGATGACTTTAGCAAAGACTTCTTCTCTTCCCAGCTGAGCGTTGAAATCTCCGAGAACGATCTTGGTGTCGTAGCTGGGACAGCGATCGTATGTCCTTTCTAGGAGGTGATAGAAGTCTTCTTTACTGCTGTCATCTTTTTCCTCTGTCGGGGCGTGGGCGCATATGAGGCTTATATTCCCGAATTTAGCCTTGATGCGGATTGTTATGAGGCGTTCGCTTATGTATTGGAAGCTTAAGACTTTTTGCCTAAGTCTGCCTCGAACAACAAAACCGCATCCAAATAAGCGTTTCCCTCTCTCCCTGTAGCAGTCGCCGTGGTAAATGTCGCAGTTTCTCAAACTTCTCTTGCCCGGCCCATCCCACCGCATTTCCTGGATTGCGGTAATGTCTGCTTTATAGCAGTCCAGGGCCTCCGCAAGTTCATCGGCTGCACGTGGTCTGTTTAGGGACCTCACATTCCACGTGCAGATCCGTAAATCATTGTCCTTTGTTCGTTTGCGGGGGTCGTCAACAGTGTATCCATCCGTATCCGAGGCATTCGGTCGGTTCGTAACTTGTTCTTTTTACTGTGGCCGGGCAGTTACCCCGACGCACACCCCCAACCTGGAGGACCGGGCCCTTTTTTATACCTCTTGGGCGGAGGTCGCACTTACAGGTTTAGCAAGTTGAGTTCGGATGGACAACAACCAGTATCCGGTGGCTACCGACGCGGATTTACTATAAGCACAGTTGATGTGTGGGAAACAGTTACAACAGCTGGGCATCGCCAGGTTGATACCAATCAGTGCCTACCCTGTTCCCACATCACCCAGCCACCACTTTGGCTGCATTTTGTATATTGGGATCCATTAATAGGATGAAATCTAAATGTTTTTCCAATGAAAATGATTTTGAGTTCTTGCCCTCATCTTTCGCTTAAGCTTTAGCCGATATGATTAGTAATTTGATCACAGGACGTTGCTTTCATTCGGTTAGCGGCTTACAAATGCTCACACTTGCCTCTTCTCTGATTCTTGGGGCATTTAATTACTATAATATTGAAATAGTTTAGTGTATATATATATGGTAAGAACCGGCCATTATTTTGATCGTAAATTGGAGCTTCCACACCCAATACTTCCTGAATGAAGTTTGTGTGAATTTTTCAATACAAGATTAAATTAACATTCGTGCATGTTTCAGCTTGCCGTACGGCGTATTAATGACGCAAATGTCACTTTAGCCACTTGCCTCTTCTCTGATTCTTGGGGCATTTAATTACTATAATATTGAGATATTTTAATGCATATATATATTGGGTAAGAACTGGCCTTTATTTTGAGAGTAAATTTTAGTTTCCCGAGTGAGGTTTGTGTGAATTTTTCAATACAAGATTAAATTAACATTCGTGCATGTTTCAGCTTGCCGTACGGCGTATTAATGACGCAAATGTCACTTTAACCACTTGCCTCTTCTCTGATTCTTGGGGCATTTAATTACTATAATATTGAGATACCTTAATGCATATATATATATGGTAAGGACTGGCCTTTATTTTGAGAGTAAATTATAACTTCCTGAGAGAGGTTTGTGTCAATTTTTCAATACAAGATTAAATTAACATTCGTGCATGTTTCAGCTTGTCGCACGGCGTATTAATGACGCAAATGTCAGTTTAGCCAGTGAAATTGTGCAATTTTGTTACAGAAGTCGGTATTTTGTGTACTGCGATACTTTAATAGGATGAAATCCAATTGTTTTTCCAATGAAAATGATTTTGAGTTCTTGCCCTCTTCTTTGGCTTAACCTTTAGCCGATATGATTAGTAATTTGATCACAGGACGTTGCTTTATTTCGGTTAGCGGTTTACAAATGCTCACACTTGCCTCTTCCTGATTCTTGGGGCATTTAATTACTATAATATTGAGATATTTTAATGCATATATAAATGGTAAGAACTGGCCTTTATTTTGAGAGTAAATTTTAGCTTCCCGAGTGAGGTTTGTGTGAATTTTTCAATACAAGATTAAGTTAACATTCGTGCATGTTTCAGCTTGCCGTACGGCGTATTAATGACGCAAATGTCACTTTAACCACTTGCCTCTTCTCTGATTCTTGGGGCATTTAATTACTATAATATTGAGATACCTTAATGCATATATATATATGGTAAGGACTGGCCTTTATTTTGAGAGTAAATTATAGCTTCCTGAGAGAGGTTTGTGTCAATTTTTCAATACAAGATTAAATTAACATTCGTGCATGTTTCAGCTTGTCGTACGGCGTATTAATGACGCAAATGTCAGTTTAGCCAGTGAAATTGTGCAATTTTGTTACAGAAGTCGGTATTTTATGTACTGCGATACTTTAATAGGATGAAATCCAATTGTTTTTCCAATGAAAATGATTTTGAGTTCTTGCCCTCATCTTTGGCTTAACCTTTAGCCGATATGATTAGTAATTTGATCACAGGACGTTGCTTTCATTCGGTTAGCGGCTTACAAATGCTCACACTTGCCTCTTCTCTGATTCTTGGGGCATTTAATTACTATAATATTGAGATACCTTAATGCATATATATATATGGTAAGGACTGGCCTTTATTTTGAGAGTAAATTATAGCTTCCTGAGAGAGGTTTGTGTCAATTTTTCAATACAAGATTAAATTAACATTCGTGCATGTTTCAGCTTGTCGTACGGCGTATTAATGACGCAAATGTCAGTTTAGCCAGTGAAATTGTGAAATTTTGTTACAGAATTCGGTATTTTGTGTACTGCGATCCATTAATAGGAAAAAATCCAAATGTTTTTCCAATGAAAATGATTTTGAGTTCTTGCCCTCATTTTTGGCTTAACCTTTAGCCGATATGATAACTAATTTGATCACAGGACGTTCCTTTATTTCGGTTAGCGGCTTACAAATGCTCACACTTGCCTCTTCTCTGATTCTTGGGGCATTTAGTTACTATAATATTGAGATATTTTAATGCATATATATGGTAAGAACTGGCCTTTATTTTGAGAGTAAATTGGAGCTTCCACACCCAATATTTCCTGAGTGAGGTTTGTGTGAATTTTTCAATACAAGATTAAACTAACATTCGTGCATGTTTCAGCTTGCCGTACGGCGTATTAATGACGCAAATGTCACTTTAGCCAGTGAAATTGTGAAATTTTGTTATAGAAGTCGGTATTTTGTATATTGCGATCCATTAATATGATGAAATCCAAATGTTTTTCCAATGAAAATGATTTCGAGTTCTTGCCCTCATCTTTGGCATAACCCTTAGCCGATATGATTAGTAATTTGATCACAGGACGTTGCTTTATTTCGGTTAGCGGCTTACAAATGCTCACACTTGCCTCTACTCTGATTCTTGGGGCATTTAATTACTATAAAATTGAGACATTTTAATGCATATATATATGGTAAGAACTGGCCTTTATTTTGAGAATAAATTGGAGCTTCCACACCCAATATTTCCTGAGTGAGGTTTGTGTGAATTTTTCAATACAAGATTAAATTAACATTCGTCCATGTTTCAGCTTGCCGTACGGCGTATTAATGACGCAAATGTCACTTTAGCCAGTGAAATTGTGCAATTTTGTTACAGAAGTCGGTATTTTGTGTACTGCGATACTTGATTAGGATGAAATCCAATTGTTTTTCCAATGAAAATGATTTTGAGTTCTTGCCCTCATCTTTGGCTTAACCTTTAGCCGATATGATTAGTAATTTGATCACAGGACGTTGCTTTATTTCATTCATTCGTGGATGTTTCAGCTTGCCGTACGGCATTTTAATGACGCAAATGTCACTTTAACCACTTGCCTCTTCTCTGATTCTTGGGGCATTTAATTACTATAATATTAAGATACCTTAATGCATATATATATGGTAAGGACTGGCCTTTATTTTGAGAGTAAATTATAGCTTCCTGAGAGAGGTTTGTGTCAATTTTTCAATACAAGATTAAATTAACATTCGTGCATGTTTCAGCTTGTCGTACGGCGTATTAATGACGCAAATGTCAGTTTAGCGAATGAAATTGTGCAATTTTGTTACAGAAGTCGGTATTTTCTGTACTGCGATACTTTAATAGGATGAAATCCAATTGTTTTTCCAATGAAAATTATTTCGAGTTCTTTCCCTCATCTTTCGCTTAAGCTTTAGCCGATATGATTAGTAATTTGATCACAGGACGTTGCTTTCATTCGGTTAGCGGCTTACAAATGCTCACACTTGCCTCTTCTCTGATTCTTGGGGCATTTAATTACTATAATATTGAAATAGTTTAGTGTATATATATATGGTAAGAACTGGCCTTTATTTTGAGAGTAAATTTTAGCTTCCCGAGTGAGGTTTGTGTGAATTTTTCAATACAAGATTAAGTTAACATTCGTGCATGTTTCAGCTTGCCGTACGGCGTATTAATGACGCAAATGTCACTTTAGCCACTTGCCTCTTCTCTGATTCTTGGGGCATTGAATTACTATAATATTAAGATACCTTAATGCATATATAAATGGTAAGAACTGGCCTTTATTTTGAGAGTAAATTGTAGTTTCCCGAGTGAGGTTTGTGTGAATTTTTCAATACAAGATTAAATTAGCATTCGTGCATGTATTAATGACGCAAATGTCACTTTAGCCAGAGAAATTGTGAAATTTTGTTACAGAAGTTGGTATTTTGTGTACTGCGATACTTTAATAGGATGAAATCCAATTGTTTTTCCAATGAAAATGATTTTGAGTTCTTGCCCTCATCTTTGGCTTAACCTTTAGCCGATATGATTAGTAATTTGATCACAGGACGTTGCTTTATTTCGGTTAGCGGCTTACAAATGCTCACACTTGCCTCTTCTCTGATTCTTGGGGCATTTAATTACTATAATATTGAGATATTTTAATGCATATATAAATGGTAAGAACTGGCCTTTATTTTGAAAGTAAATTGTAGTTTCCCGAGTGAGGTTTGTGTGAATTTTTCAATACAAGATTAAATTAACATTCGTGCATGTTTCAGCTTGCCGTACGGCGTATTAATGACGCAAATGTCACTTTAGCCACTTGCCTCTTCTCTGATTCTTGGGGCATTTAATTACTATAATATTGAGATATTTTAATGCATATATATATTGGGTAAGAACTGGCCTTTATTTTGAGAGTAAATTTTAGTTTCCCGAGTGAGGTTTGTGTGAATTTTTCAATACAAGATTAAATTAACATTCGTGCATGTTTCAGCTTGCCGTACGGCGTATTAATGACGCAAATGTCACTTTAACCACTTGCCTCTTCTCTGATTCTTGGGGCATTTAATTACTATAATATTGAGATACCTTAATGCATATATATATATGGTAAGGACTGGCCTTTATTTTGAGAGTAAATTATAACTTCCTGAGAGAGGTTTGTGTCAATTTTTCAATACAAGATTAAATTAACATTCGTGCATGTTTCAGCTTGTCGTACGGCGTATTAATGACGCAAATGTCAGTTTAGCCAGTGAAATTGTGCAATTTTGTTACAGAAGTCGGTATTTTGTGTACTGCGATTCTTTAATAGGATGAAATCCAATTGTTTTTCCAATGAAAATGATTTTGAGTTCTTGCCCTCTTCTTTGGCTTAACCTTTAGCCGATATGATAAGTAATTTGATCACAGGACGTTGCTTTATTTCGGTTAGCGGTTTACAAATGCTCACACTTGCCTCTTCCTGATTCTTGGGGCATTTAATTACTATAATATTGAGATATTTTAATGCATATATAAATGGTAAGAACTGGCCTTTATTTTGAGAGTAAATTTTAGCTTCCCGAGTGAGGTTTGTGTGAATTTTTCAATACAAGATTAAGTTAACATTCGTGCATGTTTCAGCTTGCCGTACGGCGTATTAATGACGCAAATGTCACTTTAACCACTTGCCTCTTCTCTGATTCTTGGGGCATTTAATTACTATAATATTGAGATACCTTAATGCATATATATATATGGTAAGGACTGGCCTTTATTTTGAGAGTAAATTATAGCTTCCTGAGAGAGGTTTGTGTCAATTTTTCAATACAAGATTAAATTAACATTCGTGCATGTTTCAGCTTGCGTACGGCGTATTAATGACGCAAATGTCAGTTTAGCCAGTGAAATTGTGCAATTTTGTTACAGAAGTCGGTATTTTGTGTACTGCGATACTTTAATAGGATGAAATCCAATTGTTTTTCCAATGAAAATGATTTTGAGTTCTTGCCCTCATCTTTGGCTTAACCTTTAGCCGATATGATTAGTAATTTGATCACAGGACGTTGCTTTCATTCGGTTAGCGGCTTACAAATGCTCACACTTGCCTCTTCTCTGATTCTTGGGGCATTTAATTACTATAATATTGAGATACCTTAATGCATATATATATATGATAAGGACTGGCCTTTATTTTGAGAGTAAATTATAGCTTCCTGAGAGAGGTTTGTGTCAATTTTTCAATACAAGATTAAATTAACATTCGTGCATGTTTCAGCTTGTCGTACGGCGTATTAATGACGCAAATGTCAGTTTAGCCAGTGAAATTGTGAAATTTTGTTACAGAATTCGGTATTTTGTGTACTGCGATCCATTAATAGGAAAAAATCCAAATGTTTTTCCAATGAAAATGATTTTGAGTTCTTGCCCTCATTTTTGGCTTAACCTTTAGCCGATATGATAACTAATTTGATCACAGGACGTTCCTTTATTTCGGTTAGCGGCTTACAAATGCTCACACTTGCCTCTTCTCTGATTCTTGGGGCATTTAGTTACTATAATATTGAGATATTTTAATGCATATATATGGTAAGAACTGGCCTTTATTTTGAGAGTAAATTGGAGCTTCCACACCCAATATTTCCTGAGTGAGGTTTGTGTGAATTTTTCAATACAAGATTAAACTAACATTCGTGCATGTTTCAGCTTGCCGTACGGCGTATTAATGACGCAAATGTCACTTTAGCCAGTGAAATTGTGAAATTTTGTTATAGAAGTCGGTATTTTGTATATTGCGATCCATTAATATGATGAAATCCAAATGTTTTTCCAATGAAAATGATTTCGAGTTCTTGCCCTCATCTTTGGCATAACCCTTAGCCGATATGATTAGTAATTTGATCACAGGACGTTGCTTTATTTCGGTTAGCGGCTTACAAATGCTCACACTTGCCTCTACTCTGATTCTTGGGGCATTTAATTACTATAAAATTGAGACATTTTAATGCATATATATATGGTAAGAACTGGCCTTTATTTTGAGAATAAATTGGAGCTTCCACACCCAATATTTCCTGAGTGAGGTTTGTGTGAATTTTTCAATACAAGATTAAATTAACATTCGTCCATGTTTCAGCTTGCTGTACGGCGTATTAATGACGCAAATGTCACTTTAGCCAGTGAAATTGTGCAATTTTGTTACAGAAGTCGGTATTTTGTGTACTGCGATACTTGATTAGGATGAAATCCAATTGTTTTTCCAATGAAAATGATTTTGAGTTCTTGCCATCATCTCTGGCTTAACCTTTAGCCGATATGATTAGTAATTTGATCACAGGACGTTGCTTTATTTCATTCATTCGTGGATGTTTCAGCTTGCCGTACGGCATTTTAATGACGCAAATGTCACTTTAACCACTTGCCTCTTCTCTGATTCTTGGGGCATTTAATTACTATAATATTAAGATACCTTAATGCATATATATATGGTAAGGACTGGCCTTTATTTTGAGAGTAAATTATAGCTTCCTGAGAGAGGTTTGTGTCAATTTTTCAATACAAGATTAAATTAACATTCGTGCATGTTTCAGCTTGTCGTACGGCGTATTAATGACGCAAATGTCAGTTTAGCGAATGAAATTGTGCAATTTTGTTACAGAAGTCGGTATTTTCTGTACTGCGATACTTTAATAGGATGAAATCCAATTGTTTTTCCAATGAAAATTATTTCGAGTTCTTTCCCTCATCTTTGGCATAACCCTTAGCCGATATGATTAGTAATTTGATCACAGGACGTTGCTTTATTTCGGTTAGCGGCTTACAAATGCTCACACTTGCCTCTTCTCTGATTCTTGGGGCATTTAATTACTATAATATTGAGATATTTTAATGCATATATAAATGGTAAGAACTGGCCTTTATTTTGAGAGTAAATTGTAGCTTCCTGAGTGAGGTTTGTGTGAATTTTTCAATACAAGATTAAATTAACATTCGTGCATGTATTAATGACGCAAATGTCACTTTAGCCAGAGAAATTGTGAAATTTTGTTACAGAAGTTGGTATTTTGTGTACTGCGATACTTTAATAGGATGAAATCCAATTGTTTTTCCAATGAAAATGATTTTGAGTTTTTGCCCTCATCTTTGGCTTAACCTTTAGCCGATATGATTAGTAATTTGATCACAGGACGTTGCTTTATTTCGGTTAGCGGCTTACAAATGCTCACACTTGCCTCTTCTCTGATTCTTGGGGCATTTAATTACTATAATATTGAGATATTTTAATGCATATATAAATGGTAAGAACTGGCCTTTATTTTGAGAGTAAATTGTAGCTTCCTGAGTGAGGTTTGTGTGAATTTTTCAATACAAGATTAAATTAGCATTCGTGCATGTATTAATGACGCAAATGTCACTTTAGCCAGTGAAATTGTGAAATTTTGTTATAGAAGTCCGCATTTTGTATATTGGGATCCATTAATATGATGAAATCCAAATGTTTTTCCAATGAAAATTATTTCGAGTTCTTTCCCTCATCTTTGGCAAAACCCTTAGCCGATATGATTAGTAATTTGCTCACAGGACGTTGCTTTATTTCGGTTAGCGGCTTACAAATGCTCACACTTGCCTCTACTCTGATTCTTTGGGCATTTAATTACTATAAAATTGAGATATTTTAATGCATATATATATGGTAAGAACTGGCCTTTATTTTGAGAATAAATTGGAGCTTCCACACCCAATATTTCCTGAGTGAGGTTTGTGTGAATTTTTCAATACAAGATTAAATTAACATTCATCCATGTTTCAGCTTGCCGTACGGCGTATTAATGACGCAAATGTCACTTTAGTCAGTGAAATTGTGTAATTTTGTTACAGAAGTCGGCATTTAGTTGCTATAATATTAAGATATTTTAATGCATATTTCCTGAGTGAGGTTTGTGTGAATTTTTCAATACAAGATTAAACTAACATTCGTGCATGTTTCAGCTTGCCGTACGGCGTATTAATGACGCAAATGTCACTTTAGCCAGTGAAATTGTGAAATTTTGTTATAGAAGTCGGTATTTTGTATATTGCGATCCATTAATATGATGAAATCCGAATGTTTTTCCAATGAAAATGATTTCGAGTTCTTGCCCTCATCTTCTTTTTATTTTGATTTTTTTTAATTTGATTACAGGACGTTGCTTTATTTCGGTTAGCGGCTTACAAATGCTCACACTTGCCTCTACTCTGATTCTTGGGGCATTTAATTACTATAATATTGAGATATTTTAATGCATATATAAATGGTAAGAATTGGCCTTTATTTTGAGAGTAAATTGTAGCTTCCTGAGTGAGGTTTGTGTGAATTTTTCAATACAAGATTAAATTAACATTCGTCCATGTATTAATGACGCAAATGTCACTTTAGCTAGTGAAATTGTGAAATTTTGTTATAGAAGTCAGCATTTTGTATACTGCGATCCATTAATAGGATAAAATCCAAATGTTTTTCCAATGAAAATTATTTTGAGCTCTTGCCCTCATCTTTGGCTTAACCTTTAGCCGATATGATAAGTAATTTGATCACAGGACGTTGCTTTATTTCGGTTAGCGGCTTACAAATGCTCACACTTGCCTCTTCTCTGATTCTTGGGGCATTTAATTACTATAATATTGAGATATTTTAATGCATTTATAAATGGTAAGAACTGGCCTTTAATTTGAGAGTAAATTGTAGCTTCCTGAGTGAGGTTTGTGTGAATTTTTCAATACAAGATTAAATTAACATTCGTGCATGTATTAATGACGCAAATGTCACTTTAGCCAGTGAAATTGTGAAATATTGTTATACAAGTCAGTATTTTGTATATGGCGATCCATTAATAGGATGAAATCCAAATGTTTTTCCAATGAAAATGATTTTGAGTTCTTGCCCTCATCTTTGGCTTAACATTTAGCCGATATGATTAGTAATTTGATTACAGGAGGTTGCTTTATTTCGGTTAGCCCCTTACAAATGCTCACACTTGCCTCTTCTCTGATTCTTGGGGCATTTAATTACTATAATATTGAGATATTTTAATGCATATATAAATGGTAAGAACTGGCCTTTATTTTGAGAGTAAATTGTAGCTTCCTGAGTGAGGTTTGTGTGAATTTTTCAATACAAGATTATATTAACATTCGTGCATGTATTAATGACGCAAATGTCACTTTAGCCAGTGAAATTGTGAAATTTTGTTATAGAAGTCAGCATTTTGTATACTGCGATCCATTAATAGGATAAAATCCAAATGTTTTTCCAATGAAAATGATTTTGAGTTCTTGCCCTCATCTTTGGCTTAACCTTTAGCCGATATGATAAGTAATTTGATCACAGGACGTTGCTTTATTCCGGTTAGCGGCTTACAAATGCTCACACTTGCCTCTTCTCTGATTCTTGGGGCATTTAGTTACTATAATATTGAGATATTTTAATGCATATATATGGTAAGAACTGGCCTTTATTTTGAGTGTAAATTGGAGCTTCCACACCCAATATTTCCTGAGTGAGGTTTGTGTGAATTTTTCAATACAAGATTAAACTAACATTCGTGCATGTTTCAGCTTGCCGTACGGCGTATTAATGACGCAAATGTCACTTTAGCCAGTGAAATTGTGAAATTTTGTTATAGAAGTCAGCATTTTGTATACTGCGATCCATTAATAGGATGAAATCCAAATGTTTTTCCAATGAAAATGATTTGGAGTTCTTGCCCTCATTTTTGGCTTAACCTTTAGCCGATATGATAAGTAATTTGATCTCAGGACGTTGCTTTCATTCGGTTAGCGGCTTCCAAAGCTCACACTTGCCTCTTCTCTGATTCTTGGGGCGTTTAATTACTATAATATTGAGATATTTTAATGCATATATAAATGGTAAGAACTGGCCTTTATTTTGAGAGTAAATTGTAGCTTCCTGAGTGAGGTTTGTGTGAATTTTTCAATACAAGATTAAATTAACATTCGTGCATGTTTCAGCTTGCCGTACGGCGTATTAATGACGCAAATGTCACTTTAGACAGTGAAATTGTGAAATTTTGTTATAGAAGTCAGCATTTTGTATACTGCGATCCATTAGTAGGATGAAATCCAAATGTTTTTCCAATGAAAATGATTTTGAGTTCTTGCCCTCATCTTTGGCTTATCTTTTAGCCGATATGATAAGTAATTTGATCTCAGAACGTTGCTTTCATTCGGTTAGCGGCTTACAAATGCTCACACTTGCCTCTTCTCTGATTCTTGGGGCATTTAATTACTATAATATTGAAATATTTTAATGCATATATAAATGGTAAGATCTGGCCTTTATTTTGAGAGTAAATTGTAGCTTCCTGAGTGAGGTTTGTGTGAATTTTTCAATACAAGATTAAATTAACATTCGTGCATGTTTCAGCTTGCCGTACGGCGTATTAATGACGCAAATGTCACTTTAGCCAGTGAAATTGTGAAATTTTGTTATAGAAGTCAGCATTTTGTATACTGCGATCCATTAATAGGATGAAATCCAAATGTTTTTCCAATGAAAATGATTTTGAGTTCTTGCCCTCATCTTTGGCTTATCTTTTAGCCGATATGATAAGTAATTTGATCTCAGAACGTTGCTTTCATTCGGTTAGCGGCTTACAAATGCTTACACTTGCCTCTTCTCTGATTCTTGGGGCATTTAATTACTATAATATTGAGATATTTTAACGCATATATAAATGGTAAGAACTGGCCTTTATTTTGAGAGTAAATTGGAGCTTCCTGAGTGAGGTTTGTGTGAATTTTTCAATACAAGATTAAATTAACATTCGTGCATGTTTCAGCTTGCCGTACGGCGTATTAATGACGCAAATGAGTTCTTGTCCTCATCTTGGGTTTAGCCTTTAGCCGATATGATTAGTAATTTGATCACAGGACGTTGCTTTATTTCGGTTAGCGGCTTACACTTGCCTCTTCTCTGATTCTTGGGCCATTTAATTACTTTAATATTGAGATACTTTAATGCATATATACATGGTAAGAACTGGCCTTTATTTTGAGAGTAAATTGGAGCTTCCTGAGTGAGGTTTGTGTGAATTTTTCAATACAAGATTAAATTAACATTCGTGCATGTTTCAGCTTGCCGTACGGCGTATTAATGACGCAAATGTCACTTTAGCCAGTGAAATTGTGAAATTTTATTATAGAAGTCAGCATTTTGTATATTGCGAGCCATTAATAGGATGAAATCCAAATGTTTTTCCAATGAAAATGATTTTGAGTTCTTGCCCTCATCTTTGGCTTAACCTTTAGCCGATATGATTAGTAATTTGATCTCAGGACGTTGCTTTCATTCGGTTAGCCGCTTACACGTAAATCCCAGACGTAAATCCCACTTCAACACCAGAAGAAATCTGGCATAGAATTCGTACCCTTATTGGTAACGCTGTTGCTCACTCAATTAGTTCAATAACAACACCTGAGGGCAGTAAAACCTCACCACTGGAAATAAGTAACTTTTTTGCCGTCAAACGGTCAAATTAATATATAGCTAGATGCATTAAAGTAGATATTATCCATATTGAACAACAAAGTTGTCTATCCAAACTCAAAGGTGAAACAGGTAGCAGGTACCGTGTAGTGTACCCCATGCTCAAAAATCTTCCACTTGAAGCAAAATGCAGGCTGTAACAACATTTTGCAAACAGGTACAATTCTCTAATTTTGGAAGACAGCCACAGTCGTTCCACTTCCTAAAGCCCCTTCTTCCTAAGGCAACTTATCTTCACCGACGGCTCCAACAACAACAACAGTACCTCTTTTGCCGTAACCAGGGAAAATGGCACTTTAATTTTGGGAGGTCTACTACCTACATATTCTGCTGTATTCACAGCAGAAGCACTAGCCATCTACAAAGCCACAGCCATAACTGCTATAAAGGATAGAAAATGTGTTATCTGCTCGGACAGTTTGTTCACGATCAATGCAATAAGATATCCCACACAAGATACTGCAATCATCTCCGATATTCGCAACGACATCACAATGTCCCTAATAAAACAAAAATAATCACCCCTATTCCGGCAGTCGTTTAGTGACATGTCACTTAATGAGTGTGAGAAATCGGTATTCCCATAGTCATTTAAGAATTCATAAAATGACACTAGTCATTTTGCTCCTGTCAGTTCCTGTGGAACGCATTTACCACTCGACATGTCTCATTTTTTGGTATTCCCGGAGTCACTAAACGACAGGAAAAGTGACAAAAACAGTCGATTTGAAATTAGTACACGACATAAAACTAAATATGTCTAAAGAGTAAGTTTCTTTTGTTTTTTTCTTATTTTTGTGTTTCTTGATTTATATTTGCTTATTATTTATGGTTTCCAAAGGTTAACTGTATCAACACCTTCGTAAATCATTCGCTTGGTGGGACTCATGGAAGAGAACGTGACTCTTGACAAAAATTTCAAAAGAGGCGTTACTCAAATTGAGGACATAAAAATTGGCTTAAAGGAGGTTGCGGCAATATTAAACAGTTTAGGACCACCTGTGCGTAATGAGAAAGAATAGCACAAGGTATGTGCAATTGACTATACAAATGTATATGTACATACGAACATTTAAATTATTTGTTTTGAAATACTTCATAGGTTTGGTTCGATTTAAAGTCAAAATTTAAAAAAAAAATTGACGCACAACAAAAGGGAATCTGAGGCAACCGGAGGAGGACCCTTTACACAAACATTTTAACGGAGCTGGAGCTGGAAACGGTGGCCAAACTTCTATCAATGCATGAGACAGTGGACCCAACTGGAAGAGTTTTCGGCTTTAAAGAAATTCATCAACGTGGAGTCAACAATGCATTATTAGACAATCCGTCTGGTCTGGTTCATACACCAAAGAAGTCTACCTGCCAAGTTGAGGATATGCCTTTTACGGAGGAGGGAAATTGCCGCACACCAACAGAAACGTTGTTGAGATCAGTGAGATCTACCGGATCCCAAAACGCTAAAGACGAAATGAAGTCGTTATAAAGAAAACAAATGGACGTCCAAGAAAGTTTTCACAAATATGTGAAGGAGTCTCTCAGAAATATTGAGATGATTTTAAAAGACGGTTTAAAATACCTCCTTTCCTCAAGTTTATTAAAGTTCTTTTTCTTATTTCTTCTTCTGTTGCTGCTGTTTGTAATGTCCATGTTTTCAAATAAAACACTTAAAGATTATTTAAAAGTTATTTTATTGAAGAATTCAAAATATAAACAAAGTGTAAGCATATGACATTTTGCATTTGACAGGCGGCTTTTGTTGTGGAACATATTCCACAAGTCATTTTAGTTTCGGAATACCGATGAAAAAATGAGATGACTTTCAAAATGACAATAGTCACTAAAATGAGATGACTCCCGGAATAGGGGTGAACGCGGACTTTGAAGCTGGGCTGGCACACCGCGATCCTATGTACCAATTTGATGCGACCACCAAATCAGATACCTAAGGTTACTGATGAGCTGATTAAAATCCCATTTTTTGTTCAACTGGCAAAACTACCACCATCACCGCACCTTCTTTAACCCTGATCGTTGACTTCATCAACAAAATTCACGGATTTCTAGCAAGATTGAAGAAATTGAACGTTGAAAAAAATGCATGCGTCGATAAATTGCTTTTCCTCTTTCGAGTCATTCGCTTTGGCGGACATATTTTTCGTAGTGGCACTATTTTAAACGAACCAAGCCTTTTCTTGTGAACCTAATGTGAGGCTGCATTCGGCGTTTAAGAAAAAAAGTTCTAAATCATAGAACTTTTCATTGTCCTTCGAGCAGGATATCCGAAAGTGTTGTGCAGTATCAAGTACAAAGTGACAAGTCAAGTATCAAGTGTGAAGTACAGCAGCACATCGTAGAAAAAAAAATCAAAATGAAAAATATCGATGAAATTGCGTTAATTCAAACGCGAATTCCCGAAGAACTCCAAAGACTTTGGACTAATTACAAAAAGGATGGAGAGTCGCGATACTCAATGGAGTACCTGCTTAAAAGAATAGAAAAGCTAGATGAGTAGTGGGTCGACTTTTTGGAAGAACACTTAAGACTTAAGAATAACAAACCCGCAGCATCAGTATTTCAAACAGGAATTTAAGCAGTTTAAAGAAAGATATGTCAATATAAAGACAACTTTGAAGAGAAAACTGAAGTCGATAAGAGGAAATGTTGATATCGTAGCTCCTCCCACTTCAATTCAACTTGAGGCAAAACAACAAAATTTATAAGGCTGAATCTCGTTAAAAACAGATTCACTCGCATCATTGATGGTTAGTATTTAAGTCAAATTTCAGTGTACCCTAAATTCAAGCTGACTCAATTAGAGGAGTGCTGGACAAGGTTGCAGACTATGAATGAAGAAGTGATGGCATCACTTGAAGAAGAGGATTACAACTCGGAGTACGAAAAGAGCAACGAGTTTATCGATTTGGAAGAGATGTATCAAGATGCATACATTCAAATCAAAGAGGCAGAGGAGCAACGCACACAAAACCTGGCTCCAGAAACAGACACACATAAGCAAATCAAACTTCCAACCATAAGCATTGTAACACTTAGTGAAAAATATGAAGATTGGACAACATTTTGGGAACTATTTAAGCGACTAGTGCACCAAAACAAAATGTTTATTAATATAGGATTCAATATCTAAAAGGAAACCTAAGCGGAAAAGCTGCCAGAATTGTCAATCATCTATCACCAACAGCATGCAATTATGAAACAGTTATAGAACTGCTAACAAAACGGTTTCAAAATCAAGCAGCATTGGTCAACAACTATATTCAAAAGATGCTGACCTTAAAATCAGCCCGAAGTGAAAATTCAAGAGATTTAAAAACCATCATGGATTCGACGAGAGAGATTTTATATGGCGTAAAGAATTTGGGAGTTGATGTCAGTTCTTGGGATCCATTTGTGATTCCACTTATATGCCCACAACTTGACCCTGAATCTAGAAAATTATATCAATAGGCAAGGGGGACGTCAACCGAAATTCCAAATTATGTACATTTTTCGACTTTATTGACTTTATTGAAGGCAGATTCCGAGGATTAGAGCACAGTCGCGAACCCAACAGGGAAAATCAGTCGCAACCGTCAAAACCAGCATTCCTGAAAAACCATTTGACTACAGTTGCACAATCCAAATGTGTTGTATTCAACGAGTTGCATCAATTATACAAATGTAAGGAATTCTTGAGTATGCAACCAAAAAAGCGAGTTGAGGTGGTCCAAAGATCAAAGCTGTGTTTCAACTGCTTGCACGATGCATATGCCGCAAGAGATTGTCCATCAAAGGAAGGATGCAGCATATGTACTCAAAACCATAATTCGTTGCTTTATTTTCCCCGAGGTAAGAGCACCGCAGTCTTGGTAGCTGGAAGAATGAGGAGTGAAGAAGCACCATCAATAAAACAAACTTCCATGGCACGTTCAAATTGTGGTATGGTGCTACTAGCCACCGCCATGGTAAACGTGTACATTGGAGAACGCGTGAAACTGGTGCGAGCTTTGATTGATCAAGGATCTTAATCATGCTTCGTAACTGAGAAGCTAGCTCGGCAAATAAGTGCACCATTCACCAATAAGGGAAAGTACTTCCGAATACGCTTCACCTATTGTATTGGTCAGAAAGAAAACAGGGGATATTAGACTATGTGTTGACTATCGCGTATTGAACAAAGTCACAGAGAAAAATAACTATCCTATTCCTTTGATTGAGGATTTACTTGGTGGTTTGGTTAATAAAACAATTTTCACCTTACTCGATTTAAAGAGCGAATTTCACCTTTTTCAAATGAACATTGATTCTATTAAATACACACCCTTTGTTACACCTTTAGGGCAATTAGAGTACCTCTTAATGCCTTTTGGATTAAAAAATGGTCCCTCTGAGTTTCAGCGATACATTAACTGAGTTTTTGGAGATTTGTTGACGAAAGGTAAAATTAAAATTTACATCGATGATGTAATGATAGCAACAGAAACAGTTGAGGAGCTATTTAGGATATATAGTATCGAAGCAGGGAATAAAGCCAAGTGCGATGGGCATAGAATCTGTTAGAAACTTTCCATTACCACGAAACGCAAAAGCAGTTTACAGTTTTTTTGGGACTGTGTTCATATTTTAGAAATTTATAAAAGATTTTTCTATAATCGCACAGCCTTTATATAAGCTTATAAGAAAAGACGCAACGTTTAATTTTGGAATGGAAGAACTCATGTGTTTCAAAAAAAAACAGAAATTGTTAGAGGCAGTATATAATCCAAAGGATGAAACAGAGCTTCATTGCGACACCAGTTCCGTAGGTTTTGGTTCAATATTAGTAAATTTCATAATATTAGCAAATAATATTAGCAAATTTTATCCTGTTTTGTATTTCTCAAAGAGAACGACAGATCAAGAGGCCAAATACCACAGTTATGAGCTGGAAACGCTGGCAATTATATATGCACTCAGGAGATTTAGGATATATCTACATGGTATTCGGTTTTAAATAGTGACTGACTGCAATTCACTAACGTTTACCCTTAACCCTGGATGGTTACCCTTATTTTACATACACATAGGTTATGCTTCGTCCAATCGACGAAGTCCACTTTAAGACCTACTTACCGCGAACTTTACTCCAAACTTTGTCTTACCTTTAATTTAAAATTGTTCAATAAGACCCTTAGGTATATTTAAACTAGATTTATTTTAGGGATCCACATTTTTTTCTCATTTTTAATGTTAATTAAATATATCACTTCATTTTGTTGCATTAACAGTCATTGATTTAAAAAAAAAAAAACACAACAATAAAATAATAGCACCTCCAAAATAAATACATAAATAAAAAGTTGAAATCCATATCAACTTAAAACAATAAAAAAAATAATAAAAAACCAGTTTTATATACAAGAGGCACAGACTTCAACTTTGTGCTCCCCACAGATGCTTTTTTTGCATTTATAGCACGGTTTAAGGGTTTTTGTTTGGTGTCAAACATATTATGTGTGTAAATTACATATCTGTTAATAAAAGCCATGTTTAACATGCCATAAAACTGACACATTGGCCATCGGTTAGTCTTTCGAGAGCAACTCATTACACTGCACATCTGATCAAATGTGTCAACACCTCCCTTCGTTTGATTATAAAACTCCACAATATTTGGCTTTTTTGAAGATGGGTTTATAGTTCTTCCTCATTGCAAGATGACAGCAAAAAAATTGTTTTAGATGGTTTTGGCTTGTACGAAAGCAGCGTCAACTCATTGTCGTAACAAAACATGGAAGTTCGACATTTGCGCCCTTTCTTATCCCTCATTTCATTAGGAATTTCTCGTTTGTTACTCCGTAAGGTACCAACTATTGTCAATTTATACGGCTCTAATAAAAGGGATTTTGCCAGGTTCACAGAGGTAAACCAATTATCCATTGTGATATTTCTGTTAGAGCCATGAACTTGCTTCGTTAGTTCCTTGACATAAAACTCTCCAAGAGGCAGATTGCTAGAGTTCGAACCCTTTCCCAAGTAAGGTATTGCATCCACCATATATTTTGTGCCACTGTCACACATCATAATCATTTTCAAGCCGTATTTTGCAGGCTTATTAGGAATATACATCCTGAAGGCACATTTCCCATGAAAAGCTAAAAGTTGCTCATCAATCGTCAAATACAAGCCAGGAGTGTAATTTTGTCGACACTTTAGAATGAACATATCCCATATTTTCCTGACTGGGGCAAATTTATCGTTGCAAATTCGAAGACGGACAGCTTTGTCATCGAAACGTAAGCAGGCCAAAAGGAACTTGAATCTGGCTTTAGTCATTGTGGCAATATAGCGGGATCCACTATAGCTAGAGTCAAATAGTTCGTCGGAAGTTAAGTGGTTACTCTTAGAAACTGCTGTCAAGCATAAAATACCAACTAGGGCCTTTATCTCGTCTAAATCGGTTTCGCGTGTTTGCGATGTGCTACTGACCAAATCCTTTTTCAGAACATTAATTTCAGCATTTGTCCATAGCACAACTTGGCTCAAAATTTCTTCCGTTATAAATAATTGAAAACATTTCAGAGGTTCAGTGATGTTTTTACATTCACGTGTTGGGCCCCGCGCCTGGTGTACTACATTCATACCATATCTATGACTTTTACCTTTTTTTGAAGACCACTTGTAATAATTTTTCCCACGAAGAATAGTTTTCGTACATTCTATTATACCAGTTTTTGTGCTTAATAAATTCAGCGGAATATTGTCTTCATCATCGGAATCTTCCGAGAATTCTTCGCAGTCGCTTTCTTCAACATCCTCAACCTCCATATCGATATCTTCCTCATTTCGGTTACTTCCACAATCATCGTCATCTTCTGATTCGGACCCACAGTCTTCGCACATAGTTAGAAGCAATTTTTCTATGTCATCACATTGTAGACGGGAATTCATTTTAGAATGCTAAACCAAAACAAAACATAAAATAACAAAAAGTAACAAACACGCAAAAAGAAAAAATATCACACAAAAGTTTTCCTTCGTCGATGCGACGAACATACCTGTAAAAAAAAAATAAATATATATATTTCTGCTAATAGGAGGAAAGCATACGTCCGCTCACTGGTAGAAACCACAGCCAACTGCTGTTGTAAAAAAGAAGAGTAGAATAGGACGAATAGTTAAAGAGAAATCATAAAAAATAAAAGAGGTGTTCGTCGATACGACGAAGGGTAACCATCCAGGGTTAACAAAAAAGAAATAAATCCTCGGATAGCACGATGGGCACTAGTCTTCAGAATTATGATTATGTTTTGGAACATCGAGGGTGACCGAAAATGCAACATGTGGATGCCTTGAGTCGCGCGTCAAACATTCTTGTTTTAGAAGAAAACACATTTGAGCCATACTTATCGATCATGCAATACAAGGAAGAAAATATAAAAAAAATTAGGGAGATTTCGAAAAAATTAGAGTAAAAGCAGCAAAAAAATTGTTGCAAATCAGAACCGCAATAAGATATCAACAGATAGCAAAAGAATCGACATGAAGTATACAATACGCAGCTATGTAATGGTCAACAATTATGAAAGTAGAAAAGGTGCATGTACGAAAATTATTCCCAGATTTAAGGGACCATATAGGATTTCAAAGATCTTACCGAATGACAGACATTTGCTGACAGAAGCTGAGGTTTTCCAACTAGGACAGATACCTTATGAAGGGATTTGGGAAGTAGCGAACATGAAGCCCTGGGTCATTAAAACAAAATTCAATTCACAAAAAAATCGTTACGAGATCGGAAGCAAATAAAGTTTAAGTAAATTAGTTTCTGTGTTTTCATGTATTACTGTCGGTTAAAGTACGAAGAGTACATAACAAAAATTCAACATCGAAATAAATGCAAGCAGTCAGCAAAAAATCTCAAGATTGGCCAACTTGTGTTGCTGAAGAATGAGTTGCTTACTCCTTCAAAGTGGCTTTTAGGCAAAATAATTGAAGTGCACACTGGAATGGATGAACTTGCCAGATTATGACAATCAAGACAGAAAGGGGAACATTTAAACGACCTATATCCAAGATATGTTTGTTTGCCAATAGAAGACAACATTATGAAACCTCAAGAATACGATAACGTTCAACAATGTAATCAACTTTCAAAGCAGTGACCACAGAACCGGAAGAAGAAGTAACTCAGTGAACAATGATGCCGGAGGCGGCTTTATGTTGACTTTTGTCACCATAGTAATAATTTAGTATAAATACGAAAAAAATAAACTTTTACATTCATTGTGAATACTAAAGTTCTAAGTCATAGACATTTTCACTGATCGTAACAGTCCATCGTACCCTGCCACCACCTCAAGAAAATTAAGCACTACCTTCGCTAGACTACGACTAGGTCACGCAGTGCACACACACCAACATTTACTTAACACTTTCGACCCCAACGTTGCCTGAGAGCAATTTCTGGTGCCTTATGGCTAACGGTAAACGTTTCGTTTGTGATTTAAATGCATTTTTATTAATTCACTCTAAATTACTTACATGCTAGACAAAAGTACTTAAAACTAGCTTACAATCCAATCTACTGATCTTAATTCTAACCTACCGACTCTTCACGAGTACTCTAAACTAATCTATGGCATTTTTCTGCTTGCCTCTCCGCCTCTTGTTTTTTTTAAATTTATTGTTTAAAACTTATTACATTTTTTTTTTAACACCTCCAAGAAAATTTTAAAAACTTGGAATGATTGATTGTATTTTTTTTAGTATTTTTTTTTTGTTTTTGCTTTTTAATTTTTTTGTATTTATTTTTTTTTTGCTTTTTTATTTTTATCATAAAATGCTTAAAAAAACTACCTTAACCTATGTGAGTTGGCCCTGTAGACTCAACTACCCCGTCTATTTGGTTGAGAAGTTAGCGGCATCGAATGTGGGGTCTGATGCAACCACCAGTAGAAAAGCCGTTCTTTGGCAGAAACTGCTCTGTCGCGGGCAGAAATCGCTCTACTGAACCGTCGGAGTTTCTCGTGGCTGCGAGCGACGTCCGGCTCGTATTGGAGTAGCCTTTCTACTGTTCGGCGTGCGACATGGAAGATGATAGGGCAGCCTTCCCTATCTTGTATCACGCCATTAGAGTCCAAATAGACGAAAGCTTCAGGCGGAATGAGGCCGTTAAGTCGTACCCGTTCATGGTACATTTCATTTGGGTACTAAGCCCCAAAGATCAGACTGTTGGTTGAAGCCATGCCTCGAACAGTGTGACTTCGTATCAACTTGATAATGAAATTATCTATCCTTATAAGGTTTGCCTCGTTGTACAGAACGTCGTTGGGGTAGAATTTCTTGTACTGGGATTCTGGTGTTCGATATAAACGGAGATAGGCCCGAAGACACTGCCTCTCGAACACCCTCATCTTTTCCATCTGGGAAGGACTCACGTTGAACCACACAGGACAACCATACACCATAATTGGCCGGATGAAGGCCATGTAGCAGATGACCTTCACTTTGGTGTCAAGTTGACTGCTGTAAAACAGCCCTCGCTATAGCGAAGGCCTTCTTAGCTCTGGTCAGAGCTGTATCTATGTGGATACCACCATACAGATACTGGTCCAACCAGATGCCTAGATATCTGACTACAGTTTTTACAGTTAATGGTCGTCCTTGTGGATCAACCATGCCGAACTTGCGGGGTTCTAAAAAGGAAAGTTTCACATTTCTGGTAGTTGATTTTCAACTTCCAGTCGTCGCAAAATCGTTGAATTGAATCGAAATCGCGTTGCAACAAGACATTTATTACCTCTACCTCCGGACCTGATCTGTACGCGATTAGATCATCGACAAACGGCTATGCTGTTAGGCATAGAACCTATGAGATCGCTAGTGAATATACTGAATAAGATCGGCGAACCAACAGCTCCTTGTTGCAGTCCATTTTTTATATGGAACACTGTAGTTGAAATTTCGTTGCCATTTTTCACAACAAACTTCCTACCTGTGACCATGTCATAGATCATATATAGCAATATTTTATTGATGCCGAGCTTGACCAACTTGAGAAAGAAACCTTCTAACCATACGGTATCGAACGCCTTTTCCATGGCGATCAGGCAGGCGCCTGTACACAGGGTCTTGTTTCTATTCCACTGTATGTCGGAAACCAATTTAGACGCGGCATGAATGGTGTCGTGCCCCGCCCTGAAGCCGGTTTTCCGGTATTATTTGTTTTTCCTCAACCCATTCTTTTAGGGATCTAATGACTATCTTCTCGAATACCTTGCTTATGCACGGAAGAAGACTTATAGACCGGAGATTTGTCGGGATGGAATTATCTTTGTCTCGTTTTGGAATTGGCTGCACCACAGCTGTTTCCCAATGCTTCGGGTAATATGCATTACTCAACGCATTGTTAAACAGTGTTGTGTATACATCCACCGCCTCAGAGGGTAGATGGCGCAGAACAATATTTGGTATCCCTTCGATTCCCACTGACTTCTTATTCTTCAGTGAGTTGAAAATACCTTGGAGTTCATCTTTCGAAATAAGGATGGAGTTGTTTCCATCGTCGGCGACGGCATTATTTGCCAGAAGATCGTCACTGAATCTGGTAAAACCAGGATTCTCGGATCGCCATTGACTTATTTCATTCCGAAGGTAGAAGTGGTTCAGCAAGGCTCTGTTCTCCAGATCATGGTTTTGACTACGAGTTTCGTTGACCGTGTACACTTTCTGGAAAACAGCACCAATTGCATTAACCTTCTCTTGGGGATCTTCCACTACGAAGAAGTCGTTGTCAAGCACTGCCCCATCTGGATCGATGCCAATTGACGTAAATAAGTTGGCGTTGTCTGTTGTTCTGTCAAGACGAACGCACTGAATGTCATTATGATCACTCCTCCGGAAGATTTGATTTACTTGCGGGAACATGCTGAGGTTGTTAGATCTTACAGCCCGAATCTTGTTGCCCCAATGCAAGCTTATAGCGAGGCTGTGATTTTGTTTTATTAACTGTTGGAGTACATCTGTACTCTGTAGATCTGTAAACCTCCTGTACAAGAGTTTTAGCCTTGACAGGAGTCTACTTTTTTGCACGTGAAGTGCGTCGATTTCAGAGTTCCGATAGATGTCGCCATAATCGGTTTGTGACACCTTCGGAATCGTCCAGTCCATTGTACCTAATGACCTCGTCCATTTGTGTGAGGTACCTGTCAACCTCTTCGTTCGTGGCATTTTTCTGCTTGCCTCTCCGCCTCTTGTTTTTTTAAAAATTTATTGCTTAAAACTTATTACATTTTTTTTAATACCTCCAAGAAAATTTTAAAAACTTGGAATTATTGATTGTATTTTTTTTTAGTATTCTTTTTGTTTTTGCTTTTTAGTTTTTTTGTATTTTTTTTTTTGCTTTTTTATTTTTATCATAAAATGCTTTAAAAAACTACCTTAACCTATGTGAGTTGGCCCTGTAGACTCAACTACCCCGTCTATTTGGTTAAGAAGTTAGCGGCATCGAATGCGGGCTCTGATGCAACCACCAGTAGAAAAGCCGTTCTTTTGCAGAAACTGCTCTGTCGCGGGCAGAAATCGCTCTACTGAACCGTCGGAGTTTCTCGTGGGTGCGAGCGACGTCCGGCTCGTATTGGAGTAGCCTTTCTACTGTTCGGCGTGCGACATGGAAGCTGATAGGGCAGCCTTCCCTATCTTGTATCACGCCATTAGAGTCCAAATAGACGAAAGCTTCAGGCGGAATGAAGCCGTTAAGACGTACCCGTTCATGGTACATTTCATTTGGGTACTAAGCCCCAAAGATCAGACTGTTGGTTGAAGCCATGCCTCGAACAGTGTGACTTCGTATCAACTTGATAATAAAATTATCTATCCTTATAAGGTTTGCCTCGTTGTACACTACCTTAACCTATGTGAGTTGGCCCTGTAGACTCAACTACCCCGTCTATTTGGTTAAGAAGTTAGCGGCATCGAATGCGGGTTCTGATGCAACCACCAGTAGAAAAGCCGTTCTTTGGCAGAAACTGCTCTGTCGCGGGCAGAAATCGCTCTACTGAACCGTCGGAGTTTCTCGTGGGTGCGAGCGACGTCCGGCTCGTATTGGAGTAGCCTTTCTACTGTTCGGCGTGCGACATGGAAGATGATAGGGCAGCCTTCCCTATCTTGTATCACGCCATTAGAGTCCAAATAGACGAAAGCTTCAGGCGGAATGAAGCCGTTAAGACGTACCCGTTCATGGTACATTTCATTTGGGTACTAAGCCCCAAAAATCAGACTGTTGGTTGAAGCCATGCCTCGAACAGTGTGACTTCGTATCAACTTGATAATAAAATTATCTATCCTTATAAGGTTTGCCTCGTTGTACAGAACGTCGTTGGGGTAGAATTTCTTGTACTGGGATTCTGGTGTTCGATATAAACGGAGACATGCCCGAAGACACTGCCTCTCGAACACCCTCATCTTTTCCATCTGGGAAGGACTCACGTTGAACCACACAGGACAACCATACACCATAATTGGCCGGATGAAGGCCATGTAGCAGATGACCTTCACTTTGGTGTCAAGTTAAATGCTGTAAAACAGCCCTCGCTATAGCGAAGGCCTTCTTAGCTCTGGTCAGAGCTGTATCTATGTGGATACCACCATACAGATACTGGTCCAACCAGATGCCTAGATATCTGACTACAGTTTTTACAGTTAATGGTCGTCCTTGTGGATCAACCATGCCGAACTTGCGGGGTTCTAAAAAGGAAAGTTTCACATTTCTGGTAGTTGATTTTCAACTTCCAGTCGTCGCAAAATCGTTGAATTGAATCGAAATCGCGTTGCAACAAGACATTTATTACCTCTACCTCCGGACCTGATCTGTACGCGATTAGATCATCGACAAACGCTATGCTGTTAGGCATAGAACCTATGAGATCGCTAGTGAATATACTGAATAAGATCGGCGAACCAACAGCTCCTTGTTGCAGCCCATTTTTTATATGGAACACTGTAGTTGAAATTTCGTTGCCATTTTTCACAACAAACTTCCTACCTGTGACCATGTCATAGATCATATATAGCAATATTTTATTGATGCCGAGCTTGACCAACTTGAGAAAGAAACCTTCTAACTGTACGGTGTCGAACGCCTTCTCCATGTCGATCAGGCAGGCGCCTGTACACTGTGTCTTGTTTCTATTCCACGGTATGTCGGAAGCCAATTTAGACGCGGCATGAATGGTGTCGTGCCCCGCCCTGAAGCCGGTTTTCCGGTATTATTTGTTTTTCCTCAACCCATTCTTTCAGGGCTCTAATGACTATCTTCTCGAATACCTTGCTTATGCACGGAAGAAGACTTATAGACCGGAGATTTGTCGGGATGGAATTATCTTTGTCTCGTTTTGGAATTGGCTGCACCACAGCTGTTTCCCAATGCTTCGGGTAATATGCATTACTCAACGCATTGTTAAACAGTGTTGTGTATACATCCACCGCCTCAGAGGGTAGATGGCGCAGAACAATATTTGGTATCCCTTCGATTCCCACTGACTTCTTATTCTTCAGTGAGTTGAAAATACTTGGAGGTCATCTTTCGAAATAAGGATGGAGTTGTTTCCATAGTCGGCGACGGCATTATTTGCCAGAGGATCGTCACTGAATCTGGTAAAACCAGGATTCTCGGATCGCCATTGACTTATTTCATTCCGAAGGTAGAAGTGGTTCAGCAAGGCTCTGTTCTCCAGATCATGGTTTTGACTACGAGTTTCGTTGACCGTGTACACTTTCTGGAAAACAGCACCAATTGCATTAACCTTCTCTTGGGGATCTTCCACTACGAAGAAGTCGTTGTCAAGCACTGCCCCATCTGGATCGATGCCAATTGACGTAAATAAGTTGGCGTTGTCTGTTGTTCTGTCAAAACGAACGCACTGAATGTCATTATGATCACTCCTCCGGAAGATTTGATTTACTTGCGGGAACATGCTCAGGTTGTTAGATCTTACAGCCCGAATCTTGTTGCCCCAATGCAAGCTTATAGCGAGGCTGTGATTTTGTTTTATTAACTGTTGGAGTACATCTGTACTCTGTAGATCTGTAAACCTCCTGTACAAGAGTTTTAGCCTTGACAGGAGTCTACTTTTTTGCACGTGAAGTGCGTCGATTTCAGAGTTCCGATAGATGTCGCCATAATCGGTTTGTGACACCTTCGGAATCGTCCAGTCCATTGTACCTAATGACCTCGTCCATTTGTGTGAGGTACCTGTCAACCTCTTCGTTCGTGGCATTTTTCTGCTTGCCTATCCGCCTCTTGTTTTTTTAAAAATTTATTGTTTAAAACTTATTACATTTTTTTTAATACCTCCAAGAAAATTTTAAAAACTTGGAATTATTGATTGTATTTTTTTTTAGTATTCTTTTTGTTTTTGCTTTTTAGTTTTTTTTGTATTTTTTTTTTGCTTTTTTATTTTTATCATAAAATGCTTAAAAAAAACTACCTTAACCTATGTGAGTTGGCCCTGTAGACTCAACTACCCCGTCTATTTGGTTAAGAAGTTAGCGGCATCGAATGCGGGCTCTGATGCAACCACCAGTAGAAAAGCCGTTCTTTGGCAGAAACTGCTCTGTCGCGGGCAGAAATCGCTCTTCTGAACCGTCGGAGTTTCTCGTGGGTGCGAGCGACGTTCGGCTCGTATTGGAGTAGCCTTTCTACTGTTCGGCGTGCGACATAGAAGATGATAGGGCAGCCTTCCCTATCTTGTATCACGCCATTAGAGTGCAAATAGACGAAAGCTTCAGGCGGAATGAAGCCGTTAAGACGTACCCGTTCATGGTACATTTCATTTGGGTACTAAGCCCCAAAGATCAGACTGTTGGTTGAAGCCATGCCTCGAACAGTGTGACTTCGTATCAACTTGATAATAAAATTATCTATCCTTATAAGGTTTGCCTCGTTGTACACTACCTTAACCTATGTGAGTTGGCCCTGTAGACTCAACTACCCCGTCTATTTGGTTAAGAAGTTAGCGGCATCGAATGCGGGTTCTGATGCAACCACCAGTAGAAAAGCCGTTCTTTGGCAGAAACTGCTCTGTCGCGGGCAGAAATCGCTCTACTGAACCGTCGGAGTTTCTCGTGGGTGCGAGCGACGTCCGGCTCGTATTGGAGTAGCCTTTCTACTGTTCGGCGTGCGACATGGAAGATGATAGGGCAGCCTTCCCTATCTTGTATCACGCCATTAGAGTGCAAATAGACGAAAGCTTCAGGCGGAATGAAGCCGTTAAGACGTACCCGTTCATGGTACATTTCATTTGGGTACTAAGCCCCAAAGATCAGACTGTTGGTTGAAGCCATGCCTCGAACAGTGTGACTTCGTATCAACTTGATAATAAAATTATCTATCCTTATAAGGTTTGCCTCGTTGTAAAGAACGTCGTTGGGGTAGAATTTCTTGTACTGGTATTCTGGTGTTCGATATAAACGGAGACAGGCCCGAAGACACTGCCTCTCGAACACCCTCATCTTTTCCATCTGGGAAGGACTCACGTTGAACCACACAGGACAACCATACACCATAATTGGCCGGATGAAGGCCATGTAGCAGATGACCTTCACTTTGGTGTCAAGTTGACTGCTGTAAAACAGCCCTCGCTATAGCGAAGGCCTTCTTAGCTCTGGTCAGAGCTGTATCTATGTGGATACCACCATACAGATGCCTAGATATCTGACTACAGTTTTTACAGTTAATGGTCGTCCTTGTGGATCAACCATGCCGAACTTGCGGGGTTCTAAAAAGGAAAGTTTCACATTTCTGGTAGTTGATTTTCAACTTCCAGTCGTCGCAAAATCGTTGAATTGAATCGAAATCGCGTTGCAACAAGACATTTATTACCTCTACCTCCGGACCTGATCTGTACGCGATTAGATCATCGACAAACGCTATGCTGTTAGGCATAGAACCTATGAGATCGCTAGTGAATATACTGAATAAGATCGGCGAACCAACAGCTCCTTGTTGCAGTCCATTTTTTATATGGAACACTGTAGTTGAAATTTCGTTGCCATTTTTCACAACAACCTTCCTACCTGTGACCATGTCATAGATCATATAAAGCAATGTTTTATTGATGCCGAGCCTGACCAACTTAAGGAAGAGACCTTCTAACCATACGGTATCGAACGACTTTTCCATGGCGATCAGGCAGGCGCCTGTACACAGGGTCTTGTTTCTATTCCACTGTATGTCGGAAACCAATTTAGACGCGGCATGAATGGTGTCGTGCCCCGCCCTGAAGCCGGTTTTCCGGTATTATTTGTTTTTCCTCAACCCATTCTTTTAGGGATCTAATGACTATCTTCTCGAATACCTTGCTTATGCACGGAAGAAGACTTATAGACCGGAGATTTGTCGTGATGGAATTATCTTTGTCTCGTTTTGGAATTGGCGGCACCACAGCTGTTTCCCAATGCTTCGGGTAATATGCATTACTCAACGCATTGTTAAACAGTGTTGTGTATACATCCACCGCCTCAGAGGGTAGATGGCGCAGAACAATATTTGGTATCCCTTCGATTCCCACTGACTTCTTATTCTTCAGTGAGTTGAAAATACCTTGGAGTTCATCTTTCGAAATAAGGATGGAGTTGTTTCCATCGTCGGCGACGGCATTATTTGCCAGAAGATCGTCACTGAATCTGGTAAAACCAGGATTCTCGGATCGCCATTGACTTATTTCATTCCGAAGGTAGAAGTGGTTCAGCAAGGCTCTGTTCTCCAGATCATGGTTTTGACTACGAGTTTCGTTGACCGTGTACACTTTCTGGAAAACAGCACCAATTGCATTAACCTTCTCTTGGGGATCTTCCACTACGAAGAAGTCGTTGTCAAGCACTGCCCCATCTGGATCGATGCCAATTGACGTAAATAAGTTGGCGTTGTCTGTTGTTCTGTCAAAACGAACGCACTGAATGTCATTATGATCACTCCTCCGGAAGATTTGATTTACTTGCGGGAACATGCTCAGGTTGTTAGATCTTACAGCCCGAATCTTGTTGCCCCAATGCAAGCTTATAGCGAGGCTGTGATTTTGTTTTATTAACTGTTGGAGTACATCTGTACTCTGTAGATCTGTAAACCTCCTGTACAAGAGTTTTAGCCTTGACAGGAGTCTACTTTTTTGCACGTGAAGTGCGTCGATTTCAGAGTTCCGATAGATGTCGCCATAATCGGTTTGTGACACCTTCGGAATCGTCCAGTCCATTGTACCTAATGACCTCGTCCATTTGTGTGAGGTACCTGTCAACCTCTTCGTTCGTGGCATTTTTCTGCTTGCCTCTCCGCCTCTTGTTTTTTTAAAAATTTATTGTTTAAAACTTATTACATTTTTTTTAATACCTCCAAGAAAATTTTAAAAACTTGGAATTATTGATTGTATTTTTTTTTAGTATTCTTTTTGTTTTTGCTTTTTAGTTTTTTTTGTATTTTTTTTTTTGCTTTTTTATTTTTATCATAAAATGCTTAAAAAAACTACCTTAACCTATGTGAGTTGGCCCTGTAGACTCAACTACCCCGTCTATTTGGTTAAGAAGTTAGCGGCATCGAATGCGGGCTCTGATGCAACCACCAGTAGAAAAGCCGTTCTTTGGCAGAAACTGCTCTGTCGCGGGCAGAAATCGCTCTTCTGAACCGTCGGAGTTTCTCGTGGGTGCGAGCGACGTTCGGCTCGTATTGGAGTAGCCTTTCTACTGTTCGGCGTGCGACATAGAAGATGATAGGGCAGCCTTCCCTATCTTGTATCACGCCATTAGAGTGCAAATAGACGAAAGCTTCAGGCGGAATGAAGCCGTTAAGACGTACCCGTTCATGGTACATTTCATTTGGGTACTAAGCCCCAAAGATCAGACTGTTGGTTGAAGCCATGCCTCGAACAGTGTGACTTCGTATCAACTTGATAATAAAATTATCTATCCTTATAAGGTTTGCCTCGTTGTACACTACCTTAACCTATGTGAGTTGGCCCTGTAGACTCAACTACCCCGTCTATTTGGTTAAGAAGTTAGCGGCATCGAATGCGGGTTCTGATGCAACCACCAGTAGAAAAGCCGTTCTTTGGCAGAAACTGCTCTGTCGCGGGCAGAAATCGCTCTACTGAACCGTCGGAGTTTCTCGTGGGTGCGAGCGACGTCCGGCTCGTATTGGAGTAGCCTTTCTACTGTTCGGCGTGCGACATGGAAGATGATAGGGCAGCCTTCCCTATCTTGTATCACGCCATTAGAGTCCAAATAGACGAAAGCTTCAGGCGGAATGAAGCCGTTAAGACGTACCCGTTCATGGTACATTTCATTTGGGTACTAAGTCCCAAAGATCAAACTGTTGGTTGAAGCCATGCCTCGAACAGTGTGACTTCGTATCAACTTGATAATAAAATTATCTATCCTTATAAGGTTTGCCTCGTTGTACAGAACGTCGTTGGGGTAGAATTTCTTGTACTGGGATTCTGGTGTTCGATATAAACGGAGACAGGCCCGAAGACACTGCCTCTCGAACACCCTCATCTTTTCCATCTGGGAAGGACTCACGTTGACTGCTGTAAAACAGCCCTCGCTATAGCGAAGGCCTTCTTAGCTCTGGTCAGAGCTGTATCTATGTGGATACCACCATACAGATACTGGTCCAACCAGATGCCTAGATATCTAACTACAGTTTTTACAGTTAGTGGTCGTCCTTGTGGATCTACCATGCCGAACTTGCGGGGTTCTAAAAAGGATAGTTTCACATTTCTGGTAGTTGATTTTCGACTTCCAGTCGTCGCAAAATCGTTGAATTGTATCGAAATCGCGTTGCAACAAGACATTTATTACCTCTACCTTCGGACCTGATCTGTACGCGATTAGATCATCGACAAACGCTATGCTGTTAGGCATAGAACCTATGAGATCGCTAGTGAATATACTGAATAAGATCGGCGAACCAACAGCTCCTTGTTGCAGCCCATTTTTTATATGGAACACTGTAGTTGAAATTTCGATGCCATTTTTCACAACAAACTTCCTACCTGTGACCATGTCATAGATCATATATAGCAATATTTTATTGATGCCGAGCTTGACCAACTTGAGAAAGAAACCTTCTAACTGTACGGTGTCGAACGCCTTCTCCATGTCGATCAGGCAGGCGCCTGTACACTGTGTCTTGTTTCTATTCCACGGTATGTCGGAAAGCAATTTAGACGCGGCATGAATGGTGTCGTGCCCCGCCCTGAAGCCGGCTTTCCGGTATTATTTGTTTTTCCTCAACCCATTCTTTCAGGGCTCTAATGACTATCTTCTCGAATACCTTGCTTATGCACGGAAGAAGACTTATAGACCGGAGATTTGTCGGGATGGAATTATCTTTGTCTCGTTTTGGAATTGGCTGCACCACAGCTGTTTCCCAATGCTTCGGGTAATATGCATTTCTCAACGCATTGTTAAACAGTGTTGTGTATACATCCACCGCCTCAGAGGGTAGATGGCGCAGAACAATATTTGGTATCCCTTCGATTCCCACTGACTTCTTATTCTTCAGTGAGTTGAAAATACCTTGGAGTTCATCTTTCGAAATAAGGATGGAGTTGTTTCCATCGTCGGCGACGGCATTATTTGCCAGAAGATCGTCACTGAATCTGGTAAAACCAGGATTCTCGGATCGCCATTGACTTATTTCATTCCGAAGGTAGAAGTGGTTCAGCAAGGCTCTGTTCTCCAGATCATGGTTTTGACTACGAGTTTCGTTGACCGTGTACACTTTCTGGAAAACAGCACCAATTGCATTAACCTTCTCTTGGGGATCTTCCACTACGAAGAAGTCGTTGTCAAGCACTGCCCCATCTGGATCGATGCCAATTGACGTAAATAAGTTGGCGTTGTCTGTTGTTCTGTCAAGACGAACGCACTGAATGTCATTATGATCACTCCTCCGGAAGATTTGATTTACTTGCGGGAACATGCTCAGGTTGTTAGATCTTACAGCCCGAATCTTACAGACCGAATCTTATTGCCCCAATGCAAGATTACAGCTAGGCTGTAATTTTGTTTTATTAACTGTTGGAGTACTTTGATCTGTGACTTCAGAGAGCGAATCTCTGTACTCTGTGGATCCGTAAACCGTCTATACAAGACTTTCAGTCTTGATAGGAGTCTACTTTTTTGCACGTGAAGTGCGTCGATTTCAGAGTTCCGATAGATGTCGCCATAATCGGTTTGTGACACCTTCGGAATCGTTCTGTCCATTGTATGTTTAATGACCTCGTCCTCTTCGTTCGTAAGGTTTCTGTTTGTAGGAGGATTGATCACACTCGAACTTATTTCTTTGGATAAGGCTCTAGAAAAACGTGGCCAGCGCACCTTATTAAAGTTATAAGGATGCGTTTGGACATATTCTTCTAGTTCCTCCAGCTCGTTCGGGAGCTGTATTACCGCGGCGAGACCACAGTGATCACTGTCATACTCGACCGTAGTTAAACAGTTCCTCGTGCATCGCTCCACGTTAAGTATCGTCAGTCGTCTGTCGATAAGCATCACATCCAGATATGACCCGCTTCGAGGAAATGATGGTCTATCGGCTGCAAGCAAATCTAACCTGAACTCGATATTCACCCCTATTCCGGCAGTCGTTTAGTGACATGTCACTTAATGAGTATGAGAAATCGGTATTCCCATAGTCATTTAAGAATTCATAAAATGACACTAGTCATTTTGCTCCTGTCAGTTCCTGTGGAACGCATTTACCACTCGACATGTCTCATTTTTTGGTATTCCCGGAGTCACTAAACGACAGGAAAAGTGACAAAAACAGTCGATTTGAAATTAGTACACGACATAAAACTAAATATGTCTAAAGAGTAAGTTTCTTTTGTTTTTTTCTTATTTTTGTGTTTCTTGATTTATATTTGCTTATTATTTATGGTTTCCAAAGGTTAACTGTATCAACACCTTCGTAAATCATTCGCTCGGTGGGACTCATGGAAGAGAACGTGACTCTTGCCAAAAATATCAGAAGAGGCGTTACTCAAAGTGACGACATAAGAATTGGCTTAAAGTAGGTTGCGGCAATATTAAACAGTTTAGGACCACCAGTGCGTAATGAGAAAGAATGGCACAAGGTATGTGCAATTGACTATACATATATGTACATACGAACATTTAAATTATTTGTCTTGAAATACTTCATAGGTTTGGTTAGATTTAAAGTCAAAAGTTGAAAAAACGCATAACAAAAGGGAATCTAAGGCAACCGGAGGAGGACCCTTTAAACAAACATTTTAACGGACCTGGGCGAATCGGTGGCCAAACTTCTATCAATGCATGAGACAGTGGACCCAACTGGAAGAGTTTTCGGCTTTAAAGAAACTCATCAACGTGGAGTCAACAATGCATTATTAGACAATCCGTCTACATCTAGATCTACAAACAGAGCTATGCTGTCCATGTTTTCAAATAAAACACTTAAATATTATTTAAGTTATTTTATTGAAGGATTCAAAATATAAACAAAGTGTAAGCATATGACATTTTGCATTTGACAGGCGGCTTTTGTTGTGGATCATATTCCACAAGTCATTTTAGTTTCGGAATGAGATGACTTTCAAAATGACAATAGTCACTAAAATGAGATGACTCCCGGAATAGCGGTGATTGTTCTGTTCCATCCACTCTAAGAGGGCGTTTCCTCTCTCATTTGGAACATTATTACCCCATTCACCGTGTTTGGCGTTCAAATCTCCGGCTAGGATGTAGTAATTTTCTTCCGAGTTCAAGCGCAGGTTATTGAAGAGAGCCTCGATCTCCGAAAGAAAGTTAGGGTTTTGAGGCTCTGATGCATAAGCAGCGATCACATACAGCTTCTTTCCACCTTGGAGAGAGATGCGTGCGATGGATGCTTCTAGCACACTAAATCTACGTACCTCATTGCTATAAACGACCTTATGAAAAATTTTCTTTTTAATCAAGAGAGCGACCCCGCCACCTCGAGTGGATTGGGGTCTGTCTCTTCTGATTATGTGGTAATTTTTGTACCTGAGAATGCGCGTCTGGTTTAGCTTAGTTTCGCTAGCCATCAGCACGTCAGGATTGTGAGTTTGCAACAAGTTTGAGAGCGTTAATTTTCGTTCAATCCTAATCAGCGAATTAACATTCACTGCTAGGATCTTAAGGGTTCTTACCTCGCGTGAGCCCATTATATCTGTGCGCGTTTGTTTGCGGGCACCTGAGAGAAGAGGAAATCTACTCTAGCCGTCTGCGCAAGGAAACTAGTCTGTAATTCGACCATTTGTTTCTGCAAGCCAATCATCTGCGCTTGCATCGACTGTATGGAGGACATTACGTCCCTTATGGAAGGCTCTGCCTCGGGTTACCTGGCCATTGGAGCCGGGGCAACCTTCGGCACTGTCCGTTGTGCCGGTTCTCTGCCTGACACCATTTGGGCGTAGGAGATAACCGGCGTAACAGCAACCTTCGGCACTGTCCGTTGTGCCGGTTCTCTGCCTGACACCATTTGGGCGTAGGAGATAGCCGGCGTAACAGCAGTAGCTACAGCACGGGCCACTGGCCTGGCTGCTACCTTTTTCTCGTTCCTGACTTCTTTTACTCTCTGCCGGAGTTCTTTGATTCGTGGACACCCCAAATAGGTTGCGGGGTGTCCGTTTCCTCCGCAGAGTACACACTTGAGGAGCGCCTTGTCCTCGACTTCATCCGTACCTAAAGAACATTCCCCTTTGTTGTGGCTGAAAGTGCATCGTGCGCAGCGGAACTCCATATTGCAGTTCGCGACGTGCCCCAGCTTTCTGCACCGCGCACATTGAAGTACGTGATCAGTTTTGTTTAATCTCTCCCATTTCACACTAAGACCGCCTACGAAACGGATTTTTCGTAGGTTGTCAATTTTCGTGCCCTGGGATACCTGTACTAAGAAGAAGGGAAGTGCCTTCTTCTTCGCTTTCGTTGCCGCAGTGCTGAAAGGCTTAACCCCTACGAACTGGACCTCGTCGCTCTCAACTTGGCGCAGCTTGTTGAGGAGGACCTTCGGGTCAGCACAGGGGTTTATGCCTTTGAGGAGCAGTGTCTGAGGTCTTTCTCCTCTGCGCGTATAGGTGTAGAAATCAGCGTTCGCTGCCGCTAACTTCTCTTTTAAAAATCTAAGCCCGTCCATTGTTAGGCAATGGACGGTATGAATTCGGGGAGTCTTATATTTAATGAAATAGGTCTTATTTTCTAGAGCCAAATCACATAAGGTCTCCAACTCATCCGTCCCCATGTCGAAGACGTTTATTGGTGGGCATCTGGTCTTCGGTTTTTGCTGTTGCTGCTGTGGCTCCTGTTGCCTCTGCTGCTGTTGTTTCCGCTGTGTTGGCTGCTGTTGTCTCTGCTGCGCTGGCTGTTGTTGTTTCCGCTGTGCTGGCTGCTGTTGTCTTTGTCGCGTTGGCTGCTGCTGTTCCTGTTGCTGTTTCATTAGCTGGGGCTTATGTTGCTGCACCTTCTGCTGTTGTTGCTGCAGTTGGGCTGTTTGCAGACGTTGCGCTGCCTTGGATGTGGAAGGCAGGGATTCTTGGGGTTTTTGAAGCTTTTCCTTCTCCTGTTGTTTTTGTTGCCTCTTTTGTTGCAACTTCAGAACAGCACTCAGCTGTTCTTTCTCCTTTGCTGCTTTCTCAGCAGCCTTCCGGGTCGTAGACTGCTCGTAGAGGAACTTGATATGGGCGTCGAGCTTTGCCCTTTCCTCATCAAGTCTCTTGGGCCTCGTCTCCTCCTCCTCATCGTCAGCGTCCGATGTGGCGAGCACTTTGAACGAGTTATCGCTCCCTTTATATGAGAATCGACATTCGTTGCCCTCAGATTCACATTGAAGGGCGTCGATGTCGATTACTTCAGTCGATTTCATTATTGTTTTTGTTGTTATTTTTGCCGGTGGTGTTGTTGTTTTCTTTGGCGGCGTTGTATTGGTCGCCACCGACCCGTCTTTATTCGGTGCGACCGCCTCTTCGTCCGACGTCATCGTCGTCGTCCTCCGTTTGGTTAGATTGGAATGCGGTTGCAGCCACTTCCTCCTCTTCTTTCCCTCGGTATTCAAACTCGTTTGACTAGCCCCGCGGATGCTACCGTCGCTGGTAAGGTGGCCTGACGTCCCGGCCACCGGTGTTTTAAAATCACCCGATTTACTGAGCTCGGGACGCTCGTCACTCTCCATTGCTCTTTCACGTACACTTGGTGTCTCATTATTGTTTTAATTTAAAAACAAAAACATTTTTCTTTACTTTTCGCTGGGATTCGAACCCGCGATTCCCAAATCACTGCACTCTTTCTACTGCTTTAGAAGTCGTTGTCTTAACACCGTATACGAAACACTGTTCTAGTTACTTGCGAAGCCGAAACACGTGCGATTTGCAGATTGTGCAAGACAGGTACACCAATGTCCAAATGCCTTAAATGTAAAGTCCATCTTTGTTGCAACACAAATAAAAACTATTTTCTTATCATATCATATCTAATTTTTCAAAATAAATAAAAATAATTGTAATTGTAAAATTTATTTTGTTTACAGACCACTATTGCCCAACGTTGCTCATAAGCAACGTCTAGTAACGCACAAACCAATAGGCGTGGCAACTAAAAATGTTGGTCTTATACTTCTGAATACAAAAAGAATAAAACTAAAAAAATATTTTCAGTCTACAGGAAAAAGTTGGGGTCGAATGGCACCCCTCCACATGCAGCACCTGACACGGATGGTATGATGTCAACCACATACTGGGGTCCGCCCACAACAATCCAAATTGCACTAACCCACCAGTCCATCTGCTGCTTAAATCCCCAACCTAAGAAAACATTACTACCATTTTCAATTATATAAAAAAATAAATATAGATATTTAAATTTTTCTCAAGAGCCAAAATCCTCGGCAACTAGTGCTCTTTTCTATGTTAGTATATAATTTATCCTAATAAATTATAATAATAATTATAATATAATATTTACACATGATAATACATGCAAAATGTACAAAGTTGCAAAGCAACACAATATTTTGCACATTACTTACTTTTTTATCCCGTATTTCGGCAGATATGTTATATTTCTCCGTTAAATTATGTAAACAATTAAGGTTTATATTTATATAGTTCAAAACTTTTACAACAAGTGAAATTTAACATAATATATACGAAACATAGTTTTATAATTAAGTACAAAGGCAATAAATGTAGTACTATTTCATGTAAAGTGTTTAAGGCCAAATTATATTCCCAGAATTAGCTTAATGCTAATCAAACAATTTGCTATTGATTTCCTTTATAAATTATTTGGAAACAGTGTTTACTTTGGGAAGCAAAGGAGCTGTAACAAAAGAACATTTTTCTGGTATATCAACTTCCACCTTAGAAATAAATGTGGTATCTTCTTCAAGTAAATTTTGTGTAGGCCCAGTTTGACTAGATTCTATTTCACTGTATATGGTTTTACTATTTCCAGTACCAGCAGGGCGATCATTTAAATGTTGTTCCTGTAAAATAAAAAAAACAGATTAAGAATTTTGTTAATTTTCTTTGTATATATCTTATATATACGATATATGTGCACGATATTAATACAGTTGTGTTCATAAAATAGCAGTAGTTAAACAATTAAGATAATTAGCAACATATTTCTAAGAAGATCCTTTTTCCAAATGTATATCCGGTTTTATTGTATTTTCTGGTACCTAAGATACCATCGAAGGAGAACCCTTCAATAAGCTGCAGACAGATAAGGGATGAACTCCAACTTCCGGTGAGTGCTGTGACGGTTAGAAGACGTCTTCTAGAGGCTAAACTACCAGTTCGAAGCCTGCGAAAAGTACCGCTTGTGACAAAAAAGCATGTGCATGTGTATTGGGCCTATATATCCTATTAAGGGTATAATGGACTGAGTACGTTAAAATTGTAGAAGCGGTTATGTTGCCATATGATAATAATAATAATTGAATGGCACTACAGCCCACAACGGACCTGGGCCTAGCTTCTACAACAAATACTCGTGTTGTGCATGCTACTATTCTTCACGAGTAGAAGGGACTTACAGGTTTTTGCCGACTCCGAACGGCGAGATTTGAGAAGCTTTCCATAGACAATTAATACTCTTTGAGTGTTGTCAGCAACTCGAAAGAGGTGGTGCCGTGAAAAATGCTAGGTGTCCCGTTCGGGAATCGAACCTAGGCTTTCTGCGCGGCGGTCGATGCACTTACCACTGCGCCACGGCGACCACAGCCGTATGCTGCCATATGCCGAGGAGGAAATGCCACTAGTTTGGGTATATAAACAAGATAATGGCCCAAAACATACGTCAAAATGGGCAAAATCTTGGTTTGATAAAAAAAGAATAACCGTTATGGAGTGGTCAGCCAGCACAAACCCCTGACCCCCCATTGAGAACTTGTGTGGCGATGTTTAAAATTCTGTCCATGAGGCCAAACCAAAAAACACCAAAGAATTATGGGAGGTAGTGCGAGACTCATGGGAGAGATGTCGGCGTCCGGCGGACTCCACGAAGATGAAGCGCAGTGATAAAAAGGAAAGGCATTGCTACAAAGTACTAATGGTAAGCTGTAAATAATAATTTCATATTTTTTCATTGATTTCTGTTGTCTAGGCACATTCACCCCTATTCCGGCAGTCGTTTAGTGACATGTCACTTTATGAGTGTGAGAAATCGGTATACCCATAGTCATTTAAGAATTCATAATATAACACTAGTCATTTTGCTCCTGTCAGTTCCTGTGGAACGCATTTACCACTCGACATGTCTCATTTTTTGGTATTCCCGGAGTCACTAAACGACAGGAAAAGTGACAAAAACAGTCGATTTGAAATTAGTACACAACATAAAACTAAAAATGTCTGAAGAGTAAGTTTCTTTTGTTTTTTTCTTATTTTTGTGTTTCTTGATATATATTTGCTTATTATTTATGGTTTTCAAAGGTTAAAGGTATCATCACCTTCGCAAATCATTCGCTTGGTGGGACTCATGGAAGAGAACGTGACTCTTGCCAAAAATTTCAAAAGAGGCGTTACTCAAAGTGAGGACGTAAGAATTGGCTTAAAGAAGGTTGCGGCAATATTAAACAGTTTAGGACCACCTGTGCGTAATGAGAAAGAATGGCACAAGGTACGTGCAATTGACTATACATATGTATATGTACATACGAACATTTAAATTATTTGTTTTGAAATACTTCATAGGTTTGGTTCGATTTAAAGTCAAAACTTAAAAAAACGCATAACAAAAGGGAATCTGAGGCAACCGGAGGAGGACCCTTTAAACAAACATTTTAACGGAGCTGGACGAAACGGTGGCCAAACTTCTATCAATGCATGAGACAGTGGACCCACCTGGAAGAGTTTTCGGCTTTAAAGAAACTTATCAACGTGGAGTCAACAATGCATTATTAGACAATCCGTTTACATCTACATCTACAAATAGAGCTATGCTGTCCATGTTTTCAAATAAAACACTTAAAGATTATTTAAAAGTTATTTTATTGAAGTATTCAAAATATAAAGAAAGTGTAAGCATATGACATTTTGCATTTGACAGGCGGCTTCTGTTGTGGAACATATTCCACAAGTCATTTTAGTTTCGGAATACCGATGAAAAAATGAGATGACTTTCAAAATATCAATAGTCACTAAAATGAGATGACTCCCGGAATAGGGGTGATTATAATTCTAAATACTGTTATTTTTATGAACAACTGCGAAATATTACTACGATCAAAAAAAAAAAAATAGTTAAAAGTTATAAACAACGTTTATTTTGTGATATACCTGTTAAGAATGAAATACTATACTTTTGTATACGTTTTTTGAAAAAATATTAAAACAATTTGAATTAATAGAAAATTATTTGTCTTTTTTGAAGAGCATTGCTATTTTTATGAACACAACTGGATGCATATTGTAACATAGCACATAAATAATAATTTCTACAATAGTTTTAACAGCGAATGTTGAAAAAAAAATAACGACACCAAATGACTCCGTAGGTTTTACAGTCTAGGGACACCCGTAGAGTGTGAGATAAGGCAATTAACGTAAAGAAGCAGTCAAAGTGATTTCAGTGGCAAATACGGTGTTTCATGCAAAACACAGACATTATGATTGGCGATAAACCGATTGCTAAAGAGCTCCTTCAGGGCTTGCCTTTGGTAACGACTATAATAGAGTGTGTTTTTTTTTTCCTTTAAATACAACTATATCATAAACGCAAAATATAACCACAACAATAAAATAAAAGCAGTTCTATATCACGCGCATGATTTCAGCAAAACATTTTTAGTCGACTGGGCCAACTTTCCCTATAGAAATAGAGTACAATATACATAACTGGTCGCTGTGGCGTAGTGGTACTCGTAAGTGCGTCGACCGCTGCGCAGAAAGTCTGGGTTCGGTTCCCGGACGGGGCACCTCGCATTTTTTTCACGGCACCACCTCTTTCGAGCTGCTGACAACACCCAAAGAGTATCAATTGTCTATGAAAAGCTTCTCAAATCTCGCCGTTCGGAGTAGGTCCCTTCTACTCGTGAGAAAACAGTGACACGCACAATATGAGTAGTTGTTGTAGAAGCCAGGCCCTGGTCCGTTATGGGCTGTAGTGCCACTCAATTATTATTATTATACATAACTGGCTCTTTTATTGTTAGTAGAGTCAGATTATATTTTTAAAGTTTATTATATATAGAATTAATATTTACTATGTACATGTAGTGGTGGTGTGGTGCTCTCACGTTCAATGAAAGGCGAACTCTCTTGAAGTTTTTCATCACTTTATTGACTAAAACTGATTGTAAGCAAAACATTACATTATAAAGAGAGAGGGATACGTAGACTCTCCACATTTCCGTCATAAAATATTAAAGTTATATTTACTGTAATTGTAATTCCGTATGTATGTGTGCTAGTATATAGTTGAGTAATAGTATAATAAGATAATTATACTTCATAATTAGTTCAATAATATAAATAATATATTGAACCTTCCAAATTGAATTTATTTTTTCAGTTGATGCTGGTAGTTCTTCGATGATGCTGTTGATAAATGTTTCGATTTAATTTTCCTTGTCCTGCCCTGTTCCTTGAGTAGGATGTCGGGACAGTGTATCGGCGGCCACCAGATCTTTCCCCGGTGTATACACTATATTAAAGGTAAAACCCATCTACAAAATCCTTGTATCCTTGGGGTCGTCATTTAGATTTTTTGTCACAAAGATACGAAGAGCGAACAATATATTCTCGGTATCGATATGAAGGAAAATGCGAATTCAATTTAAATTGTTTTTATATTTCAATATAATCTCCCCTAACATCAATGTATTTGTTACATCTTGATATAAGCTTTTTTAAATCCTAAAAAATAGATTTCCTCTTTCTCTGCAAAATACACATTTATTGCCGACTTGAGTTCTTCATCATCCGAAAATCTATTTCCACGAAGACATTTTTTTCAAATCCGGAAACAGAAAATAATCACTAGGTGCAAGGTCAATCTCACGCAGCAGCCTTGGAAACTCGCGCCGTGTGAACAGGAGCGTTGTCATAAAGAAGCAACACACCCGCTGCGAGTTTACCCCGTCTTTTCTTTTTAATTTCCTCCCGCAAATTACGCAAAGTAGAAGCGTAGGATGTGGCGTTGATGGTTTCACCTTTTTTAGTACTCAATGAGCTGTGACTATGCGCTTCCCGACAGACGGAGTGACTTTGAACTTCTTCGGGGGTCTGTTTCTTTTTTATGCCACTGCATGAACTCTTGTTCGCTTTCAGGCTCATAGTGGTGGACCATGTTACGTCCCCAGTAACAATTCCATCCATAACACCATCTGCGTTCTCAATACACATCTTCAAAAGCTCTCTAAAACACGCGATTCTCACTTTTTTCTGAGGCGCTGTGAGCATTCTTGCCACCCACCTTGCACTGACCTTTGAAAGGTTAAGATGGTCATGGAGAATGATGTGAATGGTATCAATTGAAAGCTTGGTGATCTCTGCCATCATTTTCACCTTTATTCGAGCTTCCTCAAGAACAAGTTTCAATTGTGAAGTGGATGCCCATGAGGTAGTCTCATAATTTTTGATGCATAAGGCTTCCTTTTTTATGTGTGCATACTTTTTCTCACTGTCAGATAAGGTTCGAGAAGCGCATCCTACTTGCTTCCGGAAACTCTTCAAAGCTTATTTAATGGATAGCTTACTTTAGAGCGGTTTGGAGCGAACTCACTCAGATAATTGACTTATCCTATAAACTGGCGTGGTTCTCTTACATTTTGGGGATGAGAAAGTTCCTCAATCGCCTTAATTTTAGATGGGCAAGGGTGCATGCCTTCTTCGTCAATTGTGTTGTCGTTGCCGGAAGATGGAAATCGAGGCGAATAAATTTATTAGGCGCAGAACAAAGTTATTATTCCCGGCCGAAGGTAACAAACCTAATATTATATAAAGAAATATGGTCTGAGAGCCCTTTTTGTCTTACAACAAAAACAATTTAGCGTTTTCCAAATGTTTTTCTCTGCCACAGAACTTACAACAAGCGTGTCTGTTGAAAATCAGGCCACTGGACCACACGAGTACAAATTAATATGCAATTATCCATAACGTGGTTACCGCAAACGCTCGCGCTCAGTTTAAGCGCAACGTCATTTGCTCGGACATTCTTCCACGACTAGTCAATGTGTACACAAGTTTCTCTCTCTCTCTCTCAAACTCTCGAAACGACAGGTAAATAAATATCTTGTAAAAGGGCACTAAGAGCGGTAACAATTTGCCTCCCCACAAACTTAGCGCCATTAGTGTAAACCTCAATACAAAAATGAATAACTCCAATAAGTTTCAGTTTTTGCAGCTGCAAGGCAACGAAATTGCAGATGAACTTTCAAGCGCCATCAAAGACAGTGTTCCTCCCATTAAAATTAAATTCTCTATTACGAGCGAAAGTGCGAAACTTTTTAAACAGTACTAAGATTAACAATTACCTAATCAAGGACATTTCACTTGACCAAAAAATCATTGATCCAATTATCGAAACTTTTGAAAAAATAAAAAGGGAACTTTTCCGCCTCAACTATGAATTTTTTTCTCACTCAACCAAGGGCACTAGGCCATTTAGAGCTATAAAGGGTGATTTTGTAGCAACAGCTGACGCACGTTTCGGGTTTTGTTTCACTGTCAAACACCTTCAGTTTGGTATATAATTTAACAATGAATCGTCTTACAAACGAACAACTCTTGCAAATTATTGAAGTTTAAGAAAGTTCATCGCGCAATTCTTCCATTTTATGGTCAGTTCATTTTTGGCTCAATGAATATCAGCCAGGGCTACCAACGCATCCAGAAAAATTCACAGTTCGGTGCGGTTTATGGGCTGGTGGCATCAATGGACCGTACTTCTTCAAAGATGATGCAAATCGTTACGAAATTGTAAATGGCGAGCGCTACCGTGAGATGATATCCAACTTTTTTTTGCCCATGCCACACAGCACGCGCAACAATGGACTTATTGAGAGGCGAGTTCGGCGAACATTGTATTTCACGTTCGGGACCGGTCAATTGGGCGCCTAGATCGTGCGATTTAACGCCTTTAGACTATTTTTTGTGTAACTATGTTAAAGCTCTTGTCTATACAGACAAGCCCGCTTCAACTGACGCATTGGAAGACAACATTGAAGCATTTATTCGTGAGATACCGGCCGAAGTGTTGGAAAGAGTATGGCAAATTGAACTAAACGCAGTGAAGGTCAACATTTGCATGAAATAATCTTCAAACATTAATTTATATGAACCGTACTATCGATTCAAATAAAGATTTTTACCATTTTCAATTATATAAAAAACTAGTGCTCTTTTCTATGTCAATATATAATTCATATTATATCCTAATAAATTATAATAATAATAATAATAATAAATTCATCAATGCACTTTTGTTGAGTTAATCCACGTCGAAAGTTGTAAAAAATAATCGCACGAACATTTTCACGATTTAATTCTATTTTTTGGCGAGATGAATCTTTTAAGTTACTGTAAACAACACAAATAGCGCTCGTATGTCAAAACGTTCTGAGTACGTATAACCTCAAAAATATAAAACTTTACTTTGCCAGATTGCAACACTAAAATTGCCCAATCCCGAAATATAAAAGGCAACGTCTCTTTAACACGTTTGTAGGTGTGTGGGTTGCAGATTCCTTACGGTTATTACACCTTTGTGTGTAAACTTTTATGTATATTGGTCCGTTTATGATGAATCCTTCTTTCTATTTCTCAACGTTAACAAATACATTCTGAAGTTGCCTTTGACTACTTTTTTACACACATAGGACTTGAATGAGTTTTGCGTTTTTGTTTTCAAAACACAGTTTAATTCATATTATTGTAATATTACATTTACACCAATATAGAATGAAACTTGAAGTCAGCATGAGCTGAATTTATATAATTATGTATATAAACTTACATTAAGGGATGGAGACCGTGTTGTGCTGCCACTTTTCAGTAGCATAGCCTTTTTCAAACTTCCTTTTGTAACGTGATCTTCTTCGTTAAGTGAATAAAGCAACTAAAAAAACAGAACAGATAGATTAAATATAAGTTTGTTCACTCTATTTCTCATAGTTCAATGTAACATTTTTGGAATGCCGTGCGAGTACTGAAATTGAAAATAAGAGTGAAATTACTGCAAACAGATTTACCTTTTCTACTTCTGCATCAACTGCTTCTGATTCAGCCTCTGCACCCGACTTGTGTGACTTTTCAAGTAGTGTTGCACGTTTAGCAGTTAAGTAAAGAGCTCGTTTTATTGCTATATATGTAACATCACTAACCGCGCGTACTGAATAATCAGGAATGAATGACTGCCTTAAAGCTGAATCCACATTAAGAGACTGTAATGAACCCATAATTTGCTGCGGTTGATTTGGAGAATCTATAGTAAATATTATTGTTTTTTCATTAAGTTCAAAATATAAACAAAAACATATGCATTTAGTGTCTTACCTAGAACTATATTTTGCAACAAGGCCTGTGTTCCAAAATATGTAAATGGTCCGCTTTCAAATAATAAATTTTCTTTGCCTATGATAACTTCTACTCGTCCTTCGAGAATAAGTACGAAAAAATCAACGGACTTTCCTTGCTCAAATATTAGTAGACTAGGGTCATCTTTTTCTTTGCCTTTATATTTGATATTACGGATAATATCCTGATTAAGTAATCGTCGTAATATTGATTCCGAAATATTATTCTTTTTAAATGCATCTACGGCTAAAAATTAAATTAAACTAAATTATAAAAGGTAAGAGAAAGTAATAATAAAAACTTACATGTACTTAAGTACTGAAATGTAGCCAATATCAATTGTGGCGAAATTCGTATTGCTTGGTGCTCCCTTTTTTCTGCAAAAACGCTGAAATCTTGTTTCTTATTTCTTTGTCTCTTTACTTTAGTTCGATTGTCTACAAATACATCAGTCTCATCAATAATTTCGGACTGTATTAATTCTTCAATAACATCTTCTAAGGTAAGTAATCCTATTGTTTCGTAGAAGGGATCTCCTTGTCCCTCGCTGTTAACTCGTCGAACAAATGCCATATGTCCTTTATTACCTTCTTTAAACTGATTAAACATTATGTCCAGAGTAACGTCCTCGTAAACGAAATGACAAGGGTTCTGATAAAATTCACACAATGTTTTTAGAGGAGTATTATCATCAGTGTCTACAAATGCTAAGTCTTTGATATACAATAATGTAACTATATTTTTCGGATGACCATCATAAACTGGGATTCTGGAAAATCCAGATTTCATTATTTCAGACACTGTTTCAAAGTCAAGCACAGCCTCTAAAGATAGCATAAACGCATCTTCAATACGAGTCATTACATCAGAAACGGTTTTCCTTCTGAGCTCCAGAGCGCCTGATATTATATTTACTTCATTTTTATCTAAGTCATTGATTCCTGTTGTAACCTGACAAAATAAAAACATATATAATTTTATTAACACGCACAATACAGATTAAAATTGCTATAAAAAAATATTTAAAAAAAAGTTAAAAAAAGATCTGTGGGTTGCAATTATAAAATTTACGGCGCCACTCGTGCTAATAGGTAACTTTGTTAAGAAAAGATCGGGTCAAAATATAATCAAGTTTATTTTATTGCCCTGCTGAGTCAGTCATTATTACAGGAGAGAACGAAATTTATATATGTTTGCTTGGTTGATTGCGATTGAGTGACACACTGATATACAAAGGGATTGTGAGTTCCAAGGCAAAGAAGTCAGTACGAAAAATTTACACTGAAAAGCTATTTAAAGACTAAATTTCTTGTGCGAGTATCTTTTATAGTGTCGTTCGAAACAGAAACCATTATAAAATTGGGATGTCCTCCTGTCATACTCTCGTATTTACTATATTTTTGAAGCGATATTTGGAACTAATTGCAATTCATCTTGCAAACAATGTTTGTATAAGAACATTGGAGATCGAGATTGTGGAGGTGTCTTCCATATGCATAAGGTGGTGGAAAGAACACAATTGCTCATTATATATTTTCCATTGCTTATCAATAGACATATCTTTGGTTAAAAAAATGTCCCCCAATTTTTCATAAAAGACACACCCTTAAATCTAAAATAAAATATCACAAGATCTCTTTCTATGCAAAATTCGAAAGATGGGTTTAATGCAATTGTATGCCAGAACTCCCTTCTTCTTTCGCCAAACGTAATATCGGCCATGGCTGTACTTTAAGCGAATCATTGACTCATTTGTCCGAAGCACTTAATCCCAATACTTGTTTTTTTTCGTGTAAAATCTTGTCGGTATTGGACTTCATATAAGTTAGTAAGCCATTGTGCGAAGGGAGAAGAATTAGATTTCACATTCTTCGATTTAAAATAACGGTGAGTGAGAGAACACTTACACACAAGAAGTTGCTAAATAAGCTAGGCATTAGGGCATTTTAATTATTATTATTTGTTTCTAATTTGCCTACATAATTTTTAATGTTTTTTTGGATAAGGGTTTAGAATGTAATAGAAAAAACTGCATGGTTGCATAATATTTCGACAGTTTTTTTTTCTAACTGAAGTAGTAAAAATTGCCTTCTGGAAGATTGTGATATATTTTACAATTCCCCTTTTTCTCACCGGTGGGCTGGATAATGATGTGACACGATCCGTGCCGATGATTATCCTAAAAACTATTCCAGTCGAAAACGGGGAATTCGAAGAACACCTGCCACCTTTACGGATAAGCCTTCTTAATAATAATCCAAAAGACAAAACAACAGGTGCTGCGGTACCGGTTGAGAGACCCTCATCCTCCAGCGCTCAGTCGACCGGGAGATTAACACCCTACAGTTGAGCTTAATCTTCTATAAACTAGAAGATTAAGCCCGCCCCTAGCTTTGAGTTTGGAAGGGAATGCCACAACAGTGTATAGCACATCCGAATTCGTGAAATAGGTAGATTTGTCACCTACTGCGAAACTGGGAAACAAAGGTTTAAAATCTGTGGCGTGTAGCGAAGTGACAGAAGGCTTAGAAGTGATGATGGCGGTATCACATTCCCCTATTGGAGGAGGAAGAAGGAACAACCAATCATCAAGTTCTACTTGGCCCTGTAAAACAAGGATTTAGCAACCGGTGGTTTCGATGCTGGATGATACCAATTATGTATATGTGGTTCGAAGGGACCTCGCGTGTGACCCCACTTTGTTGCTAACATCTATACAGCTACCATTAGCTCAATCGGACCGAAGATGTAATATATTATATGTACGTGTAAACAGATGTGTACTGGGTAAAAGTAAATTCCAACATTTCATTACGACTTGATAAAAGTCTGGACTCCTAACTGAGCGACTACATTGGCTCCCATGACTAATCGGAGAAAGAATAGAAACATTTTTGTCATATAATATCTCTAAAAAAAATTGGTTAAAGGATTTACTTTATTTGTATTTAACAATAAACTTGAATTAATTCGACGTTAACAAAATCTTATTAAACACATCAATTTAAGAAAAAACTAAAACAACTTTACAGTTTCCTCTCTCAGTTATAGTCGGCCACTTCATATTTAGTATTTTATGGATAAGTACTTCGATTTTATAACTTCTTCTACACGTCGAGCCATTATAAAAACAGTCCTAAGACATATGTCTTTCGGTTTTTTTTTCTTGTCACTCTTGAAGATCAACCATTAGTTCCTGAATATTTCAAAAGCGTTTTGTGCTTATTGACTTCAGTTCATGTACGTATTTTAATCAAATATTTTTTTAACAAAATGCAGCCAACACCAGCACTCGAAATACATCCTCATACCATGACCGAACTAACGTAGCCCGTATATGTTTATAAGGAATTTCTTAATACACATGCTCGGTTTTAACATTTCAAGTCGAAATTGTTTTCGTCCGTGAACGAAACCTAATTTATTATGTTGTAATGTCTAATGGGTTTTCTTTATTTATAAAAATGTACCATTTCCAGAAGGACATCCGCCGTAAGATGTTTCCAAGCAAATTTCACCCTTTCTTTCCCTTCTTCTCACTTATAGTGGGTAAAATAAGTATTTGCACACCCAGTTTTCTGATGATTTCTCTTTATATTTTAAGATTTGAATAATTTAAAAATCTTAACGAACAAGACAAAAATGGTTCCAATTGATCAAACATTACTCTATTTATTAACAATTATCCACAAAAATTGACTCAAAAAAGTATTTGCGCTCACATTTTTCTCCTAAATCAGGGATCTTTTGGGTTAAAAATGTAACGGTTTTCAGCCGTTTGGTCGTCGTTGTAAACTTTACTGTGTTGGTCGTAAAAAGAGTCCTACGGTCAAAATGTGTCCGAAAAAAAGTGAAATACCCGTGGATATCTGCGAACTAGTTAATACTTTAAGTGAAAGCGGTAAAGCCTATCGGGAAATAGCAAATTCTGTTAGTATTTCTTTCCTGCCATTATCCATTATTATGTTCATTATGTCCATTATGTTTCGAAAGGGTTTCAGGGTAAAGATTGTGCTGGAAGATCGAGGAAGCTGTGTACGAGATAGACGAGCTATAATAAATGGAACACGGAAATAACAATTTACAAGCGTCTAAAATTTACCCCAACAAAATCCGGGACAATGGATAAATGTCTTGTTTTTCGATGAAAGCAAGTTTAACCCTTTCGGATTAGATGGGCAAAGGTTTGTGTGTCGAAAGGCAAACACTGAATTGGAATGAAACCATTTAAAGCCTATTGTAGAACGTGGTAGTGGGAATGTCATGGTTTAGGGTTTTGTTGCATATGAAGGAGTTGGTAACCTTGCCTTCATAGATGGAATTATGACAGCCCTAGGATAATTGACTTTCTGCGCAATTCTTTGGCGAAAAGTGCAATCAAAATGGAAATTTTTCATAAAGCAGGACAATGACTTTTATTATTATTCATAATCTTATTGCTTCAATGCTGAGGAGTTTACAAGCCATAATCGAAGCTAACAAATTATTTACACCTGTTTATTTTTATTATATTTGAATGGTTTTTTGAATTAATTGTTGTTTTTCGTTAATAAATGGAGCAATTGCTAATCAATTGGAACCATTTTTGTTCTGTTTGTTACGAGATTTGCAGCTTCTTCTTAATATACAGTTCTGGTTGGAGACCCCTTCGACTGCGCCAACTATCGAGGGATTAGTCTCCTTATCATCGCGTACAAGATCCCCTCTGCCGTATTGTGTGAACGCCTGAAACAGTTCGTCAACAACCTGATAAGTCCTTACCAGTGTGGTTTCAGGCCAGGGAAGTCCACCATCGACCAAATCTTCACACTACGGCAAATCCTGGAAAAGACCCAAGAAGTACAAGTCGACACCCAACTCGTCGATTTCAAGACAGCGTATGACGGCGTGCATAGAGACGAGCTATACAGTGCAATGCCTAGTTTTGGCATCCCTAACAAACTCGTTAGATTGTGTAGGATGATCATGGAGAACTCTTGCTGCTCCGTCAAGGTCGGTAACGAACTCACCGAGACCTTATGTGTCAAAATGGTTTTAGACAAGGCAACGCACTGTCATGTGACTTCTTTAACATCATCCTTGAGAAGATCGTGCGTAACTCAGAAGTCAACACCAGAGGCACGATCTTCCAAAAGTTAGTTCAATTGCCAGCTTATGCCGACGACATTGACGTGATTGGACGAACACAGCGAGCCGTCAATGATGCGTTTGCTGGCATTGAAGCGAAAGCAGTTAAAATGGGTCTGGTGGTTAATGAGAGCAAAACGAAATACATGCTGTCATCAAGGGTTCAAGAGGAAATTGAGTAATAAAGCCCTCTCTCGAAGGACTAAGCTTGCTTTATATAAAACCTTAATCATCCCAGTCCTACTTAACGACGCGGAAACCTGGGCATTACTAAAAGCGCATGAGGAAGCCTTAGTTTTTTCGAGAGAAAAGTTTTGCGTGCGATTTTTGGTCCTGTTTGCGTTGATGGTATCTGGAGGAGAAGATTTAACGACGAACTCTATGGGCTGTACAGCGACATGCGCCTAGTCAAGCGTCTCCGGATACAACGCTTAAGATGGCTACGCCATGTAGAGCGTATGGACACCACTGCTCCCGAGAAGTCTTCGAATCTGAGCCATTGGGACAACGCAACAGAGGACGGCACAGGCTAAGGTGGCGCACACAAGTGGAGAAGGAACTCAACCTACATGGAGTGCGCAACTTGCGAAAGACCGTGCTGGCTGGAGAGACATGTTGGAATATATACTATATATATATAGTATATATATACTGGATCAAATCCATCATGGATCAACAAGCAGCGTAGTAAACCAGACGCTGCGAAGCCGTTATAGTCACAAAAGGCCATGCAACAAAATATTAATTTGGACAAAAACTATCTTAACAATAAAAACATGCAAGAAGTTTATCGATTTTTACGATGGATTAGTTTTAAGTTGGATAACGAAGCAATAATGCTATTTTTCCCGCTCATTTATTGGATTTGTTAAAGAAATTTTATGTTTCTCTTTTTTAAAGTTTATGAATAAAAATTTTAATTTGTTTAACGTGTTGTTTTAGCTTAATATCAAGTTCTTGGATACTTAAAATATCTATTCTGGCTCTTTTTTACTCACGTTGTTTATCTCTTATAACATAAAATAATGTCATGCAATGCGGAATGGTTCCGTTCAACAAGTTTAATTATTACACGGTATTGTAACAACATTAATCTTATCTGCGGAAGTTTTTCCTTTCATTGTCTTTTAAATGCGGCTTTATGCGACAAGGCAGTTAACTGTGTACGAATATTGCAACCTCTTCTATTTTTGACTGTAAAACACCGTTATTTTTGAAATTATGGCGTAGTCGTTGAAGAGTTCGATTAGCGAGAGTTGAAATCACGAAGTTTTTTTTAAATTGTTTGTGTTTTATTGTATAAAATTTTTAGAGATTTCATATGACAAACATTTTTCTAAAAATGAGATCCTTTCTTTGACGGCTAATGTTAACCATTATTATTGTAGCAAATATATATATTTTATAAGCCTTTAAACACTCAACATTTTTTTTAGAGAAACCATATGAAAAACATTTAATCTAAGGAAACGTTTTTTTCTAAGGACGAGTTAATTTTTTCGGGGGGCATGGGCCTATGCACACGAGGCAATGTCCTTGATCGCGCTCAACATGGCGAGCTGCCAAGACTATCCTCGTCCGTGTATAGGTCAAGTTGACATACAGCCTCCCAGTGGCGCCCCCTGGATAGCCATCACAGCATCCGTTGTGTGGTAAACCAATGTATGCAGCGACTGGCCTACCAGTCTGTAGGTTGTGCGTGAGGCTAACTCCCTCACCACACAAAAATAACCGAGTTCAGCAACAACAACTTGCCTCGGATATGGACGGATCCAATGTTGACGACCCCGGCAAACGAACAAAGGACAACGATTTTGGTTCTGCACGTGGAATGTGAGGTCCCTTAACAGACCACGTGCAGCCGAACAACTTGCGGAGGCCCTTGACTGCTACAAAGCAGATATCACCGCCATCCAGGAAGTGCGGTGGGATGGGCCGGGCAGAAAGAAGATGAAGAACTGCGACATTTACTACAGCGACTGCTTCAGGGAGAGAAGGCAGCGCCTATTCGGATGCGGATTTGTTGTTCGAGGCAGACTTAGGCAAAAAGTCATAAGCTACGATCCCGTAAGCGAACGCCTCATGACAATCCGCATTAAGGCTAAATTCGGGAACGTCAGCCTGATATGCGCTCACGCCCCGACAGAAGAGAAGGATGACAACAGCAAGGATGAGTTCTATGATCTCCTAGAAAGAACATACGATCGATGCCCCAGCTATGACACCAAGATCGTTCTAGGAGATTTCAATGCTCAGCTGGGGAAAGAGGACATCTTTGCTGGCGTCATCGGGAAACACAGCCTGCACGACACGACTTCCGGAAACGGACTTAGGCTAGTTGACTTCGCCGCGGGGCGGAACCTCTGTGTAAGCAGTACGCGGTTCCCACATCGCAAGATCCATAAAGGAACCTGGCGATCCCCTGATCAATCAGCCGTCAACCAGATTGATCATGTTGCGATCGACGTCAGACACTCCTCCAACATTCTCGATGTCCGAACATTCCGAGGCGCTAACATCGACTCGGATCATCACCTTGTTGTAGCCAAGGTAAGAACCCGGATATCGAGAGAACAACGGAGTCGAGATAGGCCGAAACGGTTTGACGTCGGAAAGCTACAATCGCAACAGGTCGCTGGGATCTTTGCCGACCGAGTCTCCCTGAAACTCTCCCAAAGTTCGACGCTGCCTGCACTAACAATAGAAGAAGAATGGAAACGTTGTCAAAAAGCCATCAAAGAAGCTGCCACTGATGTGCTGGGTTTCACGCCACCACCTAGAAAGAAACCCATGGTTTGACGACGAGTGCAGGCAGGCACATGCAGCCAAACAGGAGGCCTACCAGGCAACGCTGCATCGGACAACGAGAGCTGTTCGTGAGCTCTACGAACAGAAAAGAAGGGAAGAGAACCGGCTTCTCAGAAAGAAAAAGAGAGAGCATGAGAAGCGCGCGGTCGAAGAGATGGAGAGATGTTATGGCAGGAATGAAGTCCGAAAGTTTTACCCAAAGGTGAAACAGCTATCCGGTGGATACAGGGTTCGGACCGAAGCCTGCCGGGACCAAAACGGAAACCTAGTAGTAGAGTCGCAATCGATTCTGAGAATCTGGAAAGATCATTTCTGCAGACTCTTAAACGGCGATGACGGCCCAAATCCCGCTGTTAGGCAGAATGTTCCACTTAATTTGGACGATGATAGACAAGAATTCCGTCCCCCCGACTTAGACGAGGTCAAGATAGCAATATCGAGACTGAAGTCAAATAAAGCTGCTGGAGCGGATAGACTGTCCGCAGAACTGTTTAAAGCAGCTGGGGATGACCTGGTTGGGCGCATGCACCAGCTCATCTGTAAGATATGGTCGGAGGAAAGCATGCCCGATGAGTGGAATCTCAGCGTCGTCTGTCCGCTCCACAAGACTGCGCCAACTATCGAGGGATAAGTCTCCTTAACATCGCATACAAGATCCTCTCTGCCGTATTGTGTGAACGCCTGAAACCGTTTGTCAACAACCTCATTGGTCCTTATCAGTGTGGTTTCAGGCCAGGGAAGTCCACACTACGGCAGATCCCGGAAAAGACCCAAGAAATGCAAATCGACACTCACCACCTATTCGTCGATTTCAAGGCCGCGAATGACAGTGTGCATAAAGACGAGCTATACAGTGCCATATCTAGTTTTGACATTCCTACCAAACTCGTCAGATTGTGTAGGATGACGATGGAGAACTCTCGCTGCTCCGTCAATGTCGGGAACGAACTCACTGAGACCTTCAATGTCAAAAAAGGTTTTAGACAAGGCGACGCACTGTCATGTGACTTTTTTAACATCATCCTGGAGAAGATCGTGCGTAACTCACAGGTCAACACCAGAGGTACGATCTTCCAAAAGTTAGCTCAATTGCTAGCTTACGCCGACGACATTGACGTGATTGGTCGAACACAGCGAGCCGTCAATGATGCGTTTGCTGGGAAGCGGCTAAAATGGGTCTGGTGGATGAGGGCAAAACGAAGTACATGCTGTCATCAAGGAAGGACACACAACATCGGCGTCTCGGACAGAGCGTCACACTAGGCAGCAGAAGCGTCGAGGTAGTCAAGGACTTCGTCTACCTCGGGTCCGCAGTAAACAGGGACAATAACACCAGTACCGAAATCAAGCGCAGAATCACTCTTGCCAATCGGTGTTTCTTTAGGCTCAAGAGGCAATTGAGTAATAAAGCCCTCTCTCGAAGGACTAAGCTTGCTTTATATAACACCTTAATCATCCCAGTCCTACTTTATGGCGCGGAAACTTGGACACTACTAAAAGCGGATGAGGATGCCCTTGGTCTCTTCGAGAGAAAAGTTCTGCGCGCGATTTTTGGTCCTGTTTGCGTTGATGGCATCTGGAGGAGAAGATTCAACCACGAACTGTATGGGCTGTACAGCGGCATGAGCCTAGTCAAGCGTCTACGGATACAACGCTTAAGATGGCTTGGCCATGTAGAGCGTATGGACACCACTGCTCCGGCCCGAAAAGTCTTCAAATCCGAACCACAGGGACAAAGCAACAGAGGACGGCCCAGGATAAGGTGGCGCACACAAGTGGAGAAGGACCTCAACCAACTTGGAGTGCGCAACTGGCGGCAGCTGGCGAAAGATCGTGCTGGCTGGAGAGGCATGTTGGTTGAGGCCCAGGTCCACCCCGGACCGTAGCGCCACAAGAAGAAGAAGAGTTAATTTTTTCAATGGTTCGGTGTGTGACTTTTCTCAATCGGCAGAACGAACCTAGCCCGGGATTGATGTCGATTGACATATAATCAAATAAGACTATTGTTTTTTACAATGTGCATTGCCTTTTCGGTCAATCCGTTCATTTCAGGATACCTTGGAATGTTTTTCTTCTTCTTTTAATCCAGCTACAGTCCGGAGTAGACCTTGGGCCCAATCAACATCCCTCTCCAGCTAGCACCATCTTTCGCCAGCTACCTTCAGTTCCAAGTTTGTTGAGGTCCTTCTCCCCTTGTGTGCGCCATCTCAACCTAGGCCGCCCTCTGTCGCGTCCCAATAGCTCGGATTCGAAGACTTTTCAGACAAGAGCAGTGGTGTCCATACGCTCTACATTCCCTAGCCATATCCCAAAACGTATGACCAAGCACAAGCCGCCGTACAATCTACAAGGTTTGTCGTTAAATCATCTCCTCGACACGGCATCAAGGCAGACAGGACCAAAAAACACATGCAGAATTTTTCTGCCGAAAAGACTTAGGGCTCCCTCATCCGCTTTCAGTAGTATCCAATTTTCCACACTATGCCAGCTTAGTCCTTCGAAAGAGGGGTCTTTTTCTCCTGAACCTTGGCAAGAGTGATTCTGCTTTGATTTCGGTACTAATGTTGTTTTTTTTTTCAGCATAGACATTATTATTATTTTATATATATTTAAGACAAGATCCTTGACTACTACGAAACTTCTGCTCGTGTTGTGTGTCATTCCTTGATAAGCCCCTTCCGCTTCAATGCCAGCAAACGCTACATTAACGACGCGCTGTGTTCGTTATTGACCTTAACGAAGCACCGGGAGGTCTCCATCATCATTCTTTACAATCTAACGAGTTTGTAGGATTTCCAAAAGTAAACATGGCACAGTATAGTCGTGTGACGCCAATATATAATCTCCTTTGCCCAATTAATTACACGAGTTATTCACATATGTGATTCATGCAAAATTTTCAACATTTTCTCAATCAAATCCTAGGGTAGCATAATGCGATCCTTAAATTGAATTCCCTTGACCGCTTCAAGTGCCGCTTTTCACATAAATTATAGAATAAAGAATATATATAATATTTAACGGATCGTTCCTTATTTGAATTCGGGTGAATATATTTAAAATTCAGTGACGAAACTCAATAAAATTAAACGTTAGCGACAAATTAATTGGTTTATTTTAATTTGCCACGTTATAATTCGCCTTAACCGAACCCTTGAACAACACCCCGCTCTTCGGGTAAAAGCGTTTATAGTCGTCCTTTTGAATTACCTTTCTTACTGCGCGTATCCAGTCCTCTTTGATTTCCTCTTTCTTTATTCGGTGATGTAAAGAATCCTCTATTACGAGATAGTGTACCCTGCTTAACGCGCCGCATTTTTGATCCGGAACGGTGCTCAATTTCGTACTGGAATTCTTGCAAAAAAAAATAGACCATCTGGAAACGCTTAACGGAACATCCTTCTTCTTCATCTTCATGGCGAATACGTTGCAGTCATGACACTGCTTCTTCAAGGCCTCAATTATGGCGAATACCTCCAATTCGTAGGAGTGGTATTTTTCCTCTGTAGATGTAGTTTTTCTACTCATAAACTAAATCGTATGAAAAAGGTTGTCTTCACTATTTCTTTGCAATAATATTGCACTGTATCCAAATCTGCTCGAATCGGTATGAATCTCGTTTGAGAACAGACGGTTTAGTTAGACCATCATTTGCTGCTCGAACGATTTTGTCTGTTCGTCCCCCAAGAAATTTGGTATACTTGCGTAGTAGGTCAGATAACGGTTTGGCAATGACGGCACCGGATACTGCCTTACTACCTTCGTCTTTTGCTGAATCGTATTGTTCTCAATGCTGTATTACAGGAATTTAATTCGCCTCTTTAAGAATTGGCATTTACTCCAATCCAATTCAAGTGTAGTCCGTATCTGGCAGCGACGTTAAGGACATTCTTCAGTTTTTCTATGTCTTCTGCTTCATCCCTTGATAGTATGATGAGATCGTCCACATAGATTTCCACTGCTCCCGCTCGAATTAATGTCCGGAAAATAGCACTTTTTGCAATGCTGACGGAGAATTTTATATACCGAATGGCGCATACAGGAATTCGAACTGACAAACGCCGTGTAGTTCTGATTCGGAGGCATGTTGCACGAGCCATGACTTCTGAGAATGATCTCATATTTGGGGCCTACTACCCAAATGACGAGTACCACGAGAACGCTCGCCGAAGGGGTTTTATTCCACCGGAAGCGTTCTTGTATCTTGACCGCATTGGACTGATCCAGGATGCGGAGGCATGTCCACTTATCTACCACGTGGTGAGAAGGACAGTGGACAGGCGACTGTTGTACGACGCCAACGTCGTTGCTCGGGATGCTCTCCGGTTCAGCACATCCATCTCCATCCGTGATAGGATGGACACGGATAAGGACCGGGGGTTCTACTGGTGGTTAGAGCCACACCAGGAACCCCAGCTGTCGTCAGCCTGGTAGGTTAGGGTTGGTCCCCCATGGCCAACTCACATTTAGTATAAGCTAGGTTAAATTAGTAATTAAGATAAAATAAAAACTGTACATAAAATAAAATAAAACAAAAACAGAAAAAAAAAAAAAAAAAAAAAAAAAAAAAAAAAAAAAAAAAAAAAAAAAAAAAAAAGAGAGATCGTAAGTATATTTAAGTTAGAATAGGATATATTAAGATAGATTAATTAGTTAAGATATTTTTGATAAATTCCCTAGATAGCTAAGTTTTTAAAAAAAATTTCTTAGTTTTAAAAAATAAATAATACTTTTTATTAATTCAAAGAAAAATAATTAGCAATGACGCCGAAAGGCAAAAATAAATATATCGATAGTTTAGCTTAGAGCGCCCGTATAGAGCCAGTAAGTATTTATAAGATTTCATTTTAGTCGTACCTAGGTTAAGCGTTTTGTACCTAGTTTTAAAATTCTATCAGATAAAAAATAAAAAAATGCATTTTAAACTAAACTAAACTAAACGCCGTGTAGTTCCAAGAACCGGGATCCAGCTCCTCTCGATTGTAGACATCCAAGTGATGGAGTTCCAGATTCGGTTCTCCAATTGACGCTCCCAGCAGAGCACATAGGCAAATCGTTCCGAATTCATTGGACAACTCAAACACTCCTTATGTATGTATGTACGCTCACATTCCTTCCCACTCGTATTGTTCCCAACGTCCGTCACCCTACCCTTTTCTTCCATTGAGTTTCGCATCTCTTGCTTAGTTCTGAATTCCACACCTTTGTTGGTTTTTATCATGTCTACATTTTCGAGAATATCATTCCCTAATAACGCCGCATACTGCAAATCGCCATCTCGCACTACATAGAAACCTAACCCCAACGGAATTTCATTCACTTCCAGCTCCACCCGAATACTACCCAACGTCGTTACCTTTTACTGTCCGATACCCACAAAAATTTGCGACTTTAACCCCTGATATTCCAACAACATACGTCACCTCCCATAGAAATGTCCTTGAACACCCGGTTGGCTCCGATCACTACAACGACCCTCGCTTCCCACCACGACCTATTTCGATCACCCGTTGGTGCGGTATGACCACTCCTGTCTCCACCTTGTTGACCACACAAAAACAAAAGAATGATTTCGGCCTGCAATTCCGGGTACAACTTGTAGTCTCTCGACACTTAAAATAAGATTTCTTCCTGTTTGAGGTTTACTCGCTGCCTGTGCGCTGTGGGTGCTGGATACCGCTCGCAAGTTGGTGCTCGAACGCAGAGCGGGACCCTTCAGCTTCTCGTATACATTGATATTGGCTTTGAGTTCGGTAATGGTACACATCTGGTACAACACTGATTTATTCGGCATATGAATTCGGCAAATATCCGATGAGGCTTTCCTCATCCAAGTTGGTATTTTTAGGAGAGAGTAAGGATACTCCTGCAGACTTTCCGTTGGTTTCTTATGACGCCTTCGGTGAACTTCCGCTGATGCCACACTTGCCCCAAATTCGGCGATCAGTGCGTTGACCAACTCTTCATCCCCTGATACTCGCCTCGCTAGAAATGCCCACCCGTTCACCCTAAAGCCCACCTAAGGACAGTTAAGTTCAGAGACTCGTTCTTCAGCCGCACTACACGAATATGGAATGCTGTTCCCAGCTCAACTCAACTCAATAATGTGCACCGGTGCCTCCTTTCCATCTCTTCCTCTTTACCTTCGGCCCGTGCTGTGAATTAATTCCGGTCTCTTAAGGGTACTAAATAATCCCTTTAGCGCGCGCCAATTATAAAAATAAATGGCTCCGGAGGAAAAGCTGGTGGCTCCCCTTCGCAGTTGCCTGGCGTAGACGTACTTTTGTGTTTCGTCCCAGTTAACGGTGGTGGCAGTTTCTTCGAATTCTTTCAGCCACAGGTTGACGCTCATCACACCACACCCCTCGAAATGACACTATACTCCTCGATGCAGCGGAGACTGAAATTGCCTGCCCTTCGCAGAGTCGCGTGAGTAACATCAGATGTTCACCCCAACCTTCTGCCTAATATGAAGAACATCGAATGTTCAACCGAACAGCGAACATTCTGCTGAGTGAGCATATGAAGGTCAATTAAATTGAGTCATCGCAGTGCACTTCATGTTTTGCATACATTGCAATTAATAAAATAATTGGGTAAATGTGATCCCATAACAATAGCGATTGTACCAATAATTCCAAGTTTTTTTCAATTTTCTTGGAGGAATTAAAAAAAAAATTTAATTAGTTTTAAGCAATAAATTTAAAAAATGCAAGAGGCCGAGAGGCAAACAGAAAAATGTCCTAGATTAGCGTAGTGTACTCGTGAAGAATCAGTAAGTTAGACTTAAGATCAATGGATTATATTATTAAGATAGTTTTAGGTATTTTTGTCTAGAATATAAGTAATAATGAATGAAAAATAAAAATGAATTAAAATTCAAATTCAAATTCAATTCAACAAATTAGTTTGTAAGGTAGAATAAGAGAATACAGAGAAATAAAAGTTTAGTCTTAAGACCACCACATTTTAAGAAACCTATTAACGTTCCCAAGGGTGTTTTTTCTTCGAAAAGAAAAGAAGTGATAATAACAACAGGAAAATCCGATCAACGTTAATTTAACTGGAGAGAGTGTTGTGTTTCGTGTGTTGTATACACAGTGAAAGTGATGGAAACTAAAAAAAAAGTTATCTCTAAAGTCTATTGAAATGGCGACCAGCAGTACAACGACAGTAGATGAATTATTATCCCAAACTGCAGCACTGCATATTGTGATTCAAACTCAAGAACGAATTAACAAGCAATGGGTGCCGACCAACCAAAGCACCGCCAATGGGGACACAAACAACCCCTTAAAGTTGAGTACTAGCGAAATCATCAATCAGTTTCGTAAACTTAAATGCTTCGACGGAAAATCTGGTTGCAGCTTAGCTAGCTTTATTAAGTCAGTGGAAACCTCACTAACTCTTTGCTGATAAAATCAGGAGTTGAAGAACTTCGTTATTCAGATCGTGTTTACGTAGAAGATCCAGGGAAATCCGGCAATTGATACCCAACAACTGAGAGAGATATGGCGCAACGTATTCAGAAATAAATAATAATAAATATACATAACAGTTGCCGTGACGCCAAGGTTAGCAATTTAAGAGAGCTGTTTAATATATTTAAAAATGTCAATTATGAATAAGGTGACATATATGAGTATGATTACAGTAAACCGGAGCGTATAGAGAGTGACATAAAAGAAATGATGGTAGCTTTAGAATCCACATGGATTTAAACTTATCGACAGTAGAAGTATTCAACAAGTATTCAAGGCTTAAGCTTCTAGACGATAGCCGAACTATTGGTAGGTACCATAGAAAAAAATTAAAAAGTTAATTCCAAAATTGTGTCAGATAATAGGAATAACCAGGACAGTACTAATTTTATCAGAATATAGAAATGCAGAAGAATTTAGAGTAAATGGTACTAGTCAACAGAGATCCCAATCGAGACAAAATATCCGACGTATCTGATAGGAGAAACCATAAGTCAAATATGAACAGAAGTGAGAACAATGAAGAAATCGACAATTTTGAGCCGCAACCATTAAAGGAAAGACATATAGAACATTGATAGATACCGGATCACCCACCGTAACCTTTAGCACAATAAACAACCTTTCAACACACTTAGTAAAAATTATTATCGCCGATACACCTTCAGAATTTAGAATGAGTCCCAAAAACAAACTTAAGTGGTACAAAATGGCACTTAAGAATAAAATATATGACCTGTTACTTGGTATGGATTTTATACGGAAAACCGTCTTAGAATTGAATTTTCGCGAACGAGCTATGAAACTCACAAATACTGTAAATATAGTTTTGCTTGCCGATACTTCTGAAATATTCGTATGCTTCGAATTATCTGACCAAAGTAACAATAACCCGAATTTGTCTCATATTAAACAAAACGAACGAGACAAAATCAACGAACTATGGAAAAAGTTTAATAATCTGGTTTACCACAAAGACGCCAAACGGTCTATATGAATTCACTCGGATGCCATTTGGCTTAAAAAATGCACCGGCCACTTTTCAGAGGTTGATGAACAAAATATTGAGAGACCACATAAACAAGATTTGTGTGGTTTACTTAGACGATATCATCATATTTTCTACCAGCATCGAGGAGTCTATTAGCAATACAAACTATTTTGTAAAGCATAACTTAAGAGTCCAATTTCACAAATGTTTATCGAAAAAAGATACGGAATTCTTGGGACACATCCTTAATAAGAATGTAATGAAACCCATCAAACAATCCTGTAAAAATTAAGTGCGTTGTTGATTATAAATTACCAAAGACAGTCAAACAATTGAAAGGCTTCATAAGGGTAATAACCCATTGTTAAATATCTCAAAAATACAGTTGTGTTCATTAAAATAGCAGTGCTCCTCAAAAAAGACAAATAATTTTCTATTAATTCAAATTGTTTTATCATTTTTTCAAAAAATATATACAAAAGTAAAGTATTTCAAAAACATATACAAAATAAAGTATTTCTGTCTTAACAGGTATAACACAAAATAGACGTTGTTTATAACTTTTAACTATTTTTTTGGTCGTAGTAATATTTCTCAGATGTTCATAAAAATAGCAGGGTTTAGAATTATGCTGTGCCTAGACAATAGAAATCAATGAAACAATATGAAATCATTATTATTTACAGCTTCCCATTAGAACTTTTTAGAAAAGCCTTTGGTTTTATCAATGCGCTGCATCTTTGTGATATTGAGTCCACCAGACTCCGACATCTCTCAACTGGTATAGCTTGCCATGAGTCTCACACTACCTCCCACAATTCCTAGGCGTCTTTTGGTTTGGCCTCATGAACAGAATTTTTAACATCGCCCCACAAGTTCTCAACTTCAACTGTTATTCTTTTTTCATCAAACCAAGATTTTGCCTGTTTTGACGTATGTTTTGAGTCATTATCTTGTTGATATACCCAAACTAGTCGCATATGGCAGCATAACCTCTTCTAAAATTTTAGCGTACTCAGCACCGTCCATTATACACTTGACAGCATATATAGGCCCAACCCCATTATATAAGAAACAGGCCCAAATCATTAATTTTGCTCCTCCGTGTCTAACAGTTTTAACTGTATAACGGGGATTATTTTCTTTATTCTTTGGTCTTACATATTCCAGACTACCCTTGGACCCAAATAAGACTATTTTACTTTCATCGCTTCGCAGAATATTCCTCCATTTCTCCTTAGGCCAATCTTTGTGAAACTTTGCGAATGCCAATTTTTTTGTCAGAAGCGGTACTTTTCGGTGGCTTCGAGCTGGTAGTTGAGCCTCTAGAAGATGTCTTCTAACCGTCACAGCACGCACCGGAAGTTCATCCCTTATCTGTCTGGAGCTTATTGAAGGGTTCTCCTTTGCCATGTTGATAATTTTTCGGTCAGTTCGCTTAGCCGTCGCTCTTTTTGGACCGCGTGTTTCGGTCCTAGCTTTCAAGTTTAGCGCATTGCTGACCATTTTCGCTCAACATCATATGATTTCCTTGATTGAAGCATATGTTTTTCCTCCGGAACGCCATTTTTTGATCAAATTCCGCATATCTTCGGTACAATGTTTTGATCGATCCATATTTCTAAGTTTAAAGGATGTTAATAAAAGACAACATATACAAAAACATTCATTTACCAAACAAGAATACACAAATATTTTTTAAACTCTAAGCAAAAATTTCGGAGACACTTTATGGTAAAACCAAAAATACACTGCTATTTTCATGAACAGGCTTCAATCAACAGATTTCAATGAATGCGTGAAAAAAAGAGAGAGTAAGCATTTATTTTTTATTTTTTCTGATATGGTATCTTAGTTGCCGGAAAATACAATAAAACCGGATACACATTTGAAAAAAGGATCTTCTTACAAATATGTTGCTAATTATCTAAGTCGTATAACTACTGCTATTTTTATGAACACAACATTATGTTAAAATAAACAAATTTGATCCGGAGTATATTCAATCATTTGAAGCATTAAAAGTCAAAATCGTTAACCATCCTATCTTAAGATTTCCCGATTTTGGAAAACCATTTATTCTCTATACCGATGCCTCCAATTATGCAATTGGGGCAGTACTTACACAAGAAGGCCAACCAGTTTGTTTTGCCTCAAGATCTTTAAATATTCATGAGAAGCTCTATTCGCCATTGTTTACGCTGTTACCTATGTTCGTCCATATTTATGGGGTAACAATTTTAAGAGTGTAACAGACCATCAACCCATCAAATATCTCAATACCAAATATAGCGGTAACAAATTCTCCGCAAGGAACCGGCGATGGCTACTAAAATTACAATAATTCAATTACGAAGTAGAGTATCTCAAGGGTAAAGAAACAAAATAGCCGATTTTTTAAGCAGATTAGAAAATGTGGATAATATTGAAACCCCGCAGCGGACATTTGAACCCTACTTTGGATAAAGTGGTTAATAGATTTAGAACTCAAGTAATAATACTTAAACAAAAATATCAAGAATATTCTGTAATAGAATTTACATTGACAAAAATAATATAGCAAACAATATTAACGACACCGTCCAAAGTAATCAAAGGAAAAGTTGGATTATACTTACAACTAGATGATTATGTGTACAATCAACTTGAACTTAAGTGGCATGTTGTATTTAGTGGGAAAATTTCAATCAACTTAAGTTCAAGTTGATTGAAATTTTCCCACTAAATACAACATGCCACATATGCAACAATATACTCAACATATACCATCTTCTAGGAAAGTTCTTTTTCTCATCTAATCGTGCAAAACGCCTGCTCAAGGCTGACTTAATAACTACACTTTACTTTAGAACATAATATTTCTCAAACCAGAGAGCCGAAAGCCCTTGCAGCCTGTGCTCCATTTTTTTATTAGTGTACAAATTGTATTTTTATGCTAATAAATAATAATAATAATAATAAAATTTGTAAGATGCAATTATTTGGCTAAAGATCTTACTTGTGAGGAAGAAGTTCTTAGACAAATATACCATAAAAAGGAGTCTGGTCATTCTGGTATCTGGTTGGTACTGCCCCAACCTTAGAATTTTGATCCATAAAGTTGTGAACAACTGCGATGCTTGTACAGTCGCAAAATACAATCGGAGACCAGTTAACAAAAAATTTTAATTCACTGAAACGCCCTGTGATATTAACGAAATAATTCACATAGGCACATATGTCAATTCAAAACAGTCCTTTATTATATTTATTGATAAATTTTCTAAACACGCTCTTAGTCTTCATTTGGAAAACCGTAATAGTCGAACACTTGATGAAAAATTCGTTAATTAATAGCACTTAAAGGAAAAAGGAAAAAAGTAGTTTGTGACAATGAATTTAACAATACAAATCTAAAAGATATTTTTAGAGAAGAAGATATTCAAGTTCACTTTATTATGCCAAATATTCACACTGGAAACAGTGATGTAGAGCGTTTAAATAGTACCCTCACTGAACTAATCCGTGTTTTGAATATTGAAAATAAAATTCCTATTATTGATCATATAAATAAAGCTATCGATTTGTATAATAATTCTTTTAACTCCACGATTCAAACCACACCACTTAAGCTCCAAAATAGTCAGATAGGTAAGGCCATAATAAAAGATAGGTTAGAGAAAATTAAACGAAGGACTATTGCAAAACTCAATAGGAACAGAGAAAATTATGTCGAATTTCGCGAACAGGGATTTATAAAACATTATGTTAGTGTAAGGCACAAAGAACAGCAAAAATTTAGAAAGTACACACTAAGAAATGTTCATGAATCTAAATATAAAAAGACCCTTAAAATTTTCAGAAATAACTACATCTTCTAATAGTGTTCCTACTAATAACGATGTCGCTCCAGACAACGCAAATTGAACGAATCGAATCGAATTCAGGATATGCTGCTATAAACATAGGTTCAGAAGAAATAGTTAGTAAGTATGATATACTTTTGCACGTAGTTAAAACACAAGATATTTTAGATGCACTTGAAAAATTTCACTCAACAATAGAAACATTACATATTGAAATAGAAAGAAAAATTGATTAATAGAAGAAATAAATAGCATTAAAAATAAGGTATATAGTATAATACCACATAGATATAAGCGGGGACTTTTTAATTTGTGGGAAAAGCATTAAAGTGACTATATTGAACGTTAGAAGATAGGCAAAATATTGAAGAACATTTCTCTCTTATTGACCAACAAATAAAAATTATTTTATTTTTATTTTTATTGTCTTCCGTAAAATGTACATATAAAGCTGTCGCTCAATTCACATTATAGTACAGAGATTTGAGAGAGAGATATTTCTGATATCTTTGTACTGAAATATTGAATTGGTATGAAAGTAAGTAACTTAAAAAGGTAAAAACAGGGTGCAAAAACCTTGATATACGAGTGAGCAAAAAAAAAAAAAAATAAATAAATGTGAGTAAAGTAAGAAAAAAAAATAAATAAATGTGCATAAAGTAAGAAAAATAAATAAATAAGTTTATAAATAAAGAAATAAATAAAATATCTAAATAAACAATATTTGATAAATAAATAACAAATAAATAAATAAATTATATAAACAAAAACAAAAAATAAAAACAGTAGTAATTAACAACTATACATACATGTAAGTACATAAGATTAACAATAAATAGTGACTGAATCATAGGTTAGTTGCTTAATTGATTAACAAGGGGGTTATTAACGACAACATAGTTTTGCAGAAATCTGCTTCTTAACTTTTAAATTCGCTCGGTAATCAATTCAATTTTATTATCTAAGTGTAAGCATTTTGTGCGAAGTTAGATTAAGCATCATTTTTAATATATTGTTTTGCATTACTTGTAATTATTTTTTATGAATACTAATTTCTGTTAATTAGAGAGATCTTATGTTAATTAGCGGATAAATCATTCTTGTTGCAATTTGCACTTTTTGTTTAATTTCATCTTGAACATGGTATATGCCTTGATATCGAACAAATGATTCCCAAACAATAGATTCACCTCTAATGTGAAGAACATTACTAGGAATATAACAAGGTTTTTTTCGCATGAAAAAGATTGCTTGTATTTTGTTAATGTTCACATTGATTTTCCACATGTTGCAGTACTCCAGCAAAACAACTATCGCATGCTGTAAATTGGTCTCAACAACAAGACCAACTTTATGCGAGGAAATTATACCAATATCATCTGCAAGATCATCATCATATCATCTGGAAGATTTCGATAATCAGATGTAAATATATTGTACAAAACGGGGCCCAGTACAGATCCCTGGGGTAAATAAAAATTAATTATAATTATAATGAAAGCATTTTTGAGTTGAAAAAAACTATTGAATCAGATAGAAAAAGGTTTTTAGATAAAATTAACGAAATCCAAGGACTTCCAAAAAGACTACATACTGAAGCGTTTTTATAGAGCAAATGTTCGAACTAAATTGATTTAGGGAAAAAGTTGAAAACATTCAACAAAACTTTGCTTCGGCACGAACCGGTATATTACATCCAAATATATTAACAAATGATGAACTTGTAATTATAATATTGACTTTAAAAAGCTTTAAAATGTAAAAACTGGTGTAGCAATAACTGAAAATTATCATAAAGGGTAATTTTTTTAGCTATTATCTTTTTGGCAACACTGGTTTAAACAGCTGACGCACGTTTCGTGTTTTATTTGACTGTCAAACATCTTCAGTTTGGTCTATAATTTAACAATGAATCGTCTTACAAACGAACAAGGCTTGCAAATTATTGAATTGTATTATCAAAATACGTGCTCTGTTAAGAAAGTTAATCGCCCGATTCTTCCATTTTATGGTCAATTCATTTTTGGCTCCATGGGTACGTAAATAAGCAGAATTATCGATTTTGGGGTGAATATCAGCCAGAAGTATTGCAAGGGCTACCAATGCATCCAGAAAAATTCACAGTTCGGTGCGGCTTATGGGCTGGTGCCATCATTGGACCGTACTTCTTCAAAGATGATGCAAATCGTTACGAAATTGTAAATGGCGAGCGCTACCGTGAGATGATATCCAACTTTTTTTTTGCCCATGCCACACAGCACGCGCAACAGTGGACCTATTGAGAGGCGAGTTCGGTGAATATTTATTGCACGTTCGGGACCGGTCAATTGGCCGCCTAGATCGTTCGACTTAATGCCTTTAGACTATTTTTGTGGCGCTGTGTTAAAGCTCATGTCTATATAGACAAACCCGCTTCAATTGACGCATTGGAAGGCAACATTGAAGCATTTATTCGTGAGATACCGGCCGAAATGTTGGAAAGATTATGCCAAAATAAGACTAAGCGGATGGTCCATTTGAGGCGCAGTCAAGGTCAACATTTGCATGAAATAATCTTCAAACATTAAATTGTATGGACCGTACTATAGATTCAAATAAAGATTTCATGCATTGTTCTGAATTTTATGTGTTTTTTTCTATATGTTCTATAGCTTTTATATGAAAAGAGACAACTTATCCTATCCGGAAATTCCTTCGTAGTTTACAATACTTGTTCAGTATTTATAGACAAAACAAAGTTCTGCAACTCATTTTTCAAATATACAGAAAGTTTTATAGTTCCGAATTACGAAACATCTTTTCAACTATTGACTGAATTGACTTTTGATGAGATTGTTGTAAATCAAGAAGAAAATTTAAATGCTATAGAAGAACTAAAGTTTCATAAATCTATTAGTTATACTATAACAAGCACAACAATAATATTGCTCTTAGGTGTAATACTAATAGTTACAATACTATTTAATAGGCAGAATTAAAAATAAGCATGAAAGGCAACGTAAAAAAAAAACATCGATAAAGAATATGAAAAATTTAAATACTATCAAATGTTAAAGGAAAAATTTGACATAGTGTAGTAGTAATATGTATTTGAATCTGATAATAATAACCACATCTGTAGAATTCAGGAGATTTCTGAATTTGGTGGAAGGCGATTAACATCGGATGTTCACCCCAACCCCCAACCTGCTGAATATGAAAAACATCGCATGTTCAACCGAACAGCGAACATTCTGCTGAGTGAGCATATGAAGTTCAATTAAATTGAATCATCGCAGTGCACTTCATGTTTTGCATACATTGCAATTAATAAAATAATTGGGTGACTGCGATCGCATTACAAAAGCGATTGAACTTCATATGCTGACATTGTTGAAATTAGTTTGTAAGGTAGAACAAGAGAATTCAGAGAAATAAAAGTTTAGTCTTAAGGCCACCATTCAAGAACACTTAAGTGCATTACTAAACATAACTCGTGTGTGGAATCTGATTCCTCTTCCGCCTCCTCAGATTATTCCTCATCATCGCCTGTAGATAGCCCGACGTGGTTGAGAAGCCTGTCCAGTAGCGTGTCTTTGCGTTCGTTCGTCGGTAAATTCATTTCTGTCAGTTTCGCTTTAAGAAAGTTTCGCTTTAAAGCCAAAATTTCGTCTACCTCCATAGCAAATAAGTTCCAATTGGGTACTAATTCAAAACTAACAATTTACAATTCTAATTAGGTAATAATTTAAAATTCTAATTGAATGACAATTTAAATTTCTAATTGGATAATAATTTTAAATTCCAATTGAGTACAAACTTTAAATTCATTAAAGTAGTGCAGCCTTTTCAGCAATCGCTGGGCGCTTCGCGGTTTGTTCTCGTTCTTCTGCCTGGAGTCACCTCCTCTACCTGAAGGCGGCTCTTCTGCCTTTTGACGCTGCTCGTTTGCTTTGACGTGGCTCGTCTGCCTGCTTTGACGCGGTTTTTCTGCCTGGATTCGGCTCTTCTGCATTGACGCGGCTCCTCTGCCTGGACGCGACTCTTTTGCCTGGACTCTTCTCTCGTTGTTGAGGCACATAACAGCGTTAGGGTTTGCAGAGATTACCGCATATCTTCACACCACTGGTATCTTCTTGTCAGCGGACGTTTTCTGTGCCCAACGCGATTAATGTCGCCGTTATCGCTCTCGATTTCTTTTTGTTAAACTATTTTTTTTTTTGCACTTTCTTTTTGTTATTTTTCGTTTCCCGGTTAACTATTCACGATCCCGGACGAGTTTTCACTTGTAGGATTCGATTTATTTGTTTTCTTTATTGTTTAGTTTTTTCAAATGTATATCCGGTTTTATTGTATTTTCCGGCAACTAAGATATCATACCAGAAATAACAAATAAAAAATAAAGGCTTACTTTCTCTTTTTTTCACTCATTCATTGAAACCTGTTGATTGAAGCCTGTTCATAAAAATAGCAGTGTTTTTTGGTTTTCCCATAAAGTATCTCAGAAATTGTTGGTTAGAGTTTAAAAAATATTTGGGTATTCTTGTTTGGTAAGTGAATATGTTTTGTATATGTTGTCTTTTATTTGCTTAATTTGATGAACAAATTGCGTTCGGAGGAAAACCATATGCTTCAATCCAGGAAATCATAGGATGTTCAGCGAAAATGGTCAGCAATGCGCTAAACTGGAAAGCCAGGCCTGAAACACGCGGTCCAAAAAGAGTGACGGCTAAGCGAACTGACCGAAAAATTATCAACATGGCAAAGGAGAACCCTTCAATAAGCTCCAGCGTTGAGTGCTGTGACGGTTAGAAGACGTCTTCTAGAGGCTAAACTACCAGCTCGAAGCCACCGAAAAGTACCGCTTCTGACAAAAAAGCATGTGCAAAAAAATTGGCATTCGCAAAGTTTCACAAAGATTGGCCTAAGGAGAAATGGAGGAATATTCTGTGGAGCGATGAAAGCAAAATAGTCTTATTTGGGTCCAAGGGTAGTCGGGAATATGTAAGAAGACCAAAGAAAATAATCCCCGTTATACAGTTAAAACACGGAGGAGCAAAACTAATGATTTGGGCCTGTTTCTCATATACTTTGGTTGGGCATATATATCCTATCAAGGGTATAATGGACAGTGCTGAGTACGTTAAAATTTTAGAAGAGGTGATGCTGCCATATGCCACTAGTTTGGGTATATCAACAAGATAAAAAAAAATCTTGGTTTGATGAAAACAGAATAACCGTTATGGAGTGGCCAGCACAATCCCCTGACCTAAAACAAATTTAGAACTTGTGGGGCGATGTTAAAAATTCTGTCCATGAGGCCAAACCAAAAAACGCCTAGGAATATTTGGAGGTAGTGCGAGACTCGTGAGAAACTATACCAGTTGAGAGATGTCGGAGTCTGGTGGACTCAATGCCACGAAGATGCAGCGCAGGCTTTGCTACGAAGTACTAATGGTAACCTGTAAATAATAATGATTTCATATTTTTTCATTGATGTCTGTTATCTAGGCACCGCATAATTCTAAACACTGTTATTTTTATGAATATTTGCGAAATATTACTACGGCCAAAAATAATAGTTAAAAGTTATGAACAACGTCTATTTTGTGATATACCTGTTAAGACTGAAATACTTTACGTTTGTATACGTTTTTTGAAAAATAATAAAACAATTTAAAGTAGTAGAATTTCATAGGTATTATGCCCATTGCAATGAATTGAATTGAATTTGAATTTAAATGCATTTTTTATTATTCATTCATTATTACTTAAATGCTAGACAAAAATACTTAAATCTAGCTTAATAATATAATCAATTGGTCTTAATTCTAACCTACTGACTCTTCGCGAGTACTCTAAGCTAATCTAGTATATTTTTCTTTTTGCCTTTCGGGCTCTTGTATTTTTAATTCTTAGCTTAAAAACTAATTACATATTTTTTTTTTAAATCCTTCAAGAAAATTTTTTTAAAAACTTGAAATTAAAAATTATCTTTACTTCTTAACCTACTTAAAAAACTACATCCTAAAACTATACTACCTAAAACTAACCTAAAACTTACAACTATATACAATTTAAACTAACGTAAAACTTAAGTCTACTTATATTAAACTTAACTATGTCCGTAAAAACTATACAAACACGTGCACCAGGGCGTATGTGTTATTTATATGCTTTACATATATATCTAATACGCCGTGAGGAACTTTTTTTTTCATTTTTATTTTTGTTGCTTTTTGTATGTTTTTATATTTTTTTTATTTTTTGCTTTTTAATTTTTGTTTTTAAATTTTTTTTTATAATAACAGCTTAAAAACTACCTTAACCTATGTGAGTTGGCCCTGTAGACTCAACTATCCCGTCTATTTGTTTGTGAAGTTAGCGGCACCGAACGCTGGTTCTGGTGTAACCACCAGTAGAAAAACCGCTCTTTGGCAGAAACTGCTCAGTCGCGGGCAGAAATCGCCCTACTGAACCGTAGGACCTCCTCATGGCTGCGAGCGACGTTCGCCTCGTATTGGAGTTGCCTCTCGACTGTTCGGCATGCGACGTGGAAGATGATAGGGCAGCCTTCCCTATCTTGTATCAGGCCTTTAGCGTCCAAATAGACGAAAGCTTCAGGCGGAATGAAGCCGTTAAGACGTACCCGTTCATGGTACATTTCATTTGGGTAGTAAGCCCCAAAGATCAGACTGTTGGTTGAAGCCATGCCTCGAGCAGTGTGACTTCGTATCAACTTGATAATAAAATGATCTATCCTTATAAGGTTTGCCTCGTTGTACAGAACCTTGTTGGGGTAGAATTTCTTGTACTGGGATTCTGGTGTTCGATATAAGCGGAGACAGGCCCGAAGACACTGCCTCTCGAACACCCTCATCTTTTCCATCTGGGAAGGACTCACGTTGAACCACACAGGACAACCATACACCATAATTGGCCGGATGAGGGCAATGTAGCAGATGACCTTCACTCTGGTGTCAAGTTGACTGCTGTAAAACAAGCCTCTTGCCATAGCGAAGGCCTTCTTAGCCCTGGTCAGAGCTGTATCTATGTGGATACCACCATACAGATACTGGTCCAACCAGATGCCTAGGTATCTGACTACACTTTTTTACAGATAATGGTGGTCCTTGTGGGTCAACTATGCCGAACTTGCGCCAGTTCATTTTCGTGTCCCTTGAGGCCCTGGACAGCGGAGTTCTGAAAAGGATAGTTTCACATTTCTGGTATTTGATTTTCAACTTCCAGTCGTCGCAAAATCCTTGAATTGTATCGAAGTCGCGTTGCAACAAGACATTTATTACTTCTACCTTCGGACCTGATCTGTACGCGATTAGATCATCGGCAAATGCTATGATGTTAGGCATAGAACCTATGAGATCGCTAGTGAATATACTGAACAAGATCGGCGAACCAACAGCTCCTTGTTGCAGCCCATTTTTTATATGGAACACTGTAGTTGAAATTTCGTTGCCATTTTTAACAACAAACTTCCTACCTGTGACCATGTCATAGATCTTATATAGCAATGTTTTATTGATGCCGAGCCTGACCAACTTGAGGAAGAGACCTTCTAACCACACGGTGTCGAATGCTTTCTCCATGTCGATCAGGCAAGCGCCTGTACACTGGGTCTTGTTTCTATTCCACTGTATGTCGGAAACCAATTTAAACGCGGCATGAATGGTGTCATGCCCCGCCCTGAAGCCAAATTGATTTTCCGGTATTATTTGTTTTACCTCAACCCATTCTTTAAGAGCTCTAATGACTATCTTCTCGAATACCTTGCTTATGCACGGAAGATGACTTATAGACCGGAGATTTGTCGGGATGGAAGTATCTTTGTCCCGTTTCGGAATCGGCTGTACCACAGCTGTTTTCCAATGCTTCGGGTAATATGCATTACTCAACGCGTTGTTAAACAGGGTTGTGTATACATCCACCGCCTCAGAGGGTAGATGGCGCAGAACAATGTTTGGTACCCCATCGATTCCCACTGACTTCTTATTCTTCAGTGAGTTGAAGATTCCTTGGAGTTCATCTTTCGAAATAAGGATGGAATCGTTTCCATCGTCGGCGACGGCATTATTTGCCAGAAGATCGTCACTGAATCTGGTAAAACCAGGATTCTCGGATCGCCATTGACTTATTTCGTTCCGAAGATAGAAATGGTTCAGCAAGGCTCTGTTCTCCAAATCGTGGTTCGGACTACGAGTCTCGTTGACTTTCTGGAAAACAGCACCAATTGCATTAACCTTCTCCTGGGGATCTTCCACTACGAAGAAGTCGTTGTCAAGCACAGCCCCGTCAGGATCGATGTCAACTGACGTATGTAAGTTCGCGTTATCTGTTGTTCTGTCAAGTCGGACGCACTGAATGTCATTATGATCTCTCCTCCGGAAGATTTTATTTACTTGCGGGAACATGCTCGGGTTGTTAGATCTTACAGCCCGAATCTTACAGACCGAATCTTATTGCCCCAATGCAAGCTTACAGCTAGGTTGTAATTTTGTTTTATTAACTGTTGGAGTACTTTGATCTGTGACTTCAGAGAGCGAATCTCTGTACTCTGTGGATCCGTAAACCGTCTATACAAGACTTTCAGTCTTGATAGGAGTCTACTTTTTTGCACGTGAAGTGCGTCGATTTCAGAGTTCCGATAGATGTCGCCATAATCGGTTTGTGACACCTTCGGAATCGTTCTGTCCATTGTATGTTTAATGACCTCGTCCTCTTCGTTCGTAAGGTTTCTGTTTGTAGGAGGATTGATCACACTCGAACTTATTTCTCTGGATAAGGCTCTAGAAAAACGTGGCCAGCGCACCTTATTATAATTATAAGGATTCGTTTGGACATATTCTTCTAGTTCCTCCAGCTCGTTTGGAAGCTGTATTACCGCGGCGAGACCACAGTGATCACTGTCATACTCGACCGTAGTTAAACAGTTCCTCGTGCGTCGCTCCACGTTAAGTATCGTCAGTCGTCTGTCGATTAGCATCACATCCAGATAGGACCCACTTCGAGGAAAGGATGGTCTATCGGTTGCAAGCAAATCTAACCTGAACTCGATATTGTTCTGTTCCATCCACTCTAAGAGGGCGTTTCCAGTCTCATTTGGAACATTATTACCCCATTCACCGTGTTTGGCGTTCAAATCTCCGGCTAGAATATAGTAATTTTCCTCCGAATTCAAGCGCAGGCTAGTGAAGAGAGCCTCGATTTCCGAAAGAAAGTTAGGGTTTTGAGGCTCTGATGCATAAGCAGCGATCACAAACAACTTCTTTCCACCTTGGAGAGAGATGCGTGCGATGGATGCTTCTAGCACACTAGATCTACGTACCACATTGCTATAAACGACCTTGTGTGAAATGATCTTTTTAATCAGGAGAGCGACCCCCCCACCTCGAGTGGATTGGGGTCTGTCTCTTCTGATTATGTGGTAATTTTTGTACCTGAGAATGCGCGTCTGGTTTAGCTTAGTTTCGCTAGCCATCAGCACGTCAGGATTGTGGGTTTGCAACAAGTTTGAGAGCGTTAATTTTCGTTCGATCCTAATCAGCGAATTAACATTCACTGCTAGGATCTTAAGGGTTCTTACCTCGCGTGAGCCCATTATATCTGTGAGCGTTGGTTCACGGCAGCTTAGAGAAGAGGAAATCTACTCTAGCCGTCTGCGCAAGGAAGCTGGTCTGTAATTCGACCATCTGTTTCTGCAAGGCAATCATCTGCGCTTGCATCGACTGAATGGAGGACATTACGTCCCTTATGGAGGGCTCTGCCTCGGGTTGCCTGGCCATTGGAACAGCCTTCGGCACTGTTCGTTGTGCCGGTTCTCTGCCTGACACCATTTGGGCGTAGGAGATGGCCGGCGTAACAGCAGTAGCTACAGCACGGCCCACTGGCCTGGCTGCTACCTTTTTCTCGTTCCTGACTTCTTTTACTCTCTGCCGGAGTTCTTTGATTCGTGGACACCCCAAATAGGTTGCGGGGTGTCCGTTTCCTCCGCAGAGTACACACTTGAGGAGCGCCTTGTCCTCGACTTCATCCGTACCTAAAGAACATTCCCCTTTGTTGTGGCTGAAAGTGCATCGTGCGCAGCGGAACTCCATATTGCAGTTCGCGACGTGCCCCAGCTTTCTGCACCGCGCACATTGAAGTACGTGATCAGTTTTGTTTAATCTCTCCCATTTCACACTAAGACCGCCTACGAAACGGATTTTTCGTAGGTTGTCAATTTTCGTGCCCTGGGATACCTGTACTAAGAAGAAGGGAAGTGCCTTCTTCTTCGCTTTCGTTGCCGCAGTGCTGAAAGGCTTAACCCCTACGAACTGGACCTCGTCGCTCTCAACTTGGCGCAGCTTGTTGAGGAGGACCTTCGGGTCAGCACAGGGGTTTATGCCTTTGAGGAGCAGTGTCTGAGGTCTTTCTCCTCTGCGCGTATAGGTGTAGAAATCAGCGTTCGCTGCCGCTAACTTCTCTTTTAGAAATCTAAGCCCGTCCATTGTTAGGCAATGGACGGTATGAATTCGGGGAGTCTTATATTTAATGAAATAGGTCTTATTTTCTAGAGCCAAATCACATAAGGTCTCCAACTCATCCGTCCCCATGTCGAAGACGTTTATTGGTGGGCATCTGGTCTTCGGTTTTTGCTGTTGCTGCTGTGGCTCCTGTTGTCTCTGCTGCTTTGGCTGCTGTTGTTTCCGCTGTGTTGGCTGCTGTTGTCTCTGCTGCGCTGGCTGTTGTTGTTTCCGCTGTGATGGCTGCCTTTCTTTTTGTAGCCTGCTCATGGAGAAACTTGATGTGGGCGTCTAGTATTGCCCTCTCCTCATCGAGCCTCTTGAACTTTGTCTCCTAATCCATTATTTCTTCTTCCTCGTCGTCGGCGTCCGACGTAGCTAGGACCTTGAACGAGTTGTCGCTCCCTTTGTATGAGAATCGACATTCGTTGCCCTCAGATTCACATTGGAGGGCATCGATGTCAATTACTGCAGTTAGTTTTGTTGCTGTTTTTTTTTGCTGGTTTTGTCTTTGGCGGTGTTGTTTTGGGCGTCACCGACCCGCCTTTCGGTGCGACCGCTTCTTCCTCCGACGTCATCGTAGTTGTCCGCCGTTTCGTGAGATTGGGCTGCGGCTGCAGCCTCTTTCTCCTCTTCTTTGTCTCGGTAGACCGACTCGTGGGACTAGCCACGCGGATGCTACCGTCGCTGGTAATGTGGCCTGACCCGAGGTCCCGGCCACCGGTGTTTTGAAATCACCCGATTTACTGAGCTCGGGACGCTCGTCACTCTCCATTGCTCTTTCACTCACACTTTGTGTCTCTTTATTGTTTTAATTTAAAAAGAAAAAAATTTCCTTTAAATTTCGCCGGGATTCGAACCCACGATTCACAAGTCACTGCACTCTTGCTGTACTAACTGAGCTACCAATCGCTTTTGAATTCACTGTCTTAATACTGTATACCAAACACTGTTCTAGTTACTTGCGAAGCCGCAACACGTGCGTACTCCGCGGAGGTCTGTGAACGACTGCCCCATTGCAATGATAAACGTCGTGCGTTCACTTTCTTTGAGTAGTAAACCCATATCTCCTACTTGCTCAACACAAACTCTACCTTTCTCGCTCACCCCATCATAATATTAACATCTCTCTCTGTCACTCTCTAGTGTAACAAGTGTTTATAGGTTAAAGTAAACTCATGGCCCCGGGACCAAAAATTAAACCCGGGAATAGGTTTGGCAATTTGTCTTGTGATCCGCCTCCCGAACCCCAGGCAAAGAAACATAAAACAGCACCCACAATCACTGATGAATTCCCTGCCCTTCCAAAAGATACACCCGGAAAGAATCCTAGATTTATTGTGATCGCGCCAAAAAATGAAAAAAACGCCCCCAACCTCTTTCAGTGTCTTTGGATTGATGCTATCAGTACTGAATACGACCACATTACGCAACTTAGAGATGGTAACATCCTCGACCTAACAAAAAATCAAAGAGTTGCCGATAGATTCCTCGCCACAAACAACCTGGGCAATCAATGTCCAGTGTCCATTACTCTTCATGAACGCCTCAACTCCTCTAAAGATATTGTTTACGCGCCATGTTTAATAAGCGTCGATGAAAAAGAAATCGTCACTGAAATGAAAACTCAAGGTGTCATAGACGTTTACAAATTTATAAAAAAAAATTATGGTAAGGAGTGACCCTCAGGGTTAATGCTCTTTACTTTTAACTTGTTTCAACCCCCTAACACGGTCATCATTGGTTGGTATAATGCAAAAGTCAATGAATACATACCAAATCCAATGCGTTGTCGCAACTGCCAACTTTTGGGCCACACCAAAAATAAATGCAAGGTAGACCTTTTATGCGAAACATGTAATTTACCACATCATACTTCGAAGTGTACAAGTACAATGTGTGCCAATTGCTCCTCAGCCCACCCCGCTTCTGATAAAGATTGCCCCAGATACAAGCAAATGAAAGAAATCCTAACTATTAAAACAAAAAACAAGTGTAGTATGACTGACGCTAAACGTCTATACAGAGAAAGAAATCCCATTTCCAACTCGACCTCCGAACCCTTTTCGCAAATAATAAAAAAAAACAACTCAAACAAACAGTCATACCAGTCAAAAAGATAGCAGTAACCCTGCACCCCCTACAGCTCTAACCAAACAACCTACTAGAAATGGAAACCAAAACCCACCAAAATCAATAGATATACAAACACCCACAACTTCGCCATCACCACAATACCCCATATCCTCCCGATCAATCAATACTACCGAGAAAACAAAAGAAACAACTAATACACCTCACATAACACAAATTAATGCATCCTCAACACCCAATCAAACCTACCCAATTATACCCAACACCACAAATAATAATCTAGCAAATACCCACCTCACATCTTCACCTATCTCAACAGTTACACAATCACTTTTGTTTAACTTAAATTACTACATTCAACCCCCTAATGAAAATGATGATGCAATCTTTTGATTGTAACAATTCTTCCCAAAACAGGGACTCTGCGCTTTGTGGATTGAATCATACGGATTCCTTAGTGAATCCGAGTGATTCAATTCACCACCTGCAGAGTCCTTTATTAGAACAACTTCATTTAACCAACCCCATTCCTTCACAAAACAGCACAAATAACACAAATGTTGCTCTAAGCATAAACACTTATAACCACCCTTCTCTTACTTCAGGTAAAATAAGTTCGTGGTGCCAATGTTTCTCTAACTCTCCATTAAACATTCTGCAATGGAATATTAATGGTTTTGTTAATAATTATTATATAATAAATAAAAAATACAATCCTGCAATTATTTCTCTTCAGGAAACACACTGTGCCTTTAACTTCACTCCTCACTTACCGCGAAACTTTAACTGCTATTTCTATAACTTGCCTAGCAACTACTCAAGCAAACAAGGTGTAGAAATATTAATAAGAAAAGACATTCGCCATAATAATCAATCAAAAAATGAACATTTTTCATCAGCATTTTTCAATGCTAAACTCTCTTTTATTAACTCCTCTCCCGCTCAACACATTGCTAACCCCACTGCAAGACGGATTGAACAACCAATTACAATCACTGAGTTCGAAGCCTCTCTAAATAGGACAAAGGGAAAACACCTGGCAGAGATAAGATATCCTATCCCATGCTCAAAAACCTCCCAAAGGAATGCACATCAATGGCTACCATACTGCCTATACCCAAACCAAATAAGCACAAAACCGATATTGAAGGCTACATACCACTTTCTCTCTGCTTATCAAAAGTCCTAGAAAAAATAGTTGCCAAACGTCTTTTATGGTTTGCCGACACAAATAAATTAATCAGCCCTAATCAGGTAGCGTTGAAAACAAACAGAGGATGTCTGGATGCACTCCTCCACATAGATTACTTCGTATCTAATGCTTTATCAACCAAAAACCATGCTACAATTCTCTCGCTCGATTTCGAAAAAGCATTCGATAGAATAGGTCTTTATATTGTATTGAGTAAACTTAAGGGCTGGGGTGTTGGACCAAAAATATATGGATATGTAAAATCATTCTTAACTAACAGAAAATTCTGTACAAAAACAAATAACACCTTTTCGTCTTACTACGATGCACAACGGTATCCCGCAAGGATCACCCCTTTCGGTAGTTCTGTTCATGATTGCTTTTGATGACATCAATAAAATTCCACATAAACACAAACCGCTCAATCACTGCACATATGCCGACGATGTTTTTATTCTATGCAAGAATTTTGATGTCATAGAAGCAAGTTACTGTTAGAACTAGCCTTTAAAGAAATCTTAGAATAGTCCACAACGTCTGGAGCAAAACTATCAATTAATAAATGTAAATTATTACACATTTGCAAAAAACAAAATTGTCCTATATTAGATATAAAAATTAATAACAAACAAATTCAGAATGTTAATAATTAACATATCTTAGGTTTAGTCTTCAATAATAAGTGTTCTTGGAAACAACATTGTCTAGAATTTAAAAAAATCCCTAGCTGCGAGAACTTACATTATAAGATTTTTTAGCTTGTGAAAATAGTAATGTACACATAAATTGTTTTACTAAAATTACAAAAATGTTAGTATTAAGTAAAATAGACTACGGCCTCACCATATACGGATACTGCCCAAAATCCACACTCAAATTAATCAAGCCAACATACCACCTAGCTGCACGAAGAAGCATCAACGCTTTCCCCACCACCCCTATCAAGAATATCCTTGTAGAAGCGGGACTACCCAGCATTGAGGAACGCAGAGATATGCTAACACTAAAACAATCTGCTAAACTCATATTTTCCAAAAAATTCCATCATTGATAAAGATACAAAAAAGATTTCTATAACTCTAAACTTGAAAGAAGAATACCTTCAGCAATGCCTACCATAGTAAAAATGGCAGCAGCAAATAAGCTTCCGTTAAAACTAAAAACAAACTCTACACCTCGCTACCCTCAATGGTTTATCAACCCCGAGTCTATAATTCTGACCCTAACAGAGCACAGCAAGAAAAACACACCAAATACAACATATCGTCAAATCTTTGCCGACATCACTTCAACCTTAAAGGCAGACCGCTGCAATTTTATCTTCACAGACGGTTCGAAGACAGCACGTAACACATCCTTTGCCGTACTCTTCGAAAATGGCACAATCACCTGTGAAACATGAAACTTATGTGGATTCCCGGACACGCTGGAATTCAGGGCAATGAAAACGCTGACCAAGAAGCAAATCTGGCTAATAAAGCTCCACTGCATACGTTGAATATCATCACAAAACACCCCACCAACCTGTCATTCCTGCAACGCTGTCATGGATTTAACACATATTTTTGAAAAATGCCTAATTATAAAATCTATAATTAGAAACATATTAAAAACAAACATCTTCTTCTTCTTCTTCGGATGGCGCTACAGTCCGGGGTGGACCTGGGCCTCAACCAACATGCCTCTCCAGCTAACACGATCTCTTGCCAGCTGCTTCCAGTTGCGCACTCCAAGTTGGTTGAGGTCCTTTTCCACTTGTGTGCGCCATCTCAATCTAGGACGTCCTCTGTTGCGTTGTCCCTGTGGTTCGGATTCGAAGACTCTTCGGGCCGGAGCAGTGCTGTCCATCCGCTCTACATGGCCTAGCCACCTTAAGCGTTGTATCCGTAGACGCTTGACTAGGTTCATGCCGCCGTACAGCCCATACAGTTCGTGGTTGAATCTTCTCCTCCAGATGCCATCAACGCAAACAGGACCAAAAATCGCACGCAGAACTTTTCTCTCGAACAGACCAAGGGCTTCTTCATCCGCTTTTAGTAACGTCCATGTTTCTGCGCCGTAAAGCAGGACAGGGATGATCAAGGTGTTGTACAAAGTTACTTTGGTCGTTCGGGAGAGGGCTTTATTACTCAATTGCCTCTTAAGCCCAAAGAAACAGCGATTGGCAAGAGTGATTCTGCGCTTGATTTCGGTACTGATGTTATTGTCCCTATTCACCGCGGAGCCGAGATAGACGAAGTCCTTAACTATCTCGAAATGTCTGCTGCCCATAGTGACGCTCTGTCCGAGACGTCGATGTTCTGCGTCCTTCTTCGATGACAGCATATACTTAGTTTTGCCCTCGTTTACCACCAGTCCCACTTTAGCCGCTTCCGCTTCGATGCTAGCAAACGCCTCATTGACGGCTCGCTGAGTTCGGCCGATCACGTCAATGTCATCCGCATAAGCTAGCAGTTGAACGGACTTGTGGAAGATCGTGCCTCTGGTGTTAACGTGTGAGTTACGCACGATCCCCTCAAGAATGATGTTAAAGAAGTCGCATGACAGCGCGTCGCCTTGTCTAAATCCTTTTTTGACATCGAAGGTCTCGGTGAGTTCGCTACCGACCTTGACGGAGCAGCGAGAGTTCTCCATCGTCATCCTACACAATCTGACGAGTTTGGTAGGGATGCCAAAACTAGACATGGCACTGTATAGCTCGTCTCTATGCACGCTGTCATACGCGGCCTTGAAATCGACAAATAGATGGTGGGTGTCGATTTGTACTTCTTGGGACTTCTCCAGGATTTGCCGCAGTATGAAGATCTGATCGATTGTGGACTTCCCTGGCCTGAAACCACACTGATAAGGACCTATCAGGTTTTTGACGAACGGTTTCAGGCGCTCACACAATACGGCAGAGAGAATCTTATATGCGATATTAAGGAGACTGATCCCTCGATAGTTGGCGCAGTCGAAGGGGTCTCCTTTCTTGTGGACCGGACATACGATGCTGAGATTCCACTCGTCGGGCATGCTTTCCTCCGACCATATCTCACAGATGAGCTGGTGCATGCACCCAACCAGCTCATCCCCAGCCGCTTTGAACAGCTCTGCGGACAATCCGTCCGCGCCAGCAGCTTTGTTCGACTTCAGTCTCGATATTGCTATCTTGACCTCGTCGAGGTCGGGGGGACGGAATTCTTGTCCATCGTCGTCCAAATTGAGTGGAACATTCTGCCTAACAGCGGGATTTGTGTCGTCATCGCCGTTTAGGAGTCTGCAGAAATGATCCTTCCAAATTCTCAGCACCGACTGCGACTCTACCACCAGTTGTCCATTTTGGTCCCGGCAGGCTTCAGTCCGAGGTTTGTAACGGCCAGATAACTGTTTTATCTTGCGGTAAAAATTTCGGACGTCATTCCTGCCATAGCACCTCTCCATTTCCTCGACCGCGCGCTTCTCGTGCTCTTTCTTTTTTCTTCTGAGAAGCCGGTTCTCTTCCCTTCTTCTCTGTTTGTAGAGCTCACAAACAGCTCTCGTCGTTCGATGCAGCGTTGCCTTGTAAGCTTCCTGTTTGGCTGCATGCGCCTGCCTGCACTCGTCGTCAAACCATGGGTTCCTCTTAGGTGGTGGCTTGAAACCCAGCACATCAGTGGCGGCCTCTTTGATGGCTTCTTGACAACGTTTCCATTTGTCTTCTATTGTTTGTGCAGGCAGCGTCGAACTTTGAGACAGTTTCAGGGAGAATCGATCGGTGAAGGCTCCAGCGATCGGCTGCGATTGTAGCTTTCCGACGTCCAACCGTTTTGGCCTGTCTCGACTCCGTTGCTCTCTCGATATCCGGGTTCTTACCTTGGCTACAACAAGGAAATGATCCGAGTCGATGTTTGCACCTCGGAAGGTTCGGACATCGAGAATACTGGAGGAGTGTCTGACCTCGATCGCAACATAATCAATCTGGTTGACGGTTGATTGATCAGGTGATCGCCAGGTCCCTTTATGAATGTTGAGGTGTGGGAACCGCGTGCTGGCCACAGAGAGATTTCGCCCCGAGGCGAAGTCAACTAGCCTGAGTCCGTTTCCGGAGGTGTTGGCGTGCAGGCTGTGTCTTCCGATGACTTTAGCAAAGACTTCTTCTCTTCCCAGCTGAGCGTTGAAATCTCCTAGAACGATCTTGGTGTCGTAGCTGGGGCAACGATCGTAAGTCCTTTCTAGGAGGTGATAGAAGTCTTCTTTACTGCTGTCATCTTTTTCCTCTGTCGGGGCGTGGGCGCATATGAGGCATATATTCCCGAATTTAGCCTTGATGCGGATTGTTATGAGGCGTTCGCTTACGTGTTGGAAGCTTAAGACTTTTTGCCTAAGTCTGCCTCGAACAACAAAACCGCATCCAAATAAGCGTTTCCCTCTCTCCCTGTAGCAGTCGCCGTGGTATATGTCGCAGTTTCTCACTCTTCTCTTGCCCGGCCCATCCCACCGCATTTCCTGGATTGCGGTAATGTCTGCTTTATAGCAGTCCAGGGCCTCCGCAAGTTCATCGGCTGCACGTGGTCTGTTTAGGCACCTCACATTCCACGTGCAGATCCGTAAATTATTGTCCTTTGTTCGTTTGCGGGGGTCGTCAACAGTGTATCCATCCGTATCCGAGGCATTCGGTTGGTTCGTAACTGATTCTTTATAATGTGGCCGGGCAGTTACCCCGACGCCTACTATAATACTTTAAAAAACATCAACTCTACAAATATCGAACTCATCTCGAAATGCTTACACAGTACAAATATTATAGCTTAATTTATGTTATTTTGAACCAATAGTCTCTGCAGCTAGGTTATGTACATATTGTCTATTATCATGTAATTTAAATTATATGTTAATAAATTATAATAATAATAATAACTTTGTTCGTTTGCCGGGGTCGTCAACGTTGGATCCGTCCATATCCGAGGCAAGTTGTTGTTGCTGAACTCGGTTAGAAAAAGAGAGAGCATGAGAAGCGCGCGGTCGAAGAGATGGAGAGATGTTATGGCAGGAACGAAGTCCGAAAGTTTTACCGAAAGGTGAAACACGGAAACTTAGTAGTAGAGTCGCAATCGATTCTGAGAATCTGGAAAGATCATTTCTTCAGACTCTTAAACGGCGATGACGACCCAAATACCGCTGTTAGGCAGAATGTTCCACTTAATTTGGACGATGATAGACAAGAATTCCGTCCCCCCGACTTAGACGAGGTCAAGATAGCAATGTCGAGACTGAAGTCAAATAAAGCTGCTGGAGCGGATGGACTGTCCGCAGAACTGTTCAAAGCGGCTGGGGATGACCTGGTTGGGCGCATGCACCAGCTCATCTGTAAGATATGGTCGGAGGAAAGCATGCCCGATGAGTGGAATCTCAGCGTCGTCTATCCGGTCCACAAGAAAGGAGACCCCTTCGACTGCGCCAACTATCGAGGGATAAGTCTCCTTAACATCGCATACAAGATCCTCTCTGCCGTGTTGTGTGAACGCCTGAAACCGTTTGTCAACAACCTCATTGGTCCTTATCAGTGTGGTTTCAGGCCAGGGAAGTCCACCATCGACCAAATCTTCACACTACGGCAGATCCTGGAAAAGACCCAAGAAATGCAAATCGACACTCACCACCTATTCGTCGATTTCAAGGCCGCGTATGACAGTGTGCATAGAGACGAGCTATACAGTGCCATGTCTAGTTTTGACATTCCTACCAAACTCGTCAGATTGTGTAGGATGACGATGGAGAACTCTCGCTGCTCCGTCAAGGTCGGGAACGAACTCACCAAGACCTTCAATGTCAAAAAAGGTTTTAGACAAGGCGACGCACTTTCATGTGACTTTTTTAACATCATCCTGGAGAAGATCGTGCGTAACTCACAGGTCAACACCAGAGGTACGATCTTCCAAAAGTCAGCTCAATTGCTAGCTTATGCGGATGACATTGACGTGATCGGCCGAACTCAGCGAGCCGTCAATGAGGCGTTTGCTGGCATTGAAGCGGAAGCGGCTAAAATGGGTCTCGTGGTAAATGAGGGCAAAACGAAGTACATGCTGTCATCAAGGAAGGACACACAACATCGGCGTCTCGGACAGAGCGTCACACTAGGCAGCAGAAACTTCGAGGTAGTCAAGGACTTCGTCTACCTCGGCTCCGCAGTAAACAGGGACAATAACACCAGTACCGAAATCAAACGCAGAATCAATCTTGCCAATCGCTGTTTCTTTGGGCTCAAGAGGCAATTGAGTAATAAAGCCCACTCTCGAAAGACTAAGCTTGCTTTATATAACACCTTAATCATCAAAGTCCTATTTTATGGCGCGGAAACTTGGACACTACTTAAAGCGGATGAGGATGCCGTTGGTCTCTTCGAGAGAAAAGTTCTGCGCGCGATTTTTGGTCGTGTTTGCGTTGATGGCATCTGGAGGAGAAGATTCAACCACGAACTGTATGGGCTGTACAGCGGCATGAGCCTAGTCAAGCGTCTACGGATACAACGCTTAAGATGGCTAGGCCATGTAGAGCGTATGGACACCACTGCTCCGGCCCGAAAAGTCTTCGAATCTGAGCCATTGGGACAACGCAACAGAGGACGGCCCAGGATAAGGTGGCGCACACAAGTGGAGAAGGACCTCAACCAACTTGGAGTGCGCAACTGGCGGCAGCTGGCGAAAGATCGTGCTGGTTGGAGAGGCATGTTGGTTGAGGCCCAGGTCCATCCCGGACTGTAGCGCCACAAGAAGAAGAAGAATAATAATAACTAATGGGCAAGGAAAAGTGATTAAGGTGCTGTACATCCGGTTATAATACAAAGATTTGTAAGAACAGGTTATCAAAACATCCTGTGCGACCGTTTGTATCGTCTACGCAAAAATTATATGCTTATAAGGTGCTCTTGCAATAAATCTTTACACGGCAAAAAACAATGTTTATCTCCAAACAGCATGCTTGTAGTGAAACTTCTACAATCTCCATGTTGGTACGCATCGTTATGAATGGTGGCAGTCAGATGCGGTTCATAAGCCTATCAGTTCATTTGGCCACATAGCTGAGCGTTTTTCCGTTCGGAAGTAGGAAAATTAAACCAAGCAAACTATGTAACATAGTTCGTACTAATTACTTCAAAACAGTTGAGGTTCCCGCTATTTGTTATGATGTGATCTTCCAAACTGAAACTAGCAAGTTGTCATCAGCATGGTCAACCACTGGAAGATGTAAATAAATAATTAATACACTTTGGCAGTTTGTGACATAAGTGTCTAACCCAAAAACTTACATCGGTGAATACTATTTTGAGGCTACTATTTTTACCCTCGAACATCTATTCAACTGTTTGCCTGTAATATCAGTAAACTATGTCTTTGCGAGAAAGTTCAGAAATTTTGAAACCTTGATGTTATAGGCATAGCTGTAGACAACTTGAGTAATTTAAAAGGTAAAAGATCCTTATTGCATAGTGCGGGACAACATAACAGGTGTATTTATTCAAATCCAATCACTTGTCAGGAAGTAGAGTTCACCTCGAAAAATTGTGAAATACGCTGCTTCTATGAATGAAATTTTATGTAAGGGTATTGGGGAAATAGCTACAAATACAGTGATGTATCTTATCTGTGATGGCTCTTATCTGTTATACACAATGATGAACTTATCTATTATATGCCACAGAAACAACTAAGCTTCACATAGTAATAGATGGTTCGGCCTTGTCGTAAGTGTTTATTACGAAGAGTTTGCATTCTAATAGCAGTAATCAGCTTGCCATGGTTAATCATCAAGTTGATTGAATTCAAAACATATTGTAAATGCTAAAGGAAGTACTTTAATATTCGTTTACACCATTTTGAATGTAGAAAACTTCAATCAGTGGAGACACGTTCTTTGTGTCAGATTGTTGCTGTCTAATATCATCTGAGGATATTAAACTTGCTGAGAAATTCAGGGTTGGTCAGAAAGCACTAATAATTTGAATACAAGTTGTATTATAGCATTTAGGCGATTTATTGCTAGTCGGGGTACTAAACGAATTATGCTACAACTTTTAAAAAGGTGTCGACTGAATTGAAATCACTTAAGAATGAAGGAATAAACGTTTTCTGTGCATTTTGAGTAACGCTTGTATAAAATGAAAATGTATAGTTGGGAAGGTGGGAGGTTTTTAAAGACGTTTAGCTAGGATTGCTAAATTAGCTCTAAGAGTGGCAGTACGTCGATCTACAGTAAACTGCGATCATAATAATGTATGTAAGTTGAATATGTAGTTAACTCCAGATCCCAGACATATTTGGAGGATGAGAACCTCAACGCATTTTCTGACCGGAGTCAAAATTCCTATGAACGAGCCTTTATCTGACGGTGTTAATGGATTTGAACTACGGAATCGTTGGAAAGATCACCTGCTATCTCTATATATTTTACGGATGCAATAGTTTAAGAAGCATCTACATCAGATCAGGTCTTTGTACACACAAAGAATACTTTGTTTTCCAATCTGCAAATCGGGGATATATTTTTCACCGACATATCGAACTCCCTAGTGGTCAAAGTGGCGTAGTGGGTTAGTGCGTCGAGCCACACCCCGAAGATTTAGGTTCAATCCCGGACGGAACACCTGGCATTTTTTCACTTCGGTGTTGCTTACAACACTCGAACAGTACTAATTATCTATGAAAAGCTTCTTAAATCTCGCCGTTCGGACTCCGTAAAAAAACTGTAGGTTCCTTCTATTCGCGAGAGAGCAGTAGCAAGCACAACACGAGTAGTTGTTGTAGAATCTCAGCCCTGGGTTTTTAACATATACTATCTCTACTCTACTCTACTATAAGATACTCTACTCATCTCTAAGATATACTATAAATATACTACCTCTATATATGATATACTATAGATACACAATCTGTATAGTATATAAGAATAAATAATCTCAACGACCTGTTTTATTTTCCTACCACAATAAGGTGATGAAACGGTTTCTCGCGTTTACTAATTATTCCGTGTCCCTCCCTTTTCATAAATTTATTTTTAACTTTAACTTTGTACTTTGAACTTCATCATAAAAATTGGTAAACGAGGTAGTATGCTACCTGATGAAGCATTGGGTTTTAATAATAAATCAGGAAATTGACCTTTACCTTTGAGAATATCCCTGCTCTTTTCCTCATTTAAAACTCAGCAATATCTTTTGCCTTACCTTGGACATTTTCCTATCGTGTGAAAACAATTGCACTTTAAACATGATGCATTTGGCTTTCTACTGAATTCCGGCTTCTTCTACCACACAACAAATCTGCAAACACGCATTGTGATTAACTACACTAATGACGATCCCTAATCATCTGTTTATTTTTAATCCATTGATTCATGACTTACTTCTAGGCAAAAATACTTAAACCTAGCTTAATTAATGTAAACAGTGGTTCTTAATTCTTAATTACTAACTCTTCACAGGTGCTCTGGGCTCATCTGTATCTAATACTATTAAACGGAATTCCAGTAGGCGTTACGACAGTCGTTTAACGACAGATGGCGTTTTTGTTTGTGGAACGTAACTTGATCGGTATTCTGGCTGTCGTTTTAGTGTGGCGAAACACTTATTAAAACGACTATTTTTGACGTCAAGAAATTAGTGATCGACAGGGAATACAAATTTATTTCAAATGTAAGTTTTGTTAAATTTATCGATGTATTTGGCTTAATTTATGTTTTTAAAGGTAAAAGTTACAAATAATAGGCAAATGAAACGGCTGGTTGAGTTGATGGAACGAAAAAAAACCTTGGCCACCAATTTCAAGAGAGGAGTTGCACAAACGGCTGGAACTAAAAATGAATGGGAAAAAGTAGCTACGGAATTAAATAGCTTAGGACCACCAGTAAGGGATGGCAGAAGGAAAGAAAAATTAGAAACAAAAGTTTGTCAAAACCCAAAGAAATAATGACACGTACCAACCTAACAACCAAATATTTCGTTCGCCTTTCTCAAAGCTACTTTTCATCATTCCATGGCATCCTGATTTTTTCGGAGCCAAAATTCGTATGTTCCAGCCATTTGATAAAATCTTACTATGGCTTGATGGAATATACACAAATGCATCTTTGTTTAACCGATCAATTTTTCTCTTGTCTTCTTCTTCATCATTACTCCATGGCATTAAAATCAAAATGCTGTCCATATTTATCACCAAACTATATTCTAATATTATTACCGACTTACTTTTTCAATAAATGAAATAAATAAAACTGTCAGTTGTAAATGTTATTTGTGGAATGTATGTTGAACATAAGTAAAACGACACTCAAGGCGTTTCGCTACCGAAATCCCGACAGTAAAACGCCACTTAGCAGCCTTGACTCATAAAACGCCATGAGTCGATCAACTAAAACGCCATACCAGATATCAAGAGAGCAACGGAGTCAAAACAGGCCAAAACGGTTTGACGTCGGAAAGCTACAATCGCAGCCGATCGCTAGAGCTTTTACCGACCGATTCTCCCTGAAACTGTCTCAAAGTTCAACGCTGCCTGCACAAACAATAAAAGACAAATGGAAACGTTGTCAAGAAGCCATCAAAGAGGCTGCCACTGATGTGCTGGGTTTCACGCCACCACCTAAGAGGAACCCATGGTTTGACTAAAGTAGATTAAGTTAGTTTTAAAAATAAAAATTTAGATCTTTTAGCCAAGTTTAAGTTTAACTTTAAGATTTAGATAAACAATAAATAAATTCAGACGCCGAAAGGCAGATTAATATATGGTGAAGATCAGAATAACTTTGAGTACCTGCAAGATAGGCTAAGAATATGTTTCACCTAATTAAGGTAGCTTTACGTAATTTTGTCTAAGATGACTTAAATAAACACAAATTGCAAAAAAAAAAAAAAAAAAACCATGGTTGACGACGAGTGCAGGCAGGCGCATGCAGCCAAACAAGAAGCATACGAGGCAACGCTGCATCGAACGACGAGAGCTGTTTATGAGTTCTACAAACAGAGAAGGGAAGAGAAGACTTCTCAGAAGTAAACAGAAAGACCACGAGAAGCGCGCGGTCGAGGAAATGGCGAGGTGCTATGGCAGGAATGACGTCCGAAATTTTTACCGCAAGATAAAACAGTTATCCGGCGGTTACAAACCTCGGACAGAAAGCCTGCCGAGACCAAAATGGACAACTGGTGGTAGAGTCACAGTCGGTGCTGAGAATCTGGAAGGATCATTTCTGCAGACTCCTAAACGGCGATGACGACACAAATCCCGCTGCTAGGCAGAATTTTCCACTCAATTTGGACGACGATGGACAAGAATTCGTTTCCCCCGACTTAGACGAGGTCAAGATAGCAATATCGAGACTGAAGCCGAACAAAGCTGCTGGCGCGGACGGACTGTCCGCAGAGCTGTTCAAAGCGGCTGGGGATGAGCTGGTTGGGTGCATGCACCAGCTCATCTGTGAGATATGGTCGGAGGAAAGCATGCCCGACGAGTGGAATCTCAGCATCGTATGTCCGGTCCACAAGAAAGGAGACCCCTTCGACTGCGCCAACTATCGAGGGATAAGTCTCCTTAACATCGCATATAAGATTTTGTCTGCCGTATTGTGTGAGTGCCTGAAACCGTTCGTCAACAACCTGATAGGTCCTTATCAGTGTGGTTTCAGGGCAGGGAACTCCACAATCGACCAGATCTTCACACTGCGGCAAATCCTGGAGACGTTCCAAGAAGCGTGCATAGAGCCGAGCTATACAGTGCAATGTCTAGTTTTGGCATCCCTACCAAACTCGTTAGATTGTGATGATGGAGAACTCTCGCTGTTCCCTCAAGGTCGGTAACGAACTCACCGAGACCTTCGATGTCAAAAAAGGATTTAGACAAGGCGACGCCTTTAACATCAGGGAAGTCCACAGTCGACCAGATCTTCACACTGCGGCAAATCCTGGAGAAGTCCCAAGAAGTACAAATCGACACCCACCATCTATTCGTCGATTTTAAGGCCGCGTATGACAGCGTGCATAGCGACGAGCTTTACAGTGCAACGTCTAGTTTTGGTATCCCTACCAAACTCGTCTGTCTGTCATCGAAGAAGGACGCAGAACATCGACGTCTCGGACAGAGCGTCACTATGGGCAGCAGGTAGTCAAGGACTTCGTCTATCTCGGCTCCGCGGTGAATAGGGACAACAACATCAATACCGAAATCAAGCGTAGAATCACTCTTGCCAATCGCTGTTTCTTTGGGCTCAAGAGGCAATTGAGTAATAAAGTCCTCTCTCGAACGACCAAAGTAACTTTGTACAGCACCTTGACCATCCTAGCCCTGCTTTACGGCGCAGAAACTTGGACGCTACTAAAAGCGGATGAGGAGGACCTTGGTCTCTTCGAGAGAAAAGTTCTGCATGTGATTTTTGGTCCTGTTTGCATTGATGGCATATGGAGGAGAAGATTCAACCACGAACTGTATGGGGTGTACGGCGGCATGAGCCTAGTCAAGCGTTTACGGATACAACGCTTCAGGTGGCTAGGCCATGTAGAGCGGATTCACAACACATCTCCGGCCCGAAGAGTCTTCGAATCCGAACCACAGGGACAACGCAACAGATGACGTCCTAGACTGAGATGGAGCACATAAGTGGAAAATGACCTCAACCAACTTGGAGTGCGCAATTGGAAGCAGTTAGTTGAGGCCCAGGTCCACCCCGGAATGTAGCGCCATCCGAAGAAGAAGAAGATTAAAAACCAGAGTAATATCTTGTCTTGCTTTCCCCAAAACTACTTTATCTAACCTAATATATTTATGTACCCCCACAGCTAAGGTTAAATTAAAAATTAAATTAAAATTATGTTAAAATTAAAATCTACTTAAATATAGGTCCGCAAACAAAGTACGAAGACGTTCGCCACCAGGTATACGACTTTTATATACAGTTAATAGACTATAGTGCGCATTTTTTTAAATACTAATCTACCTAACGTTAATGCTATGTACCGGTACGAATCTCGAACGACGATGAGAGCTGCTTTTGATGCAGGTGTCAGAAAAAGAGACGTTGTCTGACTAGCTGTGCTCAATCTCGAGCGGAAATCGCTGAACTGAACCGAAGAAGACGTCTGGCTCAAAGGAATTGGAATTGCCTGTTCGCTGTTCGGCTTACGAGATGGGAGATGATGGGACATTTTTCACTATCCTGAATAAAACCCACTGAGTAGAGTCACACCTCAGGTGGAATGAAGTCGTTTAGACGCACCTTTTCATGGTATATTAATTTGGGTAGTATGGCCCAATTATCAGGCGTGAGATGATTCAGGTATTCGATACAACCGTTAGCAGGCCTGGAGACACTGCCACTAGAACACCCTCATCAACCGTATACCATGAATGACCGGATAAGAACCATGTAGCAGATCACCTTACCACAGTACAGATACTGGTTAAAGCATATGCCAAGATATCTAAGTACATACAGCTAATGGAGTACCATGTGGGTCAACTATGCCGAACTTGCGCAAGTTTCAATTCGTGTCCCTTGAGGCCTTAGACAGCGGGGTTCTTAAGAGAATAGTTTGGCTCTTCCGGAAGTTAATTTTCAACTTCCAGTCGTCGCTGTAAACAAAATATATACTACACCACTGTATCGCAGTTAAATGGGGACTACAGCCCCGCATGTTACACCGGTTTTGCACTACAGTATTTCCTTCACTAGATCTTTTAGGGAAGGAAATTACAGACCGTACGGCAATCTCAAGTTCATCCGTCTATGGTTCGAACTGAGGTATTGTCATGACTGTGGAGCAATGCTTTCTAATAGAAATATAATCATCCGTTATGGAACAAGCCTGGGGCCACTTAGGCGTAACACAGTGATATCCAGGAGAACTCCGAAGTTCTTCATATTCCGCCACACTCACTCTATCTTGTTTGATTAGACAAAATGCGTCTGCTAAAAACTGGCACCATAACAGGTCACTGTGTTACTTAAATAAACCCTTCTAACTCGATATCCATCGCTATGTCGTCTAAAGAAGCTATTGAGACGTAGAAGGGATAGAATACATCTTTCATCTCCTCTACGACTGCTACGCTCGTGCAGGTAGAAGAAAGAAACAAACAAGGAAATAGTTCATGAACAACCTAGTAGAAGTCAGCGACATAAACATGGGACACCTTAAAAGCTATGTTGCTACCTCAAAATGAGTTTAAAAGACAATAAGTAAAGTGAGCATTCATGCGGTGTCAGATGGGTTCACTGAAGGACTAAGTGTGGTTGGAAAATGATAACTGCTTTAATCTGACCTTACCAATGTCATCATATTAGCTCTGGAGAAACTGTCTACAATGAATCTAATATGCGACCCAGATTCAGCAAAGAATATTGAGAATTCACAAATCTCAAAATTCAATTGCCATCTTTCATCGCAGATTTCGCATTGGAGGTAGGTTAAAGATTTATGATCTCCTTTACTATTCGGCACTTGAAATCAATTTGCCCAGAAAAATGATACATTTATGACAGCTCTAATGGCCGACACTTATTTACTGTATCTTTTATTTTTTTTTTAGTGAAGTGCGCAGGCAACTTCATTGTTATAACTCGGCATAAGATACTGGGTGTACACCGTATCCCTCCTATATTTATATTTTTTTACAATATCAACTATACAAAATATATAACCAAATAAGTCATAATAATTGATACAAAAGATATTTCAGATATATTTATAAAAACATAACACATATATGTATATTGACTTATAATATGATAATATGATGATATGATATGCTGATACGATTTTACATTGCAGCGTCAGAATTGGTAACATAAAATTTTGATCTCAATCGATTCTTTGCCACTGAATCAGGGTGCCCTTCATGTGCATGTGTGCAGAATTATGATTTTCTTAATTATACTTAATAATTTTTTTGCTTATTTACTCCGTTTTTCATTTTTAAATTCTTACATCAATTGCTAAAGTGGACCTTCTGGATTATGGAGAATTTTATATTGGGTTTGCGATATTAATTATACCCGGACAGGTGTAAACACGAAAGCCGATCCCAGCGTGTAGTGGGACGGTTTGACCACGGGAGGTCAGAAGCCCCTGGAACTTCGGTTCCAGCCTGATCGTGCGGTAGAAACTCTTATCGAAGTATCGTCGTGGCTGTCATTTAGTTTGAATCAGTTGACTTTCCCGGCTCAGTGTAGAGTTGCATTCTCGGAGCAGAGGCAGAGGCCTCGTTCCAAACCAATCAATCTCATTGCGCCTTGCGTTATCTACGACTCTTGGGAAATTGGAACACTTTATAATAAGCCTTAAAGGCAAGTGACCACGTAAAATCAATTCCCATATTTGTGCCATATTGTTGTTACATATTTTACTAGGAACGAAGAGAAAATTTATCGGTTATACATATTTTAGGTTATACACCAGCCAGAGTAAGGTGAGACATAAATAACTATAAATGACTTTAAAGTGAAAAACTGTTGTACAGAGAAAAATATAAATCCACAGAGTAAGACCATACGATTGCTGTGACAATGATGTCTTTTATATAAGCTGTACGAACCGATTGGAATTATACAACTATTACCTTTACTAGTTCCTTAAGGCGCTCTCTATTATAAACATTGCCGATTTCTTCACCAAGAATACAGTCCAGAGCTTTTGATGTTGGGTAGGCTAATGGAGAGGTAATTATCATAACTGCTTTAGTTATAAAAATAGTTTTTGCTCCAACTGCAAGACCATGTCTGGAACAAATAGCCTATGAAATAGGAAGCGTTTAAGCTGTTAATTATAGTTGTTTGGAAAAGAAACTTACCTGAGGAGTAATTTCTCCAAAAATTACGATAGCCACGGTAGAAAATATGACTGCTATAAGCCCAGATGTCAACCCATCTAATAGGATTGTAAATGTTGAGTTGACCAGAACATTACCCAAGAGAATACTGCACAGTAAAAAATTTCCTTGATCACGCACTGGCTGAATTTTCTTTGCATATAGCCTCTCTTTTTCAGTTCCGGTGTTTCTTAAAATCTAAAAAAAAAAACTTATAACATTTATTACAAGAACTAATAAATTATATTACCTTTAGTTCAGTCCGATCTAAAGACATTAATCCAAGATTAAGTCCAGAAAATAAAGCAGAGAAACATAAGCAAATTGTTACAATAACAATCGAGGCCCACAAGGGCAACATTTTTTCATAAGTTTTTATTTTTAGCCAGTTTTCTCTTCCCTGATGTATGAGCGGATCCGTTAAACTGTAAGACTTCTAAGACATGAATGAAAATATAAAAAAGCTATTAGTCTACATAGACAACATATATATGCAAAAAATCAAAAAACAGAACACAATAATTGAGTTCATTAATGCTTATTCAATTCCGAGAATCTTATATTATTTATAAAATAAACGACAGACACGGCCATGTGTCCGGCCAAGTGAAAAAAGTAAAAAAGTTGTTTTTACTACTACCAAATTCGCAGTTTTTTTTTATTAAAAACTGCCGAGAATTTTCGGTAACTATAACTTCGGTCATTAACTTTCACGAAAGTTAACGAAAATATAAGCATATTGCGATCGCTGGGAAAAACATATGCTTCAATCCAGGAAATCATAGGATGTTCAGCGAAAATGGTCAGCAATGCGCTAAACTGGAAAGCTAGGCCCGAAACACGCGATCCAAAAAGAGTTACGGCTAAGCAAACTGACCGAAAAATTATCAAGATGACAAAGGAGAACCCTTCAATAAGCTCCAGACAGATAAGGGATGAACTCCAACTTCCGGTTAGTGCTGTGACGGTTAGAAGTCGTCTTCTAGAGGCTAAACTACCAGCTCGAAGCCCGCGAAAAGTACCGCTTTTGACAAAAAAGCATGTGCAAAAAAGATTGGCATTCGCAATGTTTCACAAAGATTGACCTAAGGAGAAATGGAGGAATATTCTGGGTCCAAGGGTCTTCGGGAATATGTAAGACCAAAGAATGAAGAAAATAATCTCCGTTATTTTATTGATTTCTGTTGTCTAAGCACAGTATAATTCTAAACACTGATATTTTTATGAACAACTGCGAAATATTACTACGACCAAAAAAAAAATAGTTAAAAGTTATAAAAAACGTTTATTTTGTGATATACCTGTTAAGACTGAAATTACTTTACTTTTGCATAAGTTTTTTAAAAAAATAATAAAACAATTCTGATTAATAGAAAATTATTTGTCTTTTTTGAGGAACACTGCTATTTTTATGAATACAACTGTACATCAACTATTATCTTACACCTATAAGAAAATGATATTTTGCGTTAGTATATGTGGTAGAGGACCGCATAATTACAATTACATTATACATAATTATTATAATTACAGCACTGTGCAAAAGAATAGTACCATGTTTGAGTTTGTCACTATTTTGCTAATAACATTTTCGTACCGTCATACCAACACATCATATTTCCTGCATAACATTCTTATTCCATCAGTAATAACACTCATAAGCAAGAAAGAAAAAACATAATAAGAAAAAAGTGCATTCTTAACTTAGAAAAGGCTAGTTATCCGCAATGACACCGTGTTTCAGATTCTGCAAAATGATAGCACCAAGTACAAAAGTTAATAAATATGAAGTAAAAGTCAATGGAATAGTAAATTGGTTTAATTTTTATTTTTGTTTAGGTTGGTACATAGTCGTATAAAATTTATTTTTAAGTACAGCGTCACAACGCCGTGGCATTTTTTTTTTTATAGTTGGCGCACGCTAAAGGGGTTGCGACTACCCTTAAGTGACCGGATTTAAGTCACAGGACGGGCCGAAGATATAGAGGAAGAGAGGGAGAGGAGGTACCGATGCACATTGGTTTTAAATGTCTATGGATTGTAATGAGAGGGGAATATTGAGCTGGAAAGAGCATTCCATATTCGTGTGGTGCGGCTAAAGAACGAGTCACTATACTTAACTGTACGTCCGAAGGTGGGCTTAAGGGTGAACTGATGAGCATTCCTAGCCAGGCATGTATTGCGGGTGAATTCTTGAAGGGGAGGAATTTTCTTATTGAAATAGCGATAAAACAGTGACAGAGACGCGACATTACGTCGGTGTTCTAACGAGTCAATCGACTTCCCAATATTGTTATTACCTATAAGATTTATCGCTCGCTTTTGGATTCTATCCAGTAGATGTAGGGAGGTATTGGGAGCACCAGACCAGATAGGAGCGTTATACTCGAACTTAGGACGGATGTAGGAATTGTAAATTTTAGCCAGATCAGAGGGGGTAAAGTATTTTTTGCATCGTTTTAGGAAACCTAGACATTTCGCAGCGTTTTGGCGACCTCATGTATGTGATCGTTCCAACTAAATGTTGAGTTGATACACATACCGAGGATGGAAAGTTTTTCGGTTTCAACAACGCAGGTGCCGTCCATGGATAACGGCTGGTTATTTTGAGAACGCTTGAGTGACAGTTTACAGTACTGAGTTTTGGAAGCATTAAATTCCACTCTATTTCTTGTACCCCAAGCGCTTATGCTGTCAAGATCGGAATTTAATGTGCTTAACATACGCTGCCGTTCCAAGTCTACGGCCGAAGTACTGGGACGTGAGCCAAGGAACGAATATGAGAAGCTAAGGGTACTGTCATCAGGGAAGGAGTGAATAGGATTAGAAGTAGCAGGCCAGAGATCATTTATGAAAATGAGAAAGAGTGTCGGAGACAGAACGGAGCCCTGGGGAACACCAGCTTTAATATGGTGGATATCAGACTTGAACCCATCCAGCACAACTTGTATTGAACGCTTCGAAAGGTAATTTATAATCCATTGAAGAAGAGACTTATCGATTCCATAAGCATGCATTTTCGACAAGCCTGATGCCAGACTCTGTCAAATGCTTTTGAAATATCGAGCGCAACGATCTTGCTTTCTCCAACATTGTGCAAAGATTGGTTCGACTTTTCGGTGAGATATGCCATCAGATCACCAGTGGACCTTGGCATGGAGTCGATTAAGGCCTGATATCGCCGAACAGGAATATTCTTCCACGCAACCTGTACAACATCCCAAAGCTGTTTTGAATTTTTGGATTTAGCTTTCTTTACCAAAGTCCAAAGGTTTTCAATGGGACCACTCCATAATTTGAACTCCATTGCTTTGGAAAAATTCTTAGGCCAGTTTGATCGGAAGTTTGGGGACATTGTTGTAGTCAAATAAAAATCCAACTTTTACAACTGCTTTAATTACATATTCGCCGCCACCAGTGAAGGTCAACGTATTTATGTATGTCAGAAAAGCATTTGACTTTGTAGACTTCGGGTCGTTCAACCGATCAGCTGGCTTGGACTTTTCTAAGCCAGAACGAGATAGCACTATTTATGTCATTATGGCACAATGAGTGGTGCAAGAATTTTTTCATCGGCTTTTTTTTTCTTTTACAGCTCGGCCACCCCGAAAAAAATCGACTAATATTACGTTGATGGGTCGTTTTCGACCCTCATATATTTTTCAAGAAGTTACATACAAAAATTACCGTTTTTTAAGAAAAAATTGTTTTGTTTAGAATTCATTAAATATTATATAGGAAACGCATGCAAACAATTGTTGAATTATAATACTCCAAACACTTGATGCATATGTTCCGGTTGTGTTTGATTTTCCAAACATTTTTTCCGCACAAGCAACAGACCAACTCCGATTTGTTTTCCTTAGTGATGGAGTTTTCTGCCAAGCAAATGACACATCTGCCAGGCTTTTTTGGTTGTGGAACAAGTCGTTTGCGCTTGACAGGTGGGGTGGCGTCTCCACTTCCGTTGTCGCTCATATTCGATGTGGATAAGTCAGATAGCGTTGACTGAAGTGAAAGGGAATATGGTACTCGATATATACGATAAAAGCATTCAATGCAGAAGTATCGATAATGTTGGCAAGCACGCACATTGGCCAACGATTTGTTTTTCGCTTTAAACTAAACCCTGAAAGCATTTTATCAGCATTGTCAACACCACCTTTCGTTTTGTTATAATACTTGATGATCACGGGCATCTTCTTCGGTTCAGGCCCAACGTCAGGTGTATTACGCATTGTGCTTTGAACTATTTTACATTTATTTTTTTACTGATGTACGAGACCAAAATAATTGTACCAGTTAACGCAAATGTGGATTGAAATAGTGGTTGCTTTTTTCCAATAAGATTTTCGGGAATATATACCTTTTATTTTTTCTTACCGTGCCAACCATAGTCAAATTCTTTTGGTGATGTGACCTTTTAACCCTTCAACTAAATCCAAGACCACACGTTCACCTTGGTTCTTTTCAGCCGAAACCCTATTTATTTGCCTAAATACGGCTGAATCTTCCAAATATATGAAGTTTCGGCACAAGTACAGACCCAAAACTTCAAACCGTATTCTTCTGGTTTACTTGGCATATATTGCCTGAATGAGCAGCGGCCATGGAACCCGAGTAATTGCTCGTCAACTGTGACACAAGACGATGGGTTAAAAAACAGAGGAAGTAATTCCGTTATATATTGGATTAGACATGATTGCACGAAAAATTGGTCGACCAAAATTTGCGTCAAACAAATCTTCAATTTGTTCGGTTTTTGACCTGAGGAAAACAACTTCTTTTCAAAGTAAACAAAAAATAACGGAAACAACTCATTTATAATCACCTGCAAGAATTAAGACGCCAAAATATGCATGCAACATACTTTTGTCCATTTCTTTATGTTTGTCGCCAAATGTTGCGCAACCAAAACTGTTAGTATTTTCGATTATTATTTTCTCGATATGAGGTGGAAAAAAACAATAAAAACGAATTTATCAAAACATCAACACGAGCAATAGCATAACGAGTAACACCTGTTTTCATTGTAATAATATTTTCGGGCCGGGCCCGAGTGACTGAAATCACAAATTTCACCTATTATAAAACAAAAACATGTGCATTGGACAATGATGTACCAGGATTCAACGGTATTGAACTTTAAATCGTACTGTTTTTAGATACGAAAAGTGGATCAGCTGCATCATCTTCTTTCTCACAATCTGAATCACTTGAACCACACATATCACTAACACCATTTTCGACTTCTGGTACAAACTCTTCATCGCTACCCGACGAGAAATCTTCTTCACTGGACATTTTCCAAAAAAGTTCACTTCGAAATAAATTAAATGATGACTTTACTTCTGTTTGCCACGAGTGTTCTCACACGAATGTATTAAAATACAAAGGGTCGAAAACGACCAAACCTCCCAAAAAAACCCTATTAATATAAGTATGGAAAATATTTAAGTTCGAAAAAAAAAGTGGTCGAAAAAGACCCCTACGTAGGTCTACGGTTAAACCGTCTGAAAATCTGCCTTCCTGCTAAACACCGAAAAGTAAGACACTTGGAACAAACCCTGTAATTCTGTTGATAGTGTTGCTGAGAGCAAACTCTATCTTCGCCAATCTGTCCCAGTCACTGGTGGTATTTGACTGGTATTCTTTGGCAAGCATGGGAACGAGAATTCGATTCATCCGTTCGATTTGTCCCTTTGACTGTGGTGAGTGAGTTGCTACTTTAACGTGTTTTACTTGGTTTTCCTCCATAAACGCAGTGAACTCTTTTGACGTAAAACATGTTCCGCGATCAGAGATAATGCGGACAGTTGGTATATCTTTTAAAGTTCGAATATAAGACTTGATTTTGTCGTTCATTTTAGGAAACCAATAACAACCTCATAAATGTTGGCAACATTTTTCTACGCCGAGATGACACATTGCTTAGTGATGGGTGCGAATTATGAGATGGGACGTATATGCATTTCCTGTATATCAGTCCATCAACTATCTCATATGAGCTGCTTTTATTTTTTTCCAGCTATCGAAACTATTTTTGCGTCTTGTTTTTGTGCGGCAGCTAGGAAAAACTCAAAGGACTCGTCGTCGATGTGATGGACATTAAATGATCTATGTACTTAATTCATCGACATGATGCATTCGATCACCTTTCATATATTCAACGATGCAATCGAACTCCTGTAGCTTTAAGGCCCATCTGGAAATCCTAGGATTCAGTGACTTCTTCTTTAAAGTCAAAATCAAAGCTTGACAATGAGGCACAACTTTAAAAGATATACCAACCAAATAGTCCGAAATCTTCTGAAAGCGTATATTATTGAGAGTGTCTCAAGCTCATAGCTATGATATTTACACTCTGCCTCAGACGCTCGCTTCGAGAAATAAAATATGGGATGAAACTTCCAATCTGTCTGTCTCTGCATCAAAATAGCACCAAAACCGATCGAACTTGCATCGCAATGAAGTTCTGTCGGACTATTTGGACTGTATATTGCAAGAACCGGAGATGCGAAAAGTTTATTCTTCAACGAATTGAAAGCATCCATTTCATTTAAGCCAAACGCGAACGGTGAGTTTCTTTTGAACTAAAGCGGTTTAGCTATGTATGCTTAGTGCTTTATGAATTTGCGAAAATACGAAGAAAGTTCTAAGAAGCTCTGCACGTCCTTAGAACAAGTTCGTATGGGGACATTTTTAATTGAATCTAAATGAGTATCGTTAGGCTTTACATCGTCTTCCGTAACTTTGTATCCTAAATAGACAATTTCAGTTTGCATAAACATGCACTTGCCTAACCTGAGTTGCAAATTATTCTCCACAGTCAACTTAACCACAGACTCAAGAATTTCTAAATGATCTTACACCGAACTTTTCGCGATATGAGAATATTTCCTTCTTTGATAAGTTTTCTGTCGATCCAGATGATCTTCAATAAGTGGTAAAGAAAAATGATCTCGCAAAGTAATATTATTGAGCTCCTTAAAATCAACGCAAAGTCTAAGTTCTTTGTTTTTTTTTTAACTAGCACTATCGGTGACACGTTTGGAGAATTAGACTCGCGAATGATTCCTTTGGCCATTAGATCATCAAGAATTTTCTGAAGTGAACATTTGTGCGCATGAGGAAGCCTTCTAGATGCGCGGTGAACAAGCGAAATGGCTATTTCAGGGAATTAGAATTCAGCAGAAAATACTGCGAGCCTAACTATGTCCCTAATTCTATACTTAACCATGTCACATATTTTCTTCTTCTTCTTCTTCTTATGGCGCTTCAGTCCGGGGTGGACCTGAGCCTCAACCAACATGCCTCTCCAACCAGCACGATCTTTCGCCAGCTGCCGCCAGTTGCGCACTCCAAGTTGGTTGAGGTCCTTCTCCACTTGTGTGCGCCACCTTATCCTGGGCCGTCCTCTGTTGCGTTGTCCCAATGGCTCAGATTCGAAGACTTTTCGGGCCGGAGCAGTGGTGTCCATACGCTCTACATGGCCTAGCCATCTTAAGCGTTGTATCCGTAGGCGCTTGACTAGGCTCATGTCGCTGTACAGCCCATACAGTTCTTGGTTGAATCTTCTCCTCCAGATGCCATCAACGCAAACAGGACCAAAAATCGCGCGCAGAACTTTTCTCTCGAAGAGACCAAGGGCATCCTCATCCGCTTTAAGTAGTGTCCAAGTTTCCGCGCCATAAAGTAGGACTGGGACGATCAAGGTGCTATATAAAGCAAGCTTAGTCTTTCGAGAGAGGGCTTTATTACTCAATTGCCTCTTGAGCCCAAAGAAACAGCGATTGGCAAGAGTGATTCTGCGTTTGATTTCGGTACTGGTGTTATTGTCCCTGTTTACTGCGGAGCCGAGGTAGACGAAGTCCTTAACTACCTCGAAGTTTCCGCTGCCTAGTGTGACGCTCTGTTCGAGACGCCGATGGTGTGTGTCCTTCCTTGATGACAGCATGTACTTCGTTTTGCCCTCATTTACCACCAAACCCAATTTAGCCGCTTGCGCTTCAATGCCAGCAAACGATAGGTCACATATACTAGGGTTAATATTGGAATCTAACTCATCCTGTTGTTCGATGTCAATGTTAGAGATTTGCTTGATGACGTCTGCCAGGTTATCTTGCTCTCCTTTTGACGAGTGGACACAGATATTGCCATTTGCTGCTCTGTGATCTTGATTGCAGCTGATGTTTTCAGTTTTTTCCCAACCAAGCCCGTTTTTCTCATAAAGTCTCTGCCTAAAATGAGAGGATAATTCATTGAAAAATTCTTAACAATAAATAATTGAACATTAATAACTGAACTTTGGAACTGCTGTCCACTCCACAGTAGTTATGTCGGCTTCTCCAACGTTGACAACAAAGCGGCAGGTAAAAATCGTTCCTGAAGAAAACTGATGGGACTCCCAGAATCCAGCAGCACAATCGAGGCTTCCATCTTTTGTCCATCCGCATTGCACATTTCGTTCGAATTCATTATTCGTTGCTGCCGGCGTTGGCTAATATTGTTGCAACTCCATAACCGAAGTTTTCCTCTCGCATTTTATTGAGATATGGCCAGGTTGTCCGCACTTTTAGCATACTACGTCCTTCTTGGAGGTTTTGGATGGTTATTGGTGAATGTTTTCTTCTCACTGGGCTGTGTATGACGGATGTTTCGAGTAATTGATGACAATTTGGCAACTCGCTCGATGCTGTCCCGTTGATGACTCTTCAGTTTGCTATACTTGCGAAGCGTCCATTTGCAGCGCATATAACTGTTGCTTCAATTTCTTGATTTCCACCTTCTTCTTACAGATCTTCTGCAGTTTAAGTAGCTCCAGACAAGTGTTTCTTCGTCTTCACTGCTGGGTCCAATGCTGTTAGCAAGATCTCGCAGTGGAGCTGATTCATTACACAGACTCCTAGAGGTCGATATTCGTGAATCAGAGCAGCCAAGTCCTCGTTTAAATACTCTACCACTGCTTCTTCCAATCGGATTTTTAATTCGACTTTAGCGCCGGTTGTTTGACACTTTAAATGTCTTAGCAGGCTCTTGAGTCTCGGAACTGTTGCCGACTCTTAAAAATGAACCCACTCCTCCGACATTATCAAAATCGCACCAAACGAAATTAATTTACCGACTACAAACAACAAACGCGATATAAACACAAATGTACACTCGCACTTGTCCAGCCACTCCAACCCAGATTAGCCAAACACTTTTCGAATCGGGTACTGTAACCCCACTTCTAAGAATTGTATTTGAGGAAAATTTCAAATAAAAATCAAACTGTTTCAACTGCAACTGCCATTTTTAAAAAATTCACCGCTGCCAGTGAAGGTCAACGTATTTCTATCAGAAAAGCATTTGACTTTGAAGACGTTCAACTGATCAGCTGGCTTGCACGTTTTTAAGCCAGAACAAGATAGCACTATTTGTGTCATGACGGCACAGTTTAGAGATTAGAGATTTAATTTCACTTTTATTAATAACTATTTTTTTTCTACATTGTCTTGCTGTAAAATCCTAAAATCTAAGCGGCATATTAAACTCCGCACATGCTTTCTCTCATTGTGCTGACTTAAACTCTGGCGGTCATCATCGGATTTACTCAAAAAATGGGACCAATACCATAAAAGAAAAACCAACCCAGAAACCAGTAGCAAGGTTTGCTTCGCCGTATCCAGTTCAGGTATTCTTTCGCAAATTTGATTCGGTTGCCATAGACTTATGGTAGGTAAATTCTTCTTTACCAGTCTTTTTCATATTGTTTTCGTCGCCACGGGTAAACTAAGCACTTCCTTTCCTCTCCTTTTTTCTCCTCCTTTTTTTATTTTCCTAGCGTTTTTTATTTTCCTAGGTTACGTTTGACTTATCCTTCTTTTTGTTTGAAGGCATTTGCGGTCATTTTATTTGTACACCCAACAATTTCACTTATAAATTTGTAAGTCTTTCCCTCAGGAAGCAATTATTTATACCACGACCCATTTTACTTTGCTAACAAAACTGCACTCTTGAAATATTCTGGTTAATATTTTTTAGTAACTACAATCATATGTGTAGATATAGTTAAAAGCCAAAAAATTCGGTTGCATTTCCGGTAAAAGGACCCTTTTTAATGACAAGACAAGAGACAAGACATTTTTTTTATTATCTTGTTTATGGGTTTATGACTGATGTAATAAAGATGTTGTGCAATAAATATGAAGCGCCTGTGCGACCATAGAAAGAAGTAATTCGCATAATAGTGACAAAGTCGAACATGGTGCTATTAATTTGCACAGTGCTGTATATTTACATAAAACTTGGTATGGCGAATATATTTAACGTATCTCTTAAATGTCACCATATAAGCCGCAAGCCAGGATATGAATTTATTATGATATAATTGTATTTGTTTCTAAATCGTATGCATTATTCTTTTTTAGAACTCTTTAATAACTTTGTTGTATGAGTCATTTATTTTAGGTATTTTTGAGAGGGTAGGGCATATAGAACTAATCCTCGTTTATTGTTCTATTTTTTGTCATAGTTAAAAACAAAATTAAATTTATTTTATTTTCTAAGGCACACATTTTCCAGGCCAATAAAAAAATTTTAGATTTCTTCTTTTAAATTGATATCTGATTCTACATCATTTATAAACTTTATCTTCGTGCGAAATTTCTTTGACATACATCGTAGGGCTGCCAATTACATCCCCCCCCCCCCCCCCCCCCCCCCTTCCTTACATCTTCCTTCCGTTAATATTTCATACCCACTCCAACCCAGATTAGCCAAACACTTTTCGAATCGGGTACTGTAACCCCACTTCTAAGAATTGTATTTGAGGAAAATATCAAATAAAAATCAAACTGTTTCAACTGCAACTGCCATTTTTAAAAAATTCACCGCTGCCAGTGAAGGTCAACGTATTTTTATCAGAAAAGCATTTGACTTTGAAGACGTTCAACTGATCAGCTGGCTTGCACGTTTCTAAGCCAGAACAAGATAGCACTATTTGTGTCATGACGGCACAGTTTAGAGATTAGAGATTTAATTTCACTTTTATTAATAACTATTTTTTTTCTACATTGTCTTGCTGTAAAATTCTAAAATCTAAGCGGCATATTAAACTCCGCACATGCTTTCTCTCATTGTGCTGACTTAAACTCTGGCGGTCATCATCGGATTTATTCAAAAAATGGGACCAATACCATAAAAGAAAAACCATTCCAGAAACCAGTAGCAAGGTTTGCTTCGCCGTATCCAGTTCAGGTATTCTTTCGCAAATTTGATTCGGTTGCCATAGACTTATGGTAGGTAAATTCTTCTTTACCAGTCTTTTTCATATTGTTTTCGTCGCCACGGGTAAACTAAGCACTTCCTTTCCTCTCCTTTTTTCTCCTCCTTCTTTTATTTTCCTAGCGTTTTTTATTTTCCTAGGTTACGTTTGACTTATCCTTCTTTTTGTTTGAAGGCATTTGCGGTCATTTTATTTGTACACCCAACAATTTCACTTATAAATTGGTAAGTCTTTCCCTCAGGAAGCAATTATTTATACCACGACCCATTTTACTTTGCTAACAAAACTGCACTCTTGAAATATTCTGGTTAATATTTTTTAGTAACTACAATCATATGTGTAGATATAGTTAAAAGCCAAAAAATTCGGTTGCATTTCCGGTAACAGGACCCTTTTTAATGACAAGACAAGAGACAAGACATTTTTTTTATTATCTTGTTTATGGGTTTATGACTGATGTAATAAAGATGTTGTGCAATAAATGTGAAGCGCCTGTGCGACCATAGAAAGAAGTAATTCGCATAATAGTGACAAAGTCAAACATGGTGCTATTAAATTTGCACAGTGCTGTATATTTACATAAAACTTGGTATGGCGAATATATTTAACGTATCTCTTAAATGCCACCATATAAGCCGCAAGCCACCAGGATATGAATTTATTATGATAAAATTGTATTAGTTTCTAAATCGTATGCATTATTCTTTTTTAGAACTCTTTAATAACTTTGTTGTATGAGTCATTTATTTTATGTATTTTTGAGAGGGTAGGGCATATAGAACTAATCCTCATTTAATGTTCTATTTTTTGTCATAGTTAAAAACAAAATTAAATTTAATTTATTTTCTAAGGCACACTTTTTCCAGGCCAATAACAAAATTTTAGATTTCTTCTTTTAAATTGATATCTGATTCTACATCATTTATAAACTTTATCTTCGTGCGAAATTTCTTTTACATACATCGTAGGGCTACCAATTACATCCCCCCCCCTTTAATTACATCTTCCTTCCGTTAATATTTCATACCCCCTTCAACTTCATCTATTTTATCCCCTTATCTTGAATCACCTCCCCAATCTCTTTCCCCACTCGAAAATGAGACTGAAAATCTTCTCTTTACCAACGAATAATTCATATACAATAATAAAGATAATGATGATAAAATGTCAATCTAAAATCTCAAATCATGATTTTAATAATAAAACTGCGGTTCGTTAGTTGAGTCGAGCAGGCTCACCGCTGTCCGCCCCTGCTCCCATTCCACGGTGGTATAACGACCACCCTAATAATAACACCTTTCTCGACTCATCTCAACGTTGACGTGAATTCTTCCAACCAACTCCTTTGAATCCTTTAATTGAATATAAATGGATTTAATAATAACATACATAATAAAAGAAACTAATCCAGACGTAATTTCTCTCCAAGAAACGCACATCACCTTCTATCATAAACCATTCCCTCCTAAACCATTTTCTTCATATTTCCCTATTCTTCATCCATCAAACAAGTTGTTTGTCTTCTTATTCATAAGTCTATTCCTCATACATCTTTCAATATTAACTCCAAATTTTCAGCCATGGGTGCTGTAATTCACTTCGATTTTAATATTACAATTATTTCTTGCTATTAAGTGTTCGGAGAAACATAATAAACTTAGAAAATTATTGATCATGTCATTGAAAATTCTAGGTTATCAATACCTAATGATGGGCACTCCACACATTTTTCAAACCACAGAACACTTACTCACGTCGATCTGTCGAATCTCTTATCAAACGAACTGCACACAACGAACTGACCACAATCCTTTAATACTAATAATGAATCAGCACTTATCAACAAATCAATACGAACTGCAGTCAATCTTGCAGTTCCTCAAACAAGTGACAAACGACACAACAAGGTTCCTTGGCGGAAAAAGGACATTGCCGACCTCCATAAAAAAAAACAAAAAGCCTGGTACAATTTTAAAATTTTTCCTACGGATAAAAATCGAATTGTTTACCGCAAGTTAAATGCATATTTCCGCAGAGCAGTTAAAACCGCAAAAAAGATTTGTTTTGAAAGATTTTCTGCCGATATCAACCCAATACACCGTTCCACAATCAGTCGCTCACATATATTCATCACGGAAGGACGTGCATCGGCTGTGCAAAGTAGTGCGTGAATAATATTCAGAATTCGGAGAAAAAAGTATCGCGAACACAAAAATTTAAAATCGGTGTTTCCCGGAAAAAGGGACCGCGAACAAAATTTTAGGTTCGAAATTCCCGGAAAAAAGAAGCATAACGACAAAAAGTGTGTGAAGTTGAGTGTTCTCGTCATGGACGAGGATAGTCAAACAAATAAGGGCGAAGAAATTTCAAGGAAAGTAGACTTTGAAATTTTAATGAAAAGGAAAATGTTGCCAGCCGAATTTGGTAAAGGGGCGTATGAAAATGAGTGACGATTCAGAAATTAACCACAATAACGATGAGGCATCGTATAGTGGTAAAGGAAACAGTTTCGCCAACCTTGCCTCTTCAAGGGTCGACGATCGAAAAAATTAAGGAAAAGGAAGAGCTGAAAGCTTTCATAAAAGCCCTACAGCTAAAGCCGGAAGCCAGGAAAAAACTGGGCAGTGAAAAGCGGGAACAGGAGCTGCTGCAAAAAGAAAAGCAGCCACAACAACAGCTGCAACAACCCAAGCAGCAACTGATTCAGAAAAATTGGAAAAATCATTGTTGTCCACATTAACACCCTATGTTATTTGACTAAGACACTCATATTGAGCAATATAGATTACGCTCTAGGCATATATGGAGACTGCACAAAATCTACTCTAAACATCATAAACCCGGTTTATCACCAAGCAGCAAGAAGAAGCCTAAACGTGTTCCCAACAATTCCCAATTGCTTCAACAAACATACTTCCCAAACTATACTTCGCCACTGGTTTAAAAAGCAAAAGAATTCCCTCAGCTCTCGAAAGATCGCTTTTACTTGGGGGAAAACTTAAATACCAATATGCCGATTTCGTGATACTGCTCCTCGACATCCGCCCTGGGTAATGAAAACACACTCCGTCCTTCTACAATTAGCTGAATACAAAAAGGAGACTACATACACAACGCTTATCTGTTCTACCTTTTCAACCATTGAAAACCGCTTAGGGAAGGATGGTTGGAGCTTTATCTTTAAAGCTGCGTCCAACCACAAAAGTGTCAACTGCTCAGATTGTCTATCTGTGTTACAAGCAGTCAAGAATTTAAAAAATAAATCGCTCATCATCCACCAAATCAGGGATATGGTCATAAGTAGACCTCGGATTTTGCATATTTGCATATTTTTGAAGGATTAAGATAGGTAAATTCTGATTACATCAAAATTCGTTTCGCTGAAAATAAAGTATAAATTAATATGCATATTTTATTTTTATGGACATATCTGCATAAGATGCATATGCATAATATATGCAAAATATATGCAAGCAAAATGTATGCAACATAGAAACTTCCTGTATTCAAAAGTAAAAATAATAACACAAGCACTTTAGAGAGTAATATACATTTTATTTGTAATTACCAGATAAATTATATGTATGTAGTATGATATTTTATAGGCTTTTCATATTAATTAGGATACATATCTGGCATTGCAGTATACAACCATAATTTTCTCTAAATTGTTAATCGAAAGGCTTTGACGTTTCTCTTCAAAAACCATTTTGTAAGCCGAAGAGCTTCTTTGAACGTCACACGGGGTTACTGGTGTTTATAAATGCACCAAAAAACTCGCTGACGGTAGTAAACAACTAAGCGGGGTGGTTCTCCTCACTTTCGATCTTTTTGTCCCACCCAACACTGTCGAAATAGGTTGGTACAACGCCAAAGTCCGTGAATATTTCCCCAACCCGATGAGATGTATGAATTGCCAATTACTTGGCCACACTAAAAATAGGTGTGACAAACCCAAAATGTGGGAAACATGCTATCTGCCTCCTCATGAACCTGTCGATTGCACCCGTATTAAATGCACCAATTGCTCAGAAGCCCACCCCTCCTCTTCCAGTTCTTGCCCAAAATATCAGCAAAACAAAGAAGTCCTTAGGATAAAAACTAAAAACAGATGTAGTATGTCCGAAGCCAAAGGTTTAAACAACCAATCCCATGCGGATAAAATTTTTTTAAATACACAGTATGTTGCACAGATGTGACAACACTGTTCAAATTAAACTGAAATTAATACAAATATTCTTCTACCAGTAAAAATTAGCTATCAAAAATTTACAAAAGTAAACCGATTTTTGGGTGCACTTTGCCTTGCGTAACAAAAACAATATTTCTGCTTTTAACTCGGGATTGTAATATGAACAATACAATAACAAATGGTAAAGGGTGTGTAAGGGAATATGGTATATACTATATTAACCTCCGGTTACACTTTAACATTTATATTATTACTGAATTTTTTGGTGAAATTGATTTGCATATATTTTGCATATTTTGCATTGTTTTGCATATGTTGCACATATATATATATATATATATATATATATGCATATGTTGCACATATATATATATATATATATATATATATATATATATATATATATATATATATATATATTGCATATGTTGCACATATATATATATATATATATATATATATATATATATATATAAAATATATATATATTTTTTTTTTTTATGTATATTTTTTGCACATATTTTGCATATTTTGAATATGTATAGCTGTTTGTTATATTTGAGCGATAAAATGTCTGTATACAAGATTTGGTAACAATCTAATGAAAAATGCGGATATATGGAAAATACGAGGTCTAGTCATAAGTAACCGAAACAAATGCAAACTTATGTGGGTGCCTGGGGATATCCGGTAACGAAGCTGGCGACGAAGCCGCTAAAAGGGCCAGTGTCGCCCTCACATTCTTGATTGATACCTACAGCAAAAAGGACTTTTTTATCCTCAATAAACTCCACACAATGCTCCTTGACGACTGGCACTTATACCATCACCACTATAAGAAAATCAACCTGGACTGCACACCACCTATCTTCCCTTCCACGGTATCAAAAAATGCTATTACAAACGAATGTAGTTTCCATATTTAAAATTACAAATAATATATCAGATTTCAAACCTCTTTAATTTAGAACATAATATTTCTCCATCCAGAGTGCCGAAAGCCCTTGCAGCCTGTGCTCCATTTTATTATTAGTGTACAAATTGTATTTTTATGCTAATAAATAATAATAATAATAATTAATATTTTTCTGACTTTCAATGAATAAAATATTTTTTTTTACATTGTCTTGCTGTAAAATCCTAAAATCTAAGCGGCATATTAAACTCCGCACATGCTTTCTCTCATTGTGCTGACTTAAACTCTGGCGGTCATCATCGGATTTATTCAAAAAATGGGACCAATACCATAAAAGAAAAACCATTCCAGAAACCAGTAGCAAGGTTTGCTTCGCCGTATCCAGTTCAGGTATTCTTTCGCAAATTTGATTCGGTTGCCATAGACTTATGGTAGGTAAATTCTTCTTTACCAGTCTTTTTCATATTGTTTTCGTCGCCACGAGTAAACTAAGCACTTCCTTTCCTCTCCTTTTTTCTCCTCCTTTTTTTATTTTCCTAGCGTTTTTTATTTTCCTAGGTTACGTTTGACTTATCCTTCTTTTTGTTTGAAGGCATTTGCGGTCATTTTATTTGTACACCCAACAATTTCACTTATAAATTTGTAAGTCTTTCCCTCAGGAAGCAATTATTTATACCACGACCCATTTTACTTTGCTAACAAAACTGCACTCTTGAAATATTCTGGTTAATATTTTTTAGTAACTACAATCATATGTGTAGATATAGTTAAAAGCCAAAAAATTCGGTTGCATTTCCGGTAAAAGGACCCTTTTTAATGACAAGACAAGAGACAAGACATTTTTTTTATTATCTTGTTTATGGGTTTATGACTGATGTAATAAAGATGTTGTGCAATAAATATGAAGCGCCTGTGCGACCATAGAAAGAAGTAATTCGCATAATAGTGACAAAGTCGAACATGGTGCTATTAATTTGCACAGTGCTGTATATTTACATAAAACTTGGTATGGCGAATATATTTAACGTATCTCTTAAATGCCACCATATAAGCCGCAAGCCACCAGGATATGAATTTATTATGATATAATTGTATTTGTTTCCAAATCGTATGCATTATTCTTTTTTAGAACTCTTTAATAACTTTGTTGTATGAGTCATTTATTTTAGGTATTTTTGAGAGGGTAGGGCATATAGAACTAATCCTCGTTTATTGTTCTATTTTTTGTCATAGTTAAAAACAAAATTAAATTTATTTTATTTTCTAAGGCACACATTTTCCAGGCCAATAAAAAAATTTTAGATTTCTTCTTTTAAATTGATATCTGATTCTACATCATTTATAAACTTTATCTTCGTGCGAAATTTCTTTTACATACATCGTAGGGCTGCCAATTACATCCCCCCCCCCCCCCCCCCTTCATTACATCTTCCTTCCGTTAATATTTCATACCCACTCCAACCCAGATTAGCCAAACACTTTTCGAATCGGGTACTGTAACCCCACTTCTAAGAATTGTATTTGAGGAAAATATCAAATAAAAATCAAACTGTTTCAACTGCAACTGCCATTTTTAAAAAATTCACCGCTGCCAGTGAAGGTCAACGTATTTTTATCAGAAAAGCAAATAGTCTTCAGAAAAAAGAAGAAAATTGCTGCAATGGAAAAAAAAAGTTCAAGTCCAGCCGAACGCAAATTAATTTGGGAAACCTTTCAAGAAAAGAAAAGCGTTGCAAAAGTTGCAAAGCACTTGAACTATAGTCGTGGTAAAATTAACAACGCAATCAAATATTACCAAAAAAATACTACTTTCAACGATATACCCCGGAAATAATAATAATAGCCGCCAGCCGAACGCAAATTAATTTGGGAAACCTTTCAAGAAAAGAAAAGCGTTGCAAAAGTTGCAAAGCACTTGAACTATAGTCGTGGTAAAATTAACAACGCAATCAAATATTACCAAAAAAATACTACTTTCAACGATATACCCCGGAAAAGGCGAAGAAAAACACAAAAGGTTAGAATTCGCTCATGAACACTTGCGTTAAGATTCAAAATTTTGGAAATTAATAGTCTGGAGTGATGAGTTTAAATTTAACGTCTTCGGAAACGACAGGAACGACGGTTGAACGACCCCCATTGAAAGAATTGGATCCAAAATATACTAAGAAAACATGGAGGCTCGTCGGTAATGGTCTGGGTATGCTTTACCTAATCTGGTGTGGGTCCAATTCTGCAAATCAATGGAAAAATGACGGGTGAAATGTATAAAGATATTTTAAATGAATGGCGATTTTGGAGACAATTTGCCAGTAGTGTGGACATTGCAAGAGGACAACGACCCCAAGCACTGTTCTCGGATCGTTAAGTCTTGGTTAGAAAAGAAAAAAATCAAAGTTCTCTCGTGGCCTACTCAAAGTCCTCACCTTAACCCTATAGAGAATCTATGAGGTATTATATAAAGAGCAGTTTCGGCAAGAAAACCCTACAACAAAAGTTCTCTCTGGGAAATTCAACACGAGTGGTATAAGATAACTCCCGCTCAATGTACAGCGTTAGTTGAGACTACGAGTGATCGGTGTGCCCAGGTCATTAAACAGAAAGGGTATCCAACTTAGTACTTAGATAAGAAATGTAAAAATTGGTTATTTGAAATAAAACCTAGGCTAATTACATCATTTTCTTACAGATGACTTAATTACACGTTGCGTTCAATAAAATGAATTTATATTAAACTTGCTATTTTTTTTTTCTGAGACTTGTTTTTCTTTATTTTTGTGTAATATTTAATTAGTTGGGTATTTTTTAAGTATAATTTTTAACAATCAATTTTAATTTGTAAACAAAACAGGAAATTTAAGAACATTTATATGAACATGTTTTTATGACTTAATTATATGAGCACAAGTGTATGTCATTCATATGAAGCGTAAACAACAATAATTTCTTTTCATTCAAATATGTCGAACTTTGTGCCTGAAAAAGTGTTTTTGCGTTTAGTTCTTCTTCATTACTTTAATTTGAAGATATGGATCGGTATCGGATCGATAATCCTAAGAGAAAATACTATGCAAAGCCTGATGAACCCGATCCATCATTTTCTACATCCAAGGTTTATGTGTGGTGGGACCTGACGGGAGTGGTATATTGTGAGCTGCTAAAACGAGGTGAAGTCATTGACTACAACTAATGCGTCGACCCGTCTATTGCCTGATGCTCGGCTGCAGCGGTAAAAATTTACCTGAAATATTGAAACGGAAGGTCTAACCCCGCCTGCCCTATTACCAACATCTTACACCTTTCGAATACTGGGAGTTTTAATGGATGCGAAATGATTTCCGGGTCACGTGTTCGGGTCCTTTGAAGCCTCAATGATGGGATCGATCCCAGAGAGGAGTTAGAGTTTAGATCAACACATCGTTTTAATTTTGACTGTAAGAGTATAAATGGCTATTGTAAGAGTAGAATAAATTACCTGATCTTCCGAATCATTATTTTTTGCGCATATGTACAAGTAGTGATTAGCTTTTGGTAATCTTACAAGGAATAACGCTGTTTTTTCATTTACTGATCCCGGAACTACATCAAATATTCCAGTCACTGGTATTAAACAAGATCCATTAAATTCGTTTGATGCTTCCGTAAATGCTATACCAGTTTTATTGGTTATTCCGGATCCAAAAACACGAATTACAACTTCAGATTCACTGAGAACTTGTGGAACACCATCTTTATCAACTTCAGGTTCCGTCGAACTGGATTCTATTCTATATCCATGGATTCTTAATTTTTCTTCATCCAAGCCCCGAAAAGTTATACTTCTCTGACTTCTAAAAAAGAACAAATAACGATTATTAAAATTTTTATTTTGAAATTATGGCGCAAATTCATGGTCGGACTTAAAGAGAATTTTATTCACATACTTAACTTCAAGTAATCTTTTTTTGGTCATAGCCATATAGCCATAGTTGACTAGTAAACTTAATGTAGACTTTAAATTTAAAATAAGTCGATCGTAATTTAAATAAATAGCTGCATTGAGAAAGCGGTTGACAGATTCGACCTTTTTAAGTTGTTTGCTTTTATTGAAAAATGTTTCTTGAGAATTTAGTTTTGGAAATATTTGAAGATTTTGAAAAAAGCGCACGACCAAGAATATATTACAAACCGACTAAGTCCCTCTAAAGAATTAGAGCAGGAAGAATTTTATTCTTCTTATTTCTGTGGGGTCTCAGTTGCGCGATTTGTCACGGCTTGTCTGCCTTAGTTATAATAAATCTTAAATAAAAAATAATTATATTCATATATTCATATCAAGACAGAAATGCTTAAAAGTAATAGATTTCTCATGAACAACACGTAGTTTTTCTTTCGTTCGCAATTTCGCTTCGCTACTATTGGATGAGTTCAGAGTTCGCCTCGTAATTAGTCTATCGTTTTAGGTAAAAAACCCTTAAAGGAAAATATCTCGAGGATATTTCCGTGATTTTCCTAATTAAGGCGAGTCATTTTGGCTGGAACATTTGGCGATCGTGACAGGACACTTTTGGTTCGTGTGTGTAAAAGAAACATATGTATTATTGAAAAAATATACATTTTTGCAACATTGCACACCACCACATCACACTACACCAAAAATCCAGACGACTCATCAGAAACAAAGGAATTTTCTATCTCAAGATTGGTTACAGATCCTGTAAAGGAGTTGGATGTGTATAGGAAGATAAGTAATACAGCTTCCTCATCAGGTACGTCAACGTTAACCATGCAAGTTATACAAATGTGCGTTGATAAGTTTAATTCGTAATTAAATTAATGAGTATGATAAGCATTCATTAACTATCGAAACCAAGAAGAAAATAACGCATATTTAATAACTATCACATGGTCGCAAAAAAATCTATACGTAGTTGGTTGCTAAATTTTAAATCTTTCGGCAATAATAAGAAATTAATAAAATAAAAACTCCCGAAAGTCATCGTCATTTTTGCTAATAATCAATTTTCCTGATTTGGTCTAAAACTTATTTCGGACATTCATTATTAGCTGTAGCTTTCGCTCGCAATTGATGTTGAACTTCGCTAAACTAATCGAGTAAATTGTTGATGCAAATTTCGTCGGCAGGCTTGCGCTTGCACATCTTTCGTTTCAGTGGTTGAACTTTCGCCAAAAGCGCATTTTTCATCATACTAACAGCTGATCTGCAGGCACCTTCAAATTGATTAACACTTTCGAAAGTTGGAATCGTAACAAACTTTTCAACAACAGATTTGATCAACTAGAACTAGTTCCTTAATGCAATACGTATAACACATTAAAACGTCATTAGAGGAGTCGACACAGGGAAGTTTCACTCTAAAAATCCTTTGGTGGAAACTAAATGTTTATCGCAACCTGAATTGGAATTCGCCTAGGCCTTTTGGAATAATATTTCAAACAGGGTTTGTCGTGTCAGACTTTTCATTTCTCTCATGGGGAATAATAGAAGAAGTAGTACTTTTGAAAACAGCGCGTTGCCTATACTACCACCTGGGAATCATTTACCGAAATTACGTTTGCATCTATTCAGCGGCAAGTACTCGGACTATAAAAATTTTATTAACACTTTTAAGAATTTAGTGGATAAAAACTGTTCTTTTTCAAACATTGAAAAATTTAACCACTTACTTGTCTGTCGGGCTAGGAACGGTTAAGGCGTTTCAAGTAACAAAGAAGAATTATCTTAAGGCTCTTGCGCAAGTAAAATATCGTTATGATTACGACTGCTTAATCTTCTTGGAAAATGTTTCTCAACTTTTCGATCTACCAAAAATATTAAAAGGCTCAGCAGGACAACTAAGAAGCTGGGTAGATAATGTTTCGGCGATTTTTAGCTCACTTCAATGCATTGGTTCAGAACTTGATATTTGCAATGCCGTCATTATACATCATGCTTTAAGTAATGTAGATTCTGAAACTCTAATCAAATGGGATGAGCAGATAGACTATAGCAAATTACCAACGTGGGAATTTTGCGCAGACATTTTAAACAAGCGATGTCACTTTCTCGAATCTCGTGAAGAATTTCGAACTGAAATCAAATCAAAGACATCAATTAAACCGAAACCTCAGAATTCGAATATTCGTCAGGAGTCATTTCTGACGTCACCGCTATCATACAAGTCGTGTGCATTCTGCAAGGATAATTTGCACAATTGTTATAAATTTCCTAAATTTCTAAATCTATCGGTACATGAACGATATTCTAAAGCAAAACTAATGGGGTTATGTATTAATTGTTTTTCGAAGGGACATACGGTAAAAAATTGCGTTTCGATTCACGAATGCAATGTGTGTCAACAATCACATCATAGGTCTCTACAAGATTATTTGTCCAATTAATGGACATGAGGTTATTGACACTTATTCCACTAGATATTTTCGCTGACGCGTCGAATACAACTCGTAATTTGCTTGTGATGCATTCTTGTTTAATGACAGCATAATGTGGCATATGGTATGTGCCTTCTGTTTGGTTTCCATTTGATTTGACTTCTACCATATGACCCAGACTTGTGAATTCATTTATGAATTTAGTGTATTCAGTTCGCAGATTTCATTCTGTTTTTTTTTTTTTTTTCAGTTGGATTAGCCTTGCTACAGCTATATCTCGTGAAGTTCCTAGACAGTACCTCTGGCCCTATTGTTTATTGAATGGAATGTCAAGTATGTATCTCCCATCTAGGTCCCTACAGTGTGTTTTTTCTATTTGTTCGCAATTTAAGTCATCTTGTTTTAACTGATTATCTTCGTGTATTTCCTTTTGTTCCCAGAGTTTAGTTTCAAGAATAGGGTGGGCAACAGTGCTAATAACATGCACACTAACATGATGCGACGACTTACGCCCAACCTTCGATTTTTGTGCCATAGGAAAACCTTTTGGCCCCATCTTAACGCTATTCAGAATGATATATCGCGATCATCAGGTTGTGTCCTCGATGTACATTCATCTTGGTGCAAAAGGGTATGCTGTTTTCTATTACACTGCTTACAAGTTCGCAAGCTAGTGCACGCAGTCCTTTTATCATGACTAAGGCAATTTATGCACAATTCAGCAATTTTAATTTGCGCACATCTCATTAACTTACTGCAGGTGTGTATGCTATGGTCACTCTTACAAATTATGCATTTAGCTCGAGTAGCGAAAAAAAACTCTTCGATTCCTCTTTGCAAGTCGTACAGTACTTGGCGGGAGGCCATCTTATTTGGCTGTTCTAAACCTTGTTCAATCTTTCTTGCTCCAACGATTCCAAATAATTTCCTATAATATTATTCATCAAGGAGTTCACTGTTTGCGCAATCTGTGGGTCATCGCTTTGGAGTCATGTTCACAAATTGTTGTGATTGATCACAGCAAATGTAATCAATATTTTAAACTCCGCGTCCTTGTACGCTGATAGAGGCACGCCATTCAAGTCGGGATACTTTTTTCTTATGTAAATTGAATCCACGTATTAGCGGAAGAGTGCTAATTTATTCAAAGTTAGCACATCCTTTAGCAAGTGCCTTTTTTGCTTTTGGATTTCGTCACACGCCGAATTTGTCTTCTCGAATTCCTCGACATGAACGTTTATTTGCGCCTGACGTTTATCATATCGTCGTTAAGTAAAAATGCAGGTACTAACTTCGCTTACACCTTCTGCCATTGTGAAGAATTTGAATTCGGTAAGATTGGGTTTTTCTGACCAGGCAATTCCCCAACTCAATGCCATTTTAGATGATAGCTATTGAATCAGTCCTTGTAAAAGAGTAGACTTATTTAAATAATTTGTTAGCCCCGAGCTATTATGTTGAGCCAATTGCGTACTGCCAAAGCGAATTAAATTGTAGTATTATTATAACAAATTTTATTATACTCGTAGATCGTACTTTTTATTCCCAAAACTCTACAATAGTTTTTTTTTTGTTCCTCACGACGTTTGAGTTGCAGCTATAGCAAAGATAGTTTACTCCGACTTGATGAGGCAACCGAACGCGTAATCAAGTCTTGTGAGTCATTGCATTCGGTGCATTCCTACCATCAAATCTCTAATCTCGACCGCCATTTACGGGTCCTTCACACGTTACACCTATGACACTGCAAACATTACTATGGTAGTACTCCAATGTTGATGAACAATGGAAGCATCAACTCCTGCGCAACTAAAATGTGCCCACAATATGTCGTTTACACCGTTCCTTCTGAAACATGCTGAACAGTCTGCATCCTTTGAATCCTTTGACACCCTGGATGTGTTTCCTGTGCATCCTTTGGATCCCTTCACACTATATAAAATTCATTTTAGAAATGTTTTTATTAGAAAAAAGAAGATTTTTAAAAACTTTATAAAAGTACATTTTCAATGTGTTGCTCGTATTTTTCTATTTTTCAGCAAAACGTGGATCAAGCACTCCAAAAAAACTACTTTGCTGCTGCTCCAACGAAGCCCAATGGTGATCGTTTAAACCCTACTGACTCGCTGTTTGTATTAATCAAATCTTTGTTCAGTTATATTTCCTACAACTGTTAATCGTATTGCGCTAAGATATTATCCCAGAGCTTTGTAATGTATATACGCCTTACGCATTACTTGCACGTGTAAAATTCGGACCAGTAGTTTATCATGATATTGACATGAACTCCGTCAATATTTTTAAGAGACGTTGCTGTAATTATAGTCGTTAATATTACTCACATTCATAGAAGGTTATTGATTCTTGTCTTTTTTTCGTGATCGCGGGTTTTCTTTTGCCTTTCCTGTCAGCATTGATTGGTCCTTACTTGTTTGGTCGTTGACCGGGCGCGTCAGTGTTAACTTAAGGAGCCTCGGAAATTGGGTTTTGGCGATGATTATTGTGGCCAGTAAACCGCTCTAACCATATCAACTTGTTTTTTTCATGATTGTTCTGACCGTATCGGGTTTTATTACCTTCTGTCTTCAACTTTACGTTGTGCCTCTTATTACAATGTTTGCACAACCTTCTGCAAAGACATGCGCTTTGTATTTCATGTCACAAGCAATGGACACAGAGTTTTACTGATTTCACTTCTCTCCCATAATATTATGTTCACCTTGTAAAATATGCACTAAACTGCTGTTGTGAGGTGGTAATTACAGGCTAAGCTTCTTGGTACTTTTCTACCGAGGCGACGAAAGAACTGTCAAAGCGCGGTATTGTCTTATAAGGAGCTCAAAGTGTGATTCTTGAATTGGAATCTTATTTAGATTACCACAGGTTTAATTGAACAAGTTCTTGGTTCTATATCTCTGTTCTGATAGTTTTGACGACTAAATATACAATTACCAAACAGAATATTTTGCAATACAGCGATCTCTTCTTTGTTGGCGCCCATGATCTGTTTCAGATGATTTGCTTATCGCTGGTTCTTAGTATGATTTTTGGCTCGTTATCGAAGCGCAACTTTAATGTCTCCAAAGCATTTTGATTTGATATTGTGAAATGCTGAATAATCTAGAGTGGTTCTCATCCTGAATGGGTTTTTAAGTACTTCATTTTTTCCGCAGGGTAGCCATATGGTGCATGAGTGTCATGACAATGTCATACCCATTTCAAATAATTCCCTCTGAATATTGGGATTTTGGCTGTGGAAGGCGAACTTCTGAAGTAGATGGGGAGATTATTTTTCACTGATTATCTCCGTAACCTGGATGTCATTTGGAAAAGACACTTATTAATTTCCTCCTCAACTCTTCATAACGATTCTCCACCAAGTATGGAACCTTATAGTCCTGTTGCGATGCTTGCAACAAGAACTCAATCAATCAATTTCGTCCACTGTTCCAATAACATTTTCTGCTGATATTCGTGAACCTACTCGGAATAATTTTCAAACTCTTTTTCGAAAACATCGATACTCCTCGTGATCGCGGTAATTTTAATGTTAAGCATCTTCAGCTTCTGGGTTTGTTCCTCATTACCTAGAGCTGTTCTTTGCTCTTTTTAACACTTTTAGCGAATATTGGTTATCCTTTTCCGAATCATACTTTATTCCTTCATTTCCCCCTCTTCCGTATTGTAGATAATTAACTTCATATTTACTCAAAAAGCAGTGTTAAGAGCCTTGAAGACGCGTTGTTTTCTTTGTATAAATACATACATATATACTCGCGCTGGGTAAGCCAATTTTAGTGATATACCAATATGGTAAAGCTTTTGATAAAAATTTTAGTTATACGCCAGTGTTAGGAGCCCTGGTAATGCTTTTTATCTGATTCCTATAGAATGCCGGGGAGAAATCGCTTTCATGCACAGGTTGATTCTAAAGAAATGAATTTTATTCAAATGCGATTTTAATATTCTAAAATATATACAATTTGAATCCCGATATAAAGAAAAAAGTATACAATTTCCTATGAAATTGTCGTCTGAGTGTTACATATATTTTCACACGTTGTTGTTATGCATTGTAATCACAACAAAGCGAGTCGTGGCTAAGTACCAACAGTTTAAAACTTTGAAAAATTTACATAATGCATAAGCTCAGGATGCAGAGATAGCCCTGTGCTTCGCATTAAAGAAAAAATTATAGGAGGCGCTGGAAACGTCATCAGAATTTCAACGGCGATATCACAACAAATCCCGTAACATCAAATTAAACAGTTTAAGAGATTTATTTAATTATTTTCAGAATGCTAAAATAATTATATTCATATGATATGAGTAACTAGCGTAATAGTGACAAAGTCGAACATGGTACTATTATTTTTCACAGTCTGTATGTAGAAAAGCTATGTATTAATTTGTATTAATTTTTTAATCACTTATTTGCAATTCGATTTTGTTCGATCGCAGTTTACTTTGGAAATGGCTGAATCGACGAGCGTGCGAACGAGGAATGCAAAGGAGAGTCTTGCCTTGTCTCAGCAGCAGTGCAGTTCGACGGTCCAATTCATTTTTGTTAAAATTTTTTATTTTTGTTACAGTAATTATTATATCGCTTTAAATAATAATAATAAATATCCATTTCTCGTTATATTATCATTTCCGACCCATCGTACATGCGCTGTTCCTAGGATGTCTTTTAAGTCTTCCAACTTGGCGCTTAGTTACAAAATTGCGGGCTGCACCTAGCCATCTGCCAGGGCGATCCGTATTTGTTATTTATTTATTCCATTATTAAAAGGTTACAATTTGATTCAGTCTCCGTCTAGCTCTCGTATCGTCAACTTCGTGGTGACTTTCTCTCGTGGTGTAATTCCATATTTCGTTGTCCTAAGTGGGCACATCTTGTCCTTTTCACGATCGCATATACCTCTCTCTCTCACTCTACTTTCCTTCGCTTTTGACGTTTTTAAACCGCGTGTGTGTAACGCGTTTGCAAAGGGTTTTTCCACAAATAAATATGGACCCGGGGCCTAATAAAAACAAACCCGGGAATAAGTTTAATAAGTTGGCTGATACGTCCACTCAAGAACCCCGGTCTAAAAGGAAAAAGTCATACATCTTCGAAGAATACCCTGTTCTTCAAACTAGTGCCAATTCAAAAAATTCCAAATTTATAACCATAACCGCCAAAGACGATAAACATTCCCTAACATCAGTGAGTGTTTTTGTACTCAGGAAAGCAATTGATGGCATAAGTACTGAGTACGAAAATATAAATCAACTAAGAGATGGCAGTCTACTTATACTTACAAAGTCCCAAAAAGTTGCAGATAAATTCCTCAATGTTTCCTTACTAGCCAACCAATACCCTGTTACAGTTAAAATGCACCCACACCTTAACTCATCCAAATTTCCCCAACCCGATGAGATGTATGAATTGCCAATTACTTGGCAACACTAAAAAGAATTGTGATAAACCAAAAATGTGTGAAACATGATATCTTCCTATTCATGAACCTGTCGATTGCACCCGTATTAAATGCACCAATTGCTCAGAAGCCCACCCCTCCTCTTCCAGTTCTAGCCCAAAATGTCAGCAAAACAAAGAAGTCCTTAGGATAAAAACTAAAAACAGATGTAGTATGTCCGACGCCAAGCGTTTATACAACCAATCCCATGCCAGTCATCTACCCACACATTCAGTCAATTTTGCTGAAAAAACCAAGGAAACTTCAAACGATTCCCTACCCTCTAAACCAATTGGTGGTCAAACTCCATCTCAATCTCATGCAATACCCCCCACTGCCCCCACACCATCGAGCCTAACAGCCAATACAAACTCCGCCCTTATTTCAGCTAATAAAACATACAATATTAAATCTACTTTCAACTCTCAGTCAGCTCATAATTCAGCTAATTCAATTTCTACAGATAATTTCCCTTCAATATCGTACTCTATTGTAAATTATACAACACTTCCTCCCTTATCTATCAACAATTATATCGTACCGCAAACTACACTGAAAGCAAAAGTAAACAACCATCCTAAACATAACCTCCCACTTCCTTTACCGCCAACGCAAACGTCTATCTCAAATCCCTCTTCAAATTCACCTATAACCACCATCACTAATGATCTTATAAACAACAATGCTTACTACATTAACTCTTCAGAAATGGATGATGATAATGTATAATTCCAACAACACTGATCTAACACAAGGATCGCAACCCGCGCTGATCACGGATAGAGGGATACAGCCTACAGTTAGGCGATTTCCCTCTCCCCGCAATCATCACAGGTTGCGATCCAAAGCTAGCCATCATACAAACGCAGGCAATAACGCCAGTAGCAGCACACCTTTTGCTACAGGCGTAGAACAGGGCAGTGCTTATTCTTATCATAATAATAATAATAATTGAGTGGCACTACAGCCCACAAGGGAGCAGGGCCGAGCTTCAACAACAATTACTCGTGTTGTGCGTGCTACTGTTCTCGCACTATTTGAAGGAACCTACAGTTTTTTGCCGACACCGAACGGCGAGATTTGGGAAGCTTTTTATAGAGAATTGATACTCATTGAGTGTTATTAGCAACTCGAAAAAGGTGGTACCGTGAAAAATTCGACGTGTCCCGTTCGGGAATCGAACCTAGACTTTCTGCGCGGCGGGCGACCACTTATTCATTCTTCCATTATTATTCTTATCATAGTACCTTTAAAATTCGTCAATGGAATATTAAAGGTTACAAAAACAACTATGATGAACTGAACCTACTAATTAAAAACCACAGGCCTAACGTCATTGCTTTGCAAGAAAATCAACACCTATACCAACAACACCCCTTTGTACTTAAATGTTACACTGCCTATTTCGACAATTTCCCCAGCAACACCACTGCCAAACAAGGTATTGGTATACTAGTAACCTTGCCTCAAATCTGCTGAATAGTGCGATCGAAATTGAACTTACGATGAAGCTTACAATTCTCACACTATATATCTTACCAGATCAATCTTTTACTCAAAGCCATTTAAATACCTTAATCTCCAACATAAATACTCCATTAATTCTCCTGGAGGACATTAACTCCTAGAGTACTGTTTGGGGCTCGCCCCAAACGAATTCTCGCGGGGCAATCATAGAACATGCAATAAACCGCTCCAACCTTGCTATTCTAAACGACGGCTCTCCTACGCACCTATCCACTCATAACACACTTACACACGTAGACCTCACCTGCTGCTCGGTACAGTTAGTTCAAAAAACTACCTGGTGCATCCTGGATGATCTACACAATAGCGACCATTTCCCCATTTTTACCTCTATCAATTTTGGGCAGAATACTGAGCCGACTCTGCCCACTGCAAAATATAAAACCGATGTTGCCGACTGGAAAAAATTCCAAATAGAACTCTCCAACTTGCTAGCCGCAAAAACGTCGTCATCTGTCGTCAATAAAGAAGCAGCCACACTTTTAAAATGCATGAGACCTGCTGCAAATCTCCTCATCCCCCAATCCTACCCCAAAATACAAAAACATGCAATACCATGGTGGAACGCAGAACTTGACTCCCTAAGAAATAACAAGGTAACAGCTTGGAAATTTTTTAAGAAAAACCTGCCACTGATAACCTGATTGCTTTCAAAAAAGCTAACTAATCTTTCGCAGACAACTGAAAAGCTGCAAATTAGAGTCTTTTCAAAAATGCACGTCCTCCATCTCTCCCTCGTCCTCTACGCACTCTATTCGGCATAAAATCAGATTCTTAACAGGTAATAACAGCTGAACCATCATTAATGTTATCAAAACCCCTAGTGGAGTGATACTATCAAATGATGAAATCAATAACTTTTTCGCGCAGACATGGTCAAAAGCATCCCATGACGAATATTTCCCTAGGGAGTTTTTCGACAATAGAAACCAATCTATATGCACTATCCTATCTTCTGCTAGCAACACTACAGCGCTAAGGCTAGAAATGGAAATAACCTGGTCGGAATTACTTTACTGTCTACGTTTTTTTCTATAATAACATTTTCAATACTATCATCATTCCACAGATCTAGAAAACAGCAACAATAATCCCCATCCCCAAACCAAACAAAAACCGAAATGATATAAATGGTTACCGCCCGATATCCCTTATACCCTATATCTCCAAGATTTTGGAAAAAATTATAGCTAACCGGCTCTTATGGTCCATAGAATCAAAAAATCTCAGCAGTGTAAAACAAGTGGCTTTCAAGCCAAAACGCGGTTGCATTGATGCACTTCCACATATTGATTTCGTGGTAACCAATGCACTCTCTGCTCGAAAGCATGTTTCGAATCTAACTTTAGATTTCGAAAAGGCTTTCGACAGGATAGGCAGCCACCTAGTTTTAAATAAATTTAAAGAATTGGGCGTTGGCCCAAAAATTTACGGTTTTATTAAAACATTTTTGCATAAAAGAAAATTTAACGTAAAAATTAATAAGTTTTCCAACACAGTGCCACTTTTTAATGGTATTCCCCAAGGGTCACCCCTTTCAGTATTTACATTCAACAGTCTATGCGATATTATTAATAAATACAAAGGCTTAGATCTTTGTGTATACGCAGATCATATATTCATTATGCACACATAACGATCTAAACATTGCACACAATTTGTTTTGTCCCGTTTTAAACCAGTCTGTAGGTTGTGCATGAGGCTTGCTCCCTCACCACACAAAAATAACCGAGTTCAGAAACGACAACATGCCTTGGATACGGACGGATCCAATGTTGGCGACCGCAGCAAACGTACAAGGGACAACGATTTGCGGTTCTGCACGTGGAATGTGAGGTCCATTGACTGCTACAAAGCAGATATCACCGCCATCCAGGAAGTACGGTGGGATGGGCCGGGCAGAAAGAAGATGAAGAACTGCGACAAATACTACAGCGACTGCTACAGGGAGAGAAGGCAGCGCCTATTCGGATGCGGATTTGTTGTTCAAGGCAGACTTAGGCAAAAAATCATAAGCTACGATCCCGTAAGCGAACGCCTTATGACAATCCGCATTAATGCTAAATTCGGGAACATCAGCCTGATATGCGCTCACGCCCCGACAGAAGAGAAAGATGACAACAACAAGGATGAGTTCTATGATCTCCTTGAAAGAACATACGATCGATGCCCCAGCTATGACACCAAGATCGTTCTAGGAGATTTCAATGCTCTGCTGGAGAAAGAAGCTGGCGTCATCGGAAAACACAACCTGCACGACACGACATCCGGAAACGGACTCAGGCAGTTGGACTTCGCCTCTTTGCGAGCAATACGCGGTTCCCACATCTCAACATCCATAAAGGAACCTGGCAATCCCCTGATCAACCAACCGTCAACCAGATTGATCACGTTGCGATCGACGTCAGACACTCCTGCAACATTTTCGATGTCCGAACATTCCGTTGTTGTTGTAGCCAAGGTAAGAACCCGGATATCGAGAGAACAACGGAGTCGAGATAGACCAAAACGGTTTGACGTCGGAAAGCTACAATTGCAACAGGTCGCTGGGATCTTTGCCGACCAAGTCTCCCTGAAACTCTCCCAAAGTTCGACGAGAGGTGTTATGGCAAGAATGAAGTGCGAAAGTTTTACCGAAAGGTAAAACAGCTATCCGGTGGATATAGGGTTCGGACCCAAGTCTGCCGGGACCAAAATGGAAACCTTGTAGTAGAGTCGCAATCGATGCTGCGAATCTGGAAAGATCACTTCTGCAGACTTTTACACGGCGATGACGGCCCAAATCCCGCTGTTAGGCAGAATGTTCCACTTAATTTGGACGATAATAGACAAGAATTCCGTCCCCCCGACTTAGACGAGGTCAAGATAGCAATATCGAGACTGAAGTCGAATAAAGCTGCTGGAGCGGATGGACTGTCCGCAGAACTGTTTAAAGCAGCTGGGGATGACCTGGTTGGGCGCATGCACCAGCTCATCTGTAAGATATGGTCGGAAGAAAGCATGCCTGATGAGTGGAATCTCAGCGTCGTCTGTCCGGTCCACAAGCAAGGAGACCCCTTCGACTGCGCCAACTATCGAGGGATAAGTCTCCTTAACATCGCATACAAGATCCTTTCTGCCGTATTGGTTTCAGGCCAGGGAAGTCCACCAACGACCAAATCTTCACACTACGGCAGATCCTGGAAAAGACCCAAAAAATGCAAATCGGCACTCACCACCTATTCGTCGATTTCAAGACCGCGTATGACGGCGTGCATAGAGAGGAGCTATACAGTGCCATGTCTAGATTTGGCATTCCTACCAAACTCGTCAGATTGTGTAGGATGACGATGGAGAGCTCTCGCTGCTCCGTCAAAATCGGGAAGGAACTCACCGAGACCTTAAATGTCAAAAAAGGCTTTAGACAATGACGCTGTTGCTGGCATTGAAGCGGAAGCGGCTAAAATGGATCTGGTGGTAAATGAGGGCAAAACAAAGTACATGCTGTCATCAAGGAAGGACACACAACATCGGCGTCTCGGACAGAGCATCACACTAGGCAGTAGAAACTTCGAGGTCAGTCGTACATAGACCGCCGCGGTGATAACAAGTGTTTCGGCTTTGCGGAAGAAAGTGTAAATTTCAATAAAAACTTAATTAAGTGACAAGACAGTGACTTTCAAAACAGGGCAGTGACCTGAAGAAAAGAGTGCTTCATACAAATAGTGTGAAAGAGTGAGAAATGGAGCCGAGTGAGCGGCTCGAGGAATCAGGCGATGTCTTTAAGACACCGGTGGCTAGATCACGCCACAAGGTCAGCGACTGCAGTGAACGGTCCGCCAGTCCTACGAGCCGTCAAGCAATCGTGATAAGGAAGCGGAGGAAGAAGGGGCAGCCGCAACTGAATTTGACTAAGCGTCGCACGGTGACAGAAACGTCAGACGAGGAAGCGGCCGCACGAAAACAAAGAAATACAACGACCACAGCAGTAACAACAACAACACCAACAACAATAAAAAAAACCAGACTCTCGCCGATAACTGACGCCGAGATTGAAGCGCTCCAGTATCAATCGGAGGGCAACGAGGGTTTATATACGGGGGCCAATAACTCCTTCCAGCCCCTCGCCACCTCTAATGCGGAGGATATAGTATGCGATATGAAGGAGCTGGAAGAGAGTATTAAGGAGAGGGATGAGCTTAGTGCTCATATTAATTACCTCGCCGAGAAGGTCGCAAAAAACAAAGCGGCCGAAAAAGCTGAAAAGGAACCGCAACAACAACAGCAAAAACAACTGCAGCAGGAACAACAAAAAAAGCAGACGCAACAACAACGTCAGCAGCAGCAATTTAAGCAGCCTCTGCCCTCGACCAGACAGCAGCCGAAGAGGTTGCAGTCAGACGAGCAGCCTAGTACTTCAAAGGCAGCGCAACGGTTGCAACAGCTACAGCAACAACAGCAACAACAACAACAAAACAACAACAGGAGCAGAAGCAACAACAGTCACAGCAACAGAGACAGATACAACAACCCAAGCAGCAGAAGCAGCAACCACCACAGCAGCAGCAACAACCACAGCAGAAGCAGCAGCAGAACGTACAAGTAGTGAGGAAAGAAAGGTGTCCGCCCATCAACGTCTTCGGACTGGAGACGAAAGATGTGGTGAAGCTATGTAAGTTGGCCACTCCTAATCTACACGAAATTAAATATAGGGGGCCCTTAAGGCAAACTATTAAATGCTCCTCAATAGAGGATCATAAGATAATTATTAATAAGCTGACGGCGGCGGACGCCGAATATTTTTCGTATACACCAAAAGGTGAGAAGCTACAGACCATGCTCCTTAAGGGCATGGATCCTTCTGCGGACCCGAGGGAGATCCTCGACGAGCTGCGCCATGCTAAGTGCGACGGCGTCGAGTTCGTGGGGGTTAAGCCCTTTACCACTGCGGCAGCGAGGAGGGAGAGTAGAAATCTTCCTTTTTTCCTGGTGCAGGTATCCCAAAATAGCAAACTAGAGAGCCTAAAGAAAATTCGATATTTAGGTTCACTGGCTATCAGGTGGGAAAAACTAAAAAAAACCAACCACATATTGCAATGTGCGAGGTGTCAGCGCTTTGGGCATGCCGCGGCGAACTGCAACATGGAGTCTCGCTGCGTCAAATGCGCTAAAAGCCACAGACTAGGAGAATGTTCTTTAGGAAATGAAAAGGTCGAAGATAAGGCACAACTCGCGTGTGTGCTCTGCAAGGGCAATGGTCACCCCGCCAACTATCGGGGATGTCCAAAAGCCCAGGAGTTACGGAAATTAATTCAGGCCAAGAGGGCTGAAAAAATAGTAGCAGCGAGGCCCGCTCCTCGTCTTCCAGCTACCACTGTTACACAGGCTATCTCCTTCGCCCAAATGACGTCGGGAAGAAAGCCGGCACAACAGACAGCGCCGACGGTGGCTCAGGTCCCTGTAACCAGCCAACCAACGGACAATGTGAGTCTCCAGACTGTCATGCTAGCAGTGACGGAAATGAAGGAACAGATGCTTGCTATGCAGGCACAGTTCCAGAGCCAGATGACTGCTATGCAGAAGCAGTTTGAGAAACAGTTCCTCGAACAATCAGCGCGAGTAGACTTTATCTACTCGTCGCTGTTTGTGCCTAACGCATCGATATAATGGCTGCGCTGGTAACCAGAATTCTTAAGATCCTAGCAGTGAATGTAAATTCGCTGATTAGGATCGAGCGAAAACTGACTTTGGCTCACTTGTTGCAGACACATAATCCTGACGTGCTGATGGCTAGCGAAACAAAGCTAAACCAGACGCGCAACCTCAGGTACAAAAATTACCATGTCATTAGGAGAGACCGGCCCCAATCCACTCAAGGGGGCGGGGTTGCACTCTTAATTAAAAAGGACCTTCGTCATAAGGTAATATATAGCAGTGAAGTGCGTAGGTTCGAGGTGCTAGAAGCATGCATTGCACGCATCCCTCTCCAAGGTGGAAAGAGGTTGTTTGTAATTGCTGTCTACGCGCCTGATTCTCGGAATCCCCATTTCATGTCAGAGCTCGAGGCTCTTTTCACAAGTCTTCGTTTGAGCTCGGAAGAAAACTATTATATAATCGCCGGGGATTTGAACGCAAAGCACGGCGAATGGGGTAATAGTGTTCCAAATGATAGAGGAAACGCACTCTTAGGGTGGTTGGCACAGCACAATATTGAGTTCAGGGTGGACTTGTTGGCAACCGATAGACCATCGTTTCCAAGAAGCGGGTCCTATCTGGATGTGATGCTCATCGACCGACGACTAACGCTACTGGACGTGGAAAGAACCAGAAGGAACTGCTTGACCACGGTGGAGTACGACAGTGACCACTGCGGACTTGCCGCGTCAATCCAGTTACCGAACGAGCTGGAGGAACTAGGGGAATGTGTCCTGACGTACCCTTATGATTACAATAAGGCTCGCTGGCCACGTTTCACTAGAGCCTTATCCAGAGAACTACGTTCGAGTGGAATCAATCCCCCCACAAACAGAAACCTGACGAACGAAGAGGTTGACAGGTACCTCAAACAAATGGACGAAGTAATACGACGAACAATGGACAAAACTATTCCGAAGGTAGCGCAAACCGATGACGGCGACGTCTATCGCAACGCTACCATCGATGCACTTCACGTGCAAAAAAGTGGACTGCTTACAAGACTTAAGCTCTTGTACAGACGGTTTACAGATCCACAAATCGCCGAGGTGCGGTCACTGAAGTCGCAGATCAAAAACCTCCAACAGTTAATCAAAATCCATTACAGTATGGCTGTAAGCTTGCACTGGGGCAACAAAATCCGGGCTGTAAGATCCAACAACCCGGGTATGTTCCCGCAAGTAAATAAGATATTCCGGAGGAGAGGTCAGAACGACATTCAGGCTGTTAGACTGGAAAGGACGACAGAAAACGCAAACATACTGACATCTGTTGGCATCAATCCAAATGGAGCTGTGCTGGACGACAACTTCTTCATAGTTGAGGATCCCAAGGAGAAGGTTGAAGCAATCGGTGCTGTTTTCCAGAAAGTGTACACGGTCAACGAGTCTCGTAGGCCAAATCACGATTTGGAGAACAGAGCTTTGCTAAACCACTGCGATCTCCAAGAGGAGATAAGTCAATGGCGATCTGAGAACCCAGGTTTTACCAGGTTCAGTGACGAACACATGGCAAATAATGCCGTTGCCGTTGATGGAAACATCTTGATTTCTAAGGAAGATCTCCAGAGCATCTTCAACTCGCTGAAGAAGAAGAAGTCAGTAGGAATAGATGGTATACCGAATATTGTGCTGCGCCATCTACCCTCTGAAGCGGTAGATATTTACGCAACACTGTTTAACAATGCGTTGAGTAATGCCTATTACCCGGCGCATTGGAAAACTGCTGTTGTGCAACCGATCCCTAAACGGGACAAGGACACTTCTATCCCATCAAATCTCCGGTCGATTAGTCTTCTTCCGTGCATAAGCAAAGTCTTTGAGAAGATAGTTATAGACGATTTAAAAAATTGGGTCGAGGAAAAGAAAATTTTACCGGACAACCAGTTCGGATTTAGGGCGGGGCATGATACTATACATGCCGCGTCTAAGCTGGTATCCGACATTCAATGGAATAATTGCAAAAAGCAAGCCACGGGCGCCTGTCTAGTTGACTTGGAGAAGGCCTTTGACACTGTATGGCTAGAAGGACTTTTCTTCAAGATGGTCAGATACGGCATTAGTAAACCACTGCTATATATGATCTATGACATGATCACAGGAAGAAAGTTCGTCGTGAAGAATGGCAACGTAACTTCTACCACGGTCTTTAACATAAAAAATGGTCTGCAACAGGGGGCAGTTGGCTCGCCGATTTTGTTCGCGATATTCACTAGCAATCTTATAGGTTCTATGCCGCACCTAATAGCGTACGCCGATGATATCATTGCGTACAGATCAGGTCTGAAGGTCGAAGTAATAAATATCCTCTTGCAACGTGACTTCGAGATAATCCAGCGATTTTGCGACGACTGGAAGTTGCAAGTCAATTTCCGGAAGTGTGAAATCATCCTCTTCAGGACACCTCTGTCCAAGGCCTCAGGGGATACAAAGAGAAACTGGCGTAAGTTTCGCATAGTGGATTCGCAGGGACGACCGTTAGCTGTGAAAAATGTAGTCAGGTATCTTGGCATTTGGTTGGATCAGTATCTTTATTTCAATAGACATATAGATGCTGCTCTGACGAAAGCCAAAAAGGCCTTTGCTGTGGCAAGGGGGTTGTTCTACAGCAGCCAACTTGATACCAGAGTGAAGGTCATCTGCTACATGGCCCTCATCCGGCCAGTCATGGCGTACGGTTGTCCAGTGTGGTTCAACGTGAGTTCTTCCCAGATGGAAAAGATGAGGGTGTTCGAGAGGCAGTGTCTTCGGGCCTGCCTCCGGTTGTATCGAACACCTGAATCCCAGTACAAGAAATTCTATCCCAACGAGGTCTTGTATAACGAGGCAAAGGTGATTAGGATAGATAATTTCATTATTAAGCTGATTCGAAGGCATGTGGCACGGGCTATGACTTCGACTAACAGTCTGATCTTCGGGGCCTACTACCCCAATGAAATGTACCACGAGAGTGTGCGTTTTAACGGCTTCATCCCCCCTGAAGCGTTCCTCTATTTAGATACGAAAGGCCTAATCCAGGATACGGAAGGATGTCCTATTATCTTCCATGTCGTACGTCGAACAGTGGACCGGCGACTCAACTACGAACACACTGTCGCACGCAACCGCGAGGATCTGCTTCGGTTCAGCAGAGCGATCTCTGCTCGAGACAGGAGAGAGTCTGCCAAAGAACGGCAATTTTACTGGTGGTTGCACCGTATTCGGCCTCCGCCGCCGTTGGCTTATCATTGATAAGGGACAGTTGGGCATGGTATTGGCCAACTTACATAAGTTTTAAGGGTAGTAGTAAGTTAGTTTTAAGACTATAAAAAAAAAAAAAAAAAAAAAAAAGGTGCGCCACGGCGTATAGTCTCTATATGTGAAGCATATAAATGATGCATACGCCCTGGTGCACGCGTCCGTATTACGTTACGGACATAGTTTAATGTAGCTTAACGTACATTATATTCTTAGGTTAGGTTAAGTTATTTTAAGGTAGATTAAGTTAGTTTTAAAAATAAAAATTGAGATCTTTTAGCCAAGTTTTTTTAAATTTTCTTGGTCGATAATGTAAGTTAACTTTAAGATTTAGATAAGCAATAAATAAATTCAGGTGCCGAAAGGCAGATTAATATTTGGTTAAGATCAGAATAACTTAGAGTAACATGAAAATTGAGAATCACTCTTGCCAATCGCTGTTTCTTTGGGCTCAAGAGGCAATTGAGTAATAACGCCCTCTCTCGAAAGACTAAGTTTGCTTTAGATAACACCTTGATCTTCCCAGTCCTAGTTTATGGCGCGGAAACTTGGACACTACTAAAAGCGGATGAGGATGCCCTTGGTCTCTTCGAAAGAAAAGTTCTGCGCGCGATTTTTGGTCCTGTTTGCGTTGATGGCATCTGGAGGAGAAGATTCAACCACGAACTGTATGGGCTGTACGGCGGCATGAGCCTAGTCAAGCGTCTACGGAAACAACGCTTCAGGTGGATAGGCCATGTAGAGCGGATTCACAACACAGCTCCGGCCCGAAGAGTCTTCGAATCCGAACAGAGGACCTCCAAGACTGAGATGGCGCATATAAGTGGAAAAGGACCTCAACCAACTTGGAGTGCGCAATTGGAAGCAGCTGGCAAGAGATCGTGCTAGTTGGAGAGGCATGTTGGTTGAGGCCCAGGTCCACCCCGCACTGTAGCGCCATCCGAAGAAGAAGAAGAAGAGTTATGTCCACATTAACACCCTTTGGTATTTGACTAAGACACTCATATTGAGCAAAATAGATTACGCTCTAGGTATATATGGAGATTGCCCAAAATCTACTCTAAACATCATAAAACCGGTTTATCAACAAGCAGCAAGAAGAAGCCTGGGGCAACAGCACGTTACTTGAAACAATCGAGCATTGTTCATCGCCATTCAACTCGAAACAAATATTTTCTGGCAGCATGAAACGAGTTTTATTGTTACTTCTACTTAAAAATGTCATTGTGAACTATAAAGTAAAATGTCAAATTCGTTATTTTCAAAATAAACTTCGTTCATTAAGGTAAAATTGCATTAAGAATGATATTTTTTGATTCGAAAAGCGAAGATAAGAAGAACTTAATGCCAAAATTAAAAGAAGATACCCTAGGGATAATAGCAATCTATTAGAATTGTCTAAAAATTAGTAACTATTAATATATTTGTACAGTGAAAAAGAATACCAGCAAAAACACAATCATAAGTTGTTTATTTTTGTACAGCAGTTTAGAGTGAATAAGGAATGTTTCGTGATGATACCAAGCTACTTAAATCTCCCAGACAGCGTTAGAGGCACGTCGGTTTCACCAGTTCTCCAGCTTTGTGCAACTTTTAGTGCATGGCCAGTGGAAGTTACCAAGCGGATGTAGGAAGAAATGCGCTACTATGCATGACACAGAAAAAGGTGTCAAAGTGGACCTTATTCTTCCTCAGTTTGTTCTTTACTTTATATTTCAGGCTACTCCAAGTCTAAAAATGCACCTACAATATAATAACTCAAACATACATACATTTGCCTTTACTTTTTTCTTGGCGACGATAACTTTTTTCTATCGACTAAAAAAATTTGTTTCAAACGTCATATTCGAATTTGTATGCTGCCGACTTTGACGATACAATCGGAGATACTCGATTGAATCAAAATAGGTGCTACCCATGTTCGATTGTATCGACTCAACTCGATTGTTCCAAGTTACGTGTTGGCACCCCTGAACGTGTTCCCAACAACTCCCATTAAGAACATCCTAGCAGAAGCAGACTTGCCTAGCATTGAACATCGCTACACAATTGCTCCAGCAAAAATACTTCCCAAACTATACTTCGCCACTGGTTCACCCATAGACAAAGATTTCCACCTACTCAGTTTAAAAAGCAAAAGAATTCCCTCAGCTCTCGAAAGATCGCTTTTACTTGGGGAAAAACTTAAATACCAATATGCCGATTTCGTGATACTGCTCCTCGACATCCGCCCTGGCTAATGAAAACAGATTCCATCCTTCTACAATTAGCTGAATACAAAAAGGAGACTACATACACAACGCTTATCTGTTCTACCTTTTCAACCATTGAAAACCGCTTAGAGAAGGATGGTTGGAGCTTCATCTTTACAGACGGATCGAAAACAGAGTCAAACACAGCCTTCGCGATCACTCAAAGTAACGGCTGTGTTCTTAAACAAAGCATCCTACCAAATATGACATCTATCTTCAATAGCGATAATCTCGGCGTTGAAAATTGCAGCTGCGTCCAACCACAAAAGTGTAATCTGCACAGATAGACTACTGTGTTACAAGCAATCAAGAATTTAAAAAAGAAATCGCTTATCGCAAGAAATCGCTTATCATCGGCCAGATCAGGGATATGGTTATAAGTTACCGAAACAAATGCAAACTTATGTGCCTGGACACATGGGGATATCCACTAACGACGCCGTCGACACCGCCGCTTAAAGGGTCCCCACATTCTTGATTGACACTTAAAGCAAAAAGGACTTGTGTAATTTTATCCTCAATAAACTCCACACCATCATTATACCATCACCACTATAAGAAAATCAACCTGTACTGCACACCACCTATCTTCCCTTCCACGGCTTCAAAAAGTGCTATTACAAATTCTGTAAGACTCAGGCTGTGTCATACTTCATTAACACATCAACACCTACTAAAAAATGAGCCATCTCCATCATGCCACATATGCAACAATATACTCAGCATAGACCATCTTCTAGGAAAGTGTTTTTTTTTTCATCCAATCGTGCAAAACGCCTGCTCAAGGCAGACTTAATAACTACACTCAAAAGTCCTTCTCTTAAAAACATAAACCTCATAACGAATTTAGTCTCCATATTTAAAATTACACTATAATATATCGAATTTCAAACCTCTTTAGCCCTTGCAGCCTGTGCTCCATTTTATTATTACTATACAAGTTGTATTTTTATGCTAATATATAGCAATAATAATAATAATACAATTTGATTTTTCCGCAAAAGCCTTAAAGACTTTTCTGCATAAGATTGAGCTTCATAATTTTAAATAATCTTTTAATGTTTAAGCTTAGATTGATTTCGAATACTTTACAATGGTGATTTTGGATAATTTATTTTAGTCAACTAAATATTTACAATGAATTAAAAAAAGTTTTTAATCATTTTTTTCCTTGTTTTCAAATTTTGTATAATTTTGAGTTCTTGTTGTGTTGTATTAAGGATTTCAGGTACACTGCATCTTTGCTGTCGTCTTCCATAATTGTTATTGAAACGGGGCTCATAAAGAATAGCTTGAGCCCGCCTTCTTGTGTTGACTTCATGTTGAATCGGTGTTAAAAATCGGTTGTCATCGTAATACTCCAGTATAACGGTCATCTTAAAGATATCTTTTACTGAAAGCATGTTGTGCTGGTTACGTACGCCTATCGCCTTTAGTGCTGAATTTTGTGAGCTTTTGGAGCTTCTTCTCCAACTTAGATTCAACAACGGCAAAGTATACTTGTTTTAGGACGTCCGTTATGGCATGATACCGTAGATGATTAAGTGCATATAGTGATCGTCTTAAGCTCACTCGAAGTTCATCTGTGTGTACCTCTATAATTTTCTACTGTTTCGATAAGACTACACGTGAACTTCATAAATAGTTAATATCTGAAGTACATTTGTGATTGTGTAGCGCTAAATTGAGAATTTCGTATATGCAATTTCGTTTAGATGCATGGATCGATAAGCCGTGGTCGTGACATCATTTCACCACGTTGTCGAACTCTTCCTGCATATCAAGAGCCATCTGCTATGATCTGTGACGCACTATAACAGCTGTATCATCTGCATATGCGAATGACACCGTTTTTTAAAAATTCGTAATTATTCATTGGTATACAATATAAATAGAAGTAGGCATAACTTTGAACCTCGCGGAACTCCGTACTGCACATTCTCATTTTGGCTGTAGGTATTATCAATTTTCACGCAAAATAGTCGATGTCTCAGATACTTTTGCAACCAATCTGACATATGTCCAATGAGTTCTAGAACGTCAATTCGTGTATTATGGTTAAGTGTGTCGAAAGCTTTGCTAAAGTCCACGAATAACACCAAAACATGATAGTTTTTATTCATGCTTTCGCTATCACAATTCGCGAACTCACCTAACAGTTCACCATATTTTTAGAAACCGTACTGAATAGGCTTTGTCAGCGAATTTTTGGCGATGAAATCTTGTATCCTATTGGTTATGACCTCTTCCACACACTTTTGCACTATCGGTTGGGAGTATGCAGAGTATTGGGGGGAATATGTCAACATGCCTTTTCAAGTCAATTACTCAAACTTCATCGATACCCGGCGACTTGTTTACTACATTTGATTCTTGAACATAAATTGCGTTGGGAAATCTCCAGAGTAAGTTAACATTTTTTCGTATTGTGTCATCCAGACTTGGCCTTTTCCGCCACAGTATTTCATTGTTTAGGCGCTTTTCTTGAGTCCGTTTTTATTTGGCTGAACTCAGATTTATAAAAAAAATAAACTTTTGGGCCGTTATTTCCTTATTCAGTTTATTTCTGTAGTTCTTGTATTCCTTTTCATACGTTTTGTTTAGTTTATTATTTTTCCACTTTCTATAAAGTTCTTCCTTTTCTTACATTTTTTAGCAATTATGAGGTCATCCAAGAACTAAACTTTCTTCTGATCTTTACTTCTTTCGTACATTAGGCTTCATCATATATACACTTCATTCTATCATGAAGTTTCATTTAGAACCACGTTCCAGTTAGTATTTGTGAAAAGTTCGTTAACTTTCTGATTAGATACGAAAGACAGGTTAATTTTGTTCTTTTTTAGATTTCAATGCATTTTTATTTTTAAATTCAATTCCTTAAATGCTAGACAAAAATATTTAAAACTAGCCAATAATATAATCTAGTGATCGTAATTCTACCTTACTGACTCTTCATGAGTACTCTAAGCTTATCTATGATTCTTTTTTTATTTATGCCTTTGGGCCTCTTATATTTTTTTAATACATTACTCAAAACTAATTACATTTCTTTGATATTTAATTCCTCCAAAAAAATTTGAAAAACTTGGAATTCTTGGTTGTCTTGAAATCTAAACTACTTAAAACTTAAAACTATATACAATTAAATTAACCTAAAACTTAAATGTACTTAACTATTTACATTAAACTTAACTATGTCCGTAAAACTATATATTTTTTTTATTCTATTCTAAAATTCCTAAAACCTTCCTATATATATGATATATATATAGGAAGTTGATATATGAGTTGGCTCTATGACTCAACATTTCGTCAATTTGTACTAAAAGTTAACGGCATCGAACACTGGCTCTGGTGTTACCACCAGTAAAAATGCCGTTCTTTGAAAAAACTGATCTGTCGCGGGCAGAAATCGCTTTACTGAACTGTAGGAGTTCCTCGTGGCTGCGAGCTCGTTCGGCTCGTATTGGAGTTGCCTTTCTACTGTTCGGCATGCGACGTGGAAGATGATAGGGCAATCTTCCCTATCTTGTATCAGGCCTTTAGCGTCCAAATAGAGGAAAGCTTCAAGCGGTAGGAATGCCGTTAATACGTACCCGTTCATAGTACATTTCATTTGGGTAGTAAGCCCCAAAGATCAGACTGTTGGTTGAAGCCATGCCTCGAGCAGTGTGGCTTCGCATTAACTTAATAATAAAATCATCTATCATTATAAGGTTTGCCTCGTTATACCGACCCTCGTTGGGGTAGAATTTCTTGTACTGGGATTCTGGTGTTCGATATAAACGAGACAGGCCCGAAGGCAGTGCCTCTCGATCACCCTCATCTTTTGCATCTGACAAGGACGCACGTTGAGCCACACAGGGGAACCATACACCATAATTGACCGGATGAGGGCCATGTAGCAGATGACCTTCACTCTGATATCAAGTTGACTGCCGTAGAATAGCCCTCTTTCCATAGCGAAGACCTTCTTAGCCCTGGTCAGAGCTGTATCTACATATGTGGATACCACCATTTAGATACTGGTCCAACCAGATGCCTAGATAACTAACTCCACTTTTTACGGTTAATGGTCGTTTTTGTGGTTCAACTATTTCGAACTTGCGCCAGTTCGTTTTCGGAAAATCGTTGAATTGTATCGAAGTCGCGTTGTAACAAGACATTTATTATCTCTGCTTTCGGACATGATCTGTACGCGATTAGATCATCGGCAAACGCTGTAATTTAGTGAACAGGGTCGGCGAGCCAACAACCTCTTCTTGCAACTCATTTATTGTTTTTTTTTTTTGGAACACTAGTCGAATTTTTCACAACAAACTTCCTACCTGTACCATGTCATACATAGATCATATATATAATGCTGAGCCTGACCACCTTAAAAAAGAGACCTTCTAACCATGCGGTTTTGAACCCATTTTCATGTCAATCAGGAAGGCGCCTGTGCAACGGGTCTGGTTTCTATTACATTGTATGTATAAAACCAGTTTAGACGACGCATGAATGGTGTCGTGCCCCGCCACGAAGCCAAATTGATTTTCCGGTTTTATATGTTTTTCCTCCACCCATTCTTTCAGAGCTCTAATGAGCTTACCTTGCTTATGCACGGAAGAAGACTTATAGACCGGAGATTTGTCGGGATGGAGGTGTCTTTATCGCGTTTCAGAATTGGCTGTACCATAGCTGTTTTCCAATGCTTCAGGTAATATGCATTACTCAACGCATTGGTAAAAAGTGTTGTGTATACATCCACCGCTTCAGAGGATAGATGGCGCAGAACAATGTTTGGTAACCCATCGATTCCCACTGACTTCTTATTCAGTGAGTTGAAGATACCCTGGAATTCATCTTTCGAAATGGAATTGTTTCCATCATTGGTGACGGCGTTATTTACCAGAAGATCATCACTGAATCTGGTAAAAAAGGATTTCGGATTGCCATTGACTTATTTCGTTCCGAAGGTAGAAGTGGTTCGTCAGGTCGTGGTTCGGGCTACGAATCTCGTTCGCCGTGCACACTTTCTGGAAAACAGCACCAATTGCATTCACCTACTCCTGGGGATCTCGTTGTCAAGCGCAGCCCCATCTGGATCGATGCAAACTGACGTAAGTAAGTTCGCGTTGTCTGTTGTTCTGTCAAGTCGAACGCACTAAATGTCATTACGATGTCTACTGCGGAAGATTTTATTTACTTGCATGTTCCTGCTCGGGTTGTTAGACCTTTCAGCCCGAATCTTGCCACAATGCAAGCTTCAGCTAGACTGTAATTTTGTCGAATTAAATCTTGGAGTATTTTGACCTGTGACTTCAGAGAACGAATCTCTGTACTCTGAGGATCTGTAAACCGCCTCTACAAAAGTTTTATTCTTGACAGGAGTCTACTTTTTTCCACGTGAAGAGCATCGATTTCAGAGTTCCAATAGATGTCGCCATAATCGGTTTGTGACACCAACGGAATCGTCTTGTCCATTGTACGTTTAATGACCTCGTCCATTTATGTGAGGTACCTGTCAACATCTTCGTTCGTAAGGTTTCTGTTCGTAGGAGGATTTATCACACTCGAAGTTATTTCTCTGGAGAGGGCTCTAAAAAACGTAGTCAGGGCACCTTATTATAGTTATAAGGATGCGTTTACACATATTCTTCTAGTACCTCCAGTTCGTTCGGGAGCTGTATTACCGCGGTGAGACCACAGTGATCTTGGTGCGTTGCTCCACGTTAAGTATCGTTAGTCATCTGTCGATTAGCATCACATCCAGATAGGACCCGCTTCTAGGAAAGGATGGTATATGGTTTGCAAGCAAATTTAACCTGAACTCAATATTGTTCTGTTCCATCCACTCTAAGAAGTCGTTTCCCCGGCTAATATATAGTAATTTTCTTCCGCCTTCAAACGGACGAGGTTCTGATGCATAAGCAGCGATCACAAACAGCTTCTTTCCACCTTAGAAAGAGATGAGTGCGATGGATGCTTCTAGCACACTAAATCTACGTACAACATTGCTATATATAACCTTATGATAGATGTTCATTTTAATCAAGAGCGCGACCCTGCCACCTCGAGTGGATTGCGGTCGATCTCTTCTGATTATAATTTTTGTACCTGAGAATGTGCCTTTGGTTTAGCTTAGTTTCGCTAGCCATCAGCACGTCAGGATTGCGAGTTTGCAAAAAGTTAGAGAGCGTTCGTTCCTTATGCCTGGCCATTGGAGCCGGGGCAACTTTCGGCACTGTTTGTTGTGCCGGTTCTCTGCCTGACATAGGAGATGGCCGGCGTAACTGTGGTAACTACAACTCGGGCACTTGACCTGGCTTCTATCTTTTTGTTTATTCTTGCATCTTTTACTCTCTGACGGAGTTCTTTGATTCGTGAACACCACAAATAGGTTGGGGGGTGGGCATTTCCTCCGCAGCCTCCCGCCTTCTCAGGCTCGCACATTGGAGTATGTGGCCAGTCTTAATTAATTGTTCCCATTTTACACTCAGACCACCTACGAAACGGATTTTTCGTAGGTTGTCGATTTTGGTGTCATGGGATATCTGTATTAAGAAGAAGGGAAGTGCCTTATTCTTCGCCTTCGCTGCCGCAGTAATGAAAGGCGTAGCTTCTAAGAAATGGACCTCGTCGCTCTCAACTTGGCGCAGCTTGTTGAGGAGGACCTTCGGGTCAGTGGAGGGATTAATGCCTTTGAGGAGCAGTGTCTGTTGTCTTTCTCCTCTGAGGGTGTACGTATAAAAGTCAGCGTTCGATGCCGCTAACGTCTCTTTTAAGAAACTAACTCCGTCCATTGTTAAGCAATGCACGATGTGTACTTGGCGAGTTTTGTACTTAATATAAAAAGTCTTACTCTCTCGAGCCAACTCACAGAATGTCTCCTATTCGTCAGTCCCCATGTCGAAGACGTTAATTGACGGACAACGTACCTTGGTGTTGGCTGCTGTTGTTTCTGCTGTGCTTGCTGTTGCGCGACTTTTGTTTTTGTAGCTGATGTTGCTGTCTGCTTTTGTTGCTGCAATTTCAGTTCCAGTTGAGCTGCGTGCAGACGTTGCGCTGCCTTTATGTAGAAGGCAGCGATTCCTGAGGTTTTTGCAGGTTTTTTGTTTCCTTTTCTGCTGCAACTTCAGAACATCACTCATCTGTTCTTTCTCCTTTGTTGCTTTCTTCCTTGCAGTAGACTGCTCGTAGAGGAACTTGATGTGGGCGTCGAGCTTTGCACTTTCCTCATCAAGTTTTTTTAGTCTCGTCTCCTCCTCCCATATTTCCTCCTCTTCATCGTCGGCGTCGGATGTGGCGAGTACCTTAAAGGAGTCCTTGTTTTGGTCGCCATCTTTGTTCAGTGCTACCGCTTCTTCGTCCGACGTCATCATCGTCGTTCGACGTTTGGTGACGTTGGGTTGCGGCTGCACCCTCTTCCTCCTCTTCTTCGATTCGGTGGTACGGCTCGTGGGACTAGCCACACGAATGCTTCCGTCCCTGGTTAGGTGGCCTGACACCACAGCCACCGGTGTTTTAAAAACACTCAATTTGCTGATCTTGGGTCGCTCATCACTCTCCATACTGCTTTTTCTCACACTTATTGTTTATTTTAAATGTGTGTATTTATTCTCAAAAATTATTATTTTTTTTTTCACTCTCGGGATTCGAAACCGGGATCCCTCGAGTCACCATTCTCTACCACTGCACTTGAAATTTAATTTTTTTTTCCACTACTTCAAGAACTTACACTTTTTCTTCGAATTCGAAATACGTCTTTATTCAACGAAGGTCTGTGAACGACTGTTAATTTTTTTGATTGGGTAATCCTCAGAAATACAACTTTTAATTACAAGGGAATTGATTTGGCTATGACTAGCGTTAGTCAAAATAAGATCAACCATGGATTTTGAACCTGTGCTCGGGTCTTCCCTAGTAAACTCCGTTATCACATATGTCAATCTCAGCGATGCCAATATCTCCAAATAATCTTAACACTATATGACTCCCAATCACTAACGTTGATATTCATATCACCCATTAGCTTTATTTTTTCTTAAGAGTCTAAGAGTTGTTTCCAAATTCGTCAATAAACACTTTACGACTGTATCCAGGTGGCTTCTATACCCCTATAGCATATCTATGTATGTCTGTTGTTTTCTTTTATTTCTATTTGAATACCTTCGTACGACACAGTCTCCGATATTAATCGAGTGTATTTCAAATCATTGCCTAATAACATAAGAATTCCACCCCCTTTTCGGTTATCTCTATTTAAAAACTCAATGCTGAAATGCCCTTTCTCTTTTTCAGTAATATTAATTTCTACTAATACAATTATTTACAATATATTGATGCTTTTAGCATTAATAGAGAAGTCATTTAAATTTTTCGTTAATGACCTTATATTAAAACTTAGGCAGCAACAACTCATTCCTCTGAATTAATTTAAATTGATGCCGCTAAAGCCACCTATCACCTTACAATTCAATTCGACCGTTATTTCATTTGAATCCATTTGGTATAATGTCTTGTTGTGTCTCGTTTTGTTTACGCACAATTCAGTAATTAAGTGTGAGTACTTTTGCCCACATCAGCAACGGTAATTATTTGCATTCGCTGCGCAGTCTCGTTGCGTCTAGCCAGTATTCTTCCCGCACTCTCTCACACAAATTTCCAGTTCTCCCATCTTACTTTCTACTTTGCTATCCACATTAAGTACTTATTATTTGTTGCTAATTGATTGTTTACATAAAAAGCGGTATCGAACAAAGCTGCGGTCACGTTTGAGGTGTTGTTGGCATTTTGCATTACTGCTTCTAGTTTAATAGAGCGGGCGGAGGGAGTTTGTTTCATGACCTGCATTTTTTTATGTCGGACGCGAAAGGAACAATGACCGTTAATCTGGAAGGGTTTTTTGATTTAGTGCGGCATATGTCTGTGATGACGGTATCGTTGATCTCACAGTTGACCGTTTTCCCTATTCCTTTTACTACCTCAATAAGATTTTCTTGCGGGGTAGGGGGAGTATTTTTAATGTCGACGTTATTTTTGACTATTTACTGATCTAGTGTGTTTGTTTGCGTTAGCAAGTTTTCGATAATCGCGTCTTTCTTTTGTTGTCCCTCATTTAATTTAATTTTTTTATGTTATTTAAGAGGTCGTTGTTCGTTAATATTATATATCCTCGCATTGTACGTAGTTCCACTAAGACAGCTGAGTTGTTCTCAGCTGCTGCATTGTTCGGACTGTTTAGTTCACGCATTCGTTTTGAAGGCTGCTCATGCGGTGTTTGTGGGGCAGATAATGCCGGATTGCACACTGTCGCAGGTTGAACGTCTGCACTGTTCCTACAGTATTAACATTTCCATACCTTCCTTCTTGAACTCATGGTTCTCCATGTCTTCTCGTTTATGGAATGCGCAGTCAAAGTGTAACGTACGCCTGCATGCCGTGCACATTGCAAAATCGCCTTCATCAGGAATATTTTCACCGCAATGATCACTCGGATACATGATCAATGTATGTGAAAATAGAATTTAACAAAAAATAAATTATGTTAACCACAAGCAAAATAATATTGAGTTAAGCTCTTAAGTTTTATGGAACACTTGTTTGATTAAAAAAGTCACTGTCTTTGCGGTAGTTGTAATTACTAGTTTAGGAGAATTAACACTTTGTAACTAAATCACCGATCGATTAAAAAAAAACACGTTCAGTCTGACTGAGCTTACTCGCAAGGATGTATAAATTAAGTTGACATACATACATCCTCCTCGAGGCACCCACCATATGAAGCGAACTCTTTGCACCAAAGTTAAAATACTGGGAATGTCCTCCCAGCTTAAGGTTGTGTATATGGTTAACTCGGTCATAACAAAAAAAAAACAACTTTAGAGAATTGATGACTCCAGCAAACGAACCATTTGACACGTTTGACATTGAAAAGCTACAGTCGCAATCGACCCTTTGGAACTTTGCCAATCGATGAAAGTTCAGTATTGTCTACACTCACGATAAATAAGGCGTGGAAACGTTGTCAAGAAGCCATCCAAGAAACGGCCGCTGATATGCTGGGTTCTATGACATCACCAGGAAAAAACCGACGAGTGTAGGCAGGAACATACAGCCAAACAAGAAGTCTACAACCCAACGCTGCATAAAATAACGAGAGCCGTTCGTGAACTCTACGAACAGAAAAAAGGGAAGAAAAAGGGCTCCTATGTGTTGGAGCGGTATTACAGCATGAACGAGGTCCGGAAGTTTTACCAAACGGTAGAGCAGTTATCCAGACTTTATAGACCTCGGACCGAAGCTTAGAGGTATGGAAATGAACAACTGGTAGTAGAACCGCCGTCAATGCTGAGAACTTGGAAAAATAACTTCTGGAGACTGTTAAACCCCAATGCCGCTATCAGTCAGAAAGTTGCACTTATTTTGAACTAGGATGATCAAAAATTTTTTGGCGATTTCCACGTACACAGAAACATTAACTTCAAAGGCAAATATTTCAGCTATTATAGTATACTACGCGAAATAATTTTAAGACAAATCTCCAAATGCACAAATACTTATTCGTAAGCAACCCGGGGGAAACGAAATTACTGTCATTCTGTAATTTTTTTATATCCCTGCCTAATAATGGTATTTTGATTATACTGCGAATTCCTTTACCCTTGCATTTGGATTTTCAAGATCTGTTCCTTGCGAAATATTAATTGGACAACACGTGTGTTTAAAAGAAATTTCATTTATAATGAAAGAGTATATTTTCGTTTTAAATAGGTGGGTGGTTTATAAGTGCTTTAGTGAAGAAGTCGATTTTATTAGTTATAATTTTTTGTAGCGTTAATTCTGTTCCAACTTTTTTAAAAAATGGGTCGCGGCAAGGAACTAACGGTTAATGTGCGTATAAAAAATGTTTCACTACTTCACTTTCATTGCTTTTCTTATCAACAAAAACAAAACTCTCGTTATCGATGTCGTTGAAACTAGGAAAAACTACAAGAAATGAGAAGAACAGGGAGAAACCCGACGATATCTCCAAGGATGGTAAAGAAAATAAAGCCACTACCAGCAAATAATTGTCAGTGCCTCAGACATTCGACGACCCGCCAAATACAGCGAATTTTGAGAACCGATACTAACAACCAATATGCTAGGCGTACCCCAAAACCAAGGCTAACGTCACGCCAAAAAGACAATATATTGCTATTAGCTTAAAAATACCAATTTTTGACTAGCGAATGGTCCACATTAATATTTTCAGCAACGATACTTGCGTAATAAGCGGAAATGAAAACAACAGCGCATGGCTAGAAACTTTGGTGAGGGACTCTCATGGTTTGCGCGGCTATCGGGTACGATGAGACAACTCCAATATGTTTCATTTCAACCAAAATAAATGTAACCAAATACATCGAGTTGCTGGATGATGTGCTAGCTGACTTTGGTGACAACGTATATGGAGATGAACAACTCTGCAATCCATTCGACAAAGTCCACTATAGATTTTTTCTACTCGCATGGTTTTCCTAACTTGGACTGGCCAGCATCCATTCCTGACCTGAACTCTATCGAAAATCTTTGGACCAGATTTTCAAAAGCTGTTTTTGAAAATGGTCGACAATTCGGTGGGGTTTGGCAACTAAAAAAGACCATTTAGCTTTAATGATCTAAAATAGACATAAACTACATTAGAAACCTTATTGATTCGATGCCACGGAGACTGCAGGAAGTTATATTAAAAAAGTTGGTTCAGCATCTTACTGAATTACGCAAAATTTTCACTTATTTCCTGTATATACAAAACTAAAGCACCCCCTCTGAAGAAATAGCATATAAAAAAATGTTTCGACTTTTAACAAATGACAGGGTTAATTCTTATAGCAGAATGAAGTTTTTTTTCCTGATTTTCTATTCTTTTAACTTTATTAAGCAAACCAAAAAAGTGAACATAACATCTATTTGTAACAACAAAAAATTAAAGTAATCTTTCTTTAAAATTGAATGTCCAAATTTCAGTTGGACAAAACTAAAGCACCCTTTTTTTTTTTTTATTAGTTATAATTTTTTGTAGCGTTAATTCTGTTCCAACTTTTTTAAAAAATGGGTCGCGGCAAGGAACTAACGGTTAATGTGCGTATAAAAAATGTTTCACTACTTCACTTTCATTGCTTTTCTTATCAACAAAAACAAAACTCTCGTTATCGATGTCGTTGAAACTAGGAAAAACTACAAGAAATGAGAAGAACAGGGAGAAACCCGACGATATCTCCAAGGATGGTAAAGAAAATAAAGCCACTACCAGCAAATAATTGTCAGTGCCTCAGACATTCGACGACCCGCCAAATACAGCGAATTTTGAGAACCGATACTAACAACCAATATGCTAGGCGTACCCCAAAACCAAGGCTAACGTCACGCCAAAAAGACAATATATTGCTATTAGCTTAAAAATACCAATTTTTGACTAGCGAATGGTCCACATTAATATTTTCAGCAACGATACTTGCGTAATAAGCGGAAATGAAAACAACAGCGCATGGCTAGAAACTTTGGTGAGGGACTCTCATGGTTTGCGCGGCTATCGGGTACGATGAGACAACTCCAATATGTTTCATTTCAACCAAAATAAATGTAACCAAATACATCGAGTTGCTGGATGATGTGCTAGCTGACTTTGGTGACAACGTATATGGAGATGAACAACTCTGCAATCCATTCGACAAAGTCCACTATAGATTTTTTCTACTCGCATGGTTTTCCTAACTTGGACTGGCCAGCATCCATTCCTGACCTGAACTCTATCGAAAATCTTTGGACCAGATTTTCAAAAGCTGTTTTTGAAAATGGTCGACAATTCGGTGGGGTTTGGCAACTAAAAAAGACCATTTAGCTTTAATGATCTAAAATAGACATAAACTACATTAGAAACCTTATTGATTCGATGCCACGGAGACTGCAGGAAGTTATATTAAAAAAGTTGGTTCAGCATCTTACTGAATTACGCAAAATTTTCACTTATTTCCTGTATATACAAAACTAAAGCACCCCCTCTGAAGAAATAGCATATAAAAAAATGTTTCGACTTTTAACAAATGACAGGGTTAATTCTTATAGCAGAATGAAGTTTTTTTTCCTGATTTTCTATTCTTTTAACTTTATTAAGCAAACCAAAAAAGTGAACATAACATCTATTTGTAACAACAAAAAATTAAAGTAATCTTTCTTTAAAATTGAATGTCCAAATTTCAGTTGGACAAAACTAAAGCACCCTTTTTTTTTTTTTATTAGTTATAATTTTTTGTAGCGTTAATTCTGTTCCAACTTTTTTAAAAAATGGGTCGCGGCAAGGAACTAACGGTTAATGTGCGTATAAAAAATGTTTCACTACTTCACTTTCATTGCTTTTCTTATCAACAAAAACAAAACTCTCGTTATCGATGTCGTTGAAACTAGGAAAAACTACAAGAAATGAGAAGAACAGGGAGAAACCCGACGATATCTCCAAGGATGGTAAAGAAAATAAAGCCACTACCAGCAAATAATTGTCAGTGCCTCAGACATTCGACGACCCGCCAAATACAGCGAATTTTGAGAACCGATACTAACAACCAATATGCTAGGCGTACCCCAAAACCAAGGCTAACGTCACGCCAAAAAGACAATATATTGCTATTAGCTTAAAAATACCAATTTTTGACTAGCGAATGGTCCACATTAATATTTTCAGCAACGATACTTGCGTAATAAGCGGAAATGAAAACAACAGCGCATGGCTAGAAACTTTGGTGAGGGACTCTCATGGTTTGCGCGGCTATCGGGTACGATGAGACAACTCCAATATGTTTCATTTCAACCAAAATAAATGTAACCAAATACATCGAGTTGCTGGATGATGTGCTAGCTGACTTTGGTGACAACGTATATGGAGATGAACAACTCTGCAATCCATTCGACAAAGTCCACTATAGATTTTTTCTACTCGCATGGTTTTCCTAACTTGGACTGGCCAGCATCCATTCCTGACCTGAACTCTATCGAAAATCTTTGGACCAGATTTTCAAAAGCTGTTTTTGAAAATGGTCGACAATTCGGTGGGGTTTGGCAACTAAAAAAGACCATTTAGCTTTAATGATCTAAAATAGACATAAACTACATTAGAAACCTTATTGATTCGATGCCACGGAGACTGCAGGAAGTTATATTAAAAAAGTTGGTTCAGCATCTTACTGAATTACGCAAAATTTTCACTTATTTCCTGTATATACAAAACTAAAGCACCCCCTCTGAAGAAATAGCATATAAAAAAATGTTTCGACTTTTAACAAATGACAGGGTTAATTCTTATAGCAGAATGAAGTTTTTTTTCCTGATTTTCTATTCTTTTAACTTTATTAAGCAAACCAAAAAAGTGAACATAACATCTATTTGTAACAACAAAAAATTAAAGTAATCTTTCTTTAAAATTAAATGTCCAAATTTCAGTTGGACAAAACTAAAGCACCCCTCGTACAAGAAACATATTTCTGCCAAATCAAAGGTTCTCCGAAAGTGATTTCTTAAATAAATTTAAAAATTCTCTATTTTACCGTTGTCCACAGTATAAATATTGTGCAAAAATTTCAAGAAAGCACAGTTGAAGTCAGAAAATTAAAACAAATTTGTTGAAAAAAATTATAAATGATTTTAAAAAGGCATGAGATAAGTAGGAAATACGAAATAAATAGATTCGTATGATGATCCGTATCGCGTATGATACGAAATAATACGACAAATGGTGATACAGCAACCACACATTCTGGAGGAAGACCTCGGAAAACGAGTTCAAGGAATGATTCTCTAATAAAAAGAGCAATAAAGAAGAATCCAACAATTTTTGCCATCCAAATTGTAAAAGATTTGAAATAGCAGTATGTGCCAGAACAATTCGTAGCCGTCGCCCTTCACGAAAGCCCTTTATTTCTGAAAAAACTAGAAAAAAAAATTGCAGTTTGCACACAAATATCTAAACCGGACAATTTCAAAATGGAAAACAGTACTTTTTTCAGGTGAATCTAAATTTAATAAATCAAATTTAGATGGATCCGAAATATTGCATCCCAACAGTCAAATTCGGTGGAGGGAATGTGCTCGTCTGGGGATGCTTTTCTGCTTAGGGGATCGGGTCAATCTATGGAATAAATGGTATTATGGATCGTTTAAAATATTTGGAAATATTAAAAACAGTGATGTTACCATACGCAGAAGAAGAAATGCCGTTGAAGTGGATATACCAACAAGACAACAATCCAAAACATACTAGCAAAGTTGAGAAAACTTGGTTCAATGACAACAAAATAGAAGTTCTAGATTGGCCGGCACAGTCCCTAGACCTGAACCCCATTGAGAACTTGTGGGGCGATGTTTAAAATTCTGTCCATGAGGCCAAACCAAAAACCGCCAAGGAATTATGGGAGGTAGTGCGAGACTCATGGTAAGGTATACCAGTTGAGAGATGTCGGAGTCCGGTGGACTCAATGCCACGAAGATGTAGCGCAGTGATAAAAAACAAAGGCATTGCTACAAAGTACTAATGGTAAGCTGTAAATAATAATGATTTGATAGTGTTCCATTGATTTCTGTTGTCTAGGCACAGCATAATTCTAAACACTGATATTTTTATGAACAACTGAACAACATATTACTACGACCAAACAAACAAGTTAAAAGTTATGAACAACGTTTATTTTGTGATATAGCTGTTAAGAATGAAATACTATACTTTTGTATACGTTTTTTGAAAAAATAGTAAAACAATTTGAATTAATAGAAAATGATTTGTCTTTTTTGAGGAGCAATGCCATTTTTATGAACACAACTGTATTTATATCGCATGAAAAGAAAGTTCATAATAAAGCATTCGCGTATGACTTGTTTATTTTTTCCAAATTCGAAGACTTATATTTAGTAAGTGAAATTGTCTCTAAAATTACTTAAGCTATACAAAAATGTTGCACATATTGGTGCTTCTATTTCATACTCAAAATCCTCACTTTTTCATATTTGTAAGAAATATTCATGCAACAAAACAGAAACCTGAACATTAATCACGTAAATATAAAAAATGTTAACTTTCTAAGAATTCTTGGTATTATTTTTAATTCAAAATTTACCTTCAAAAAAAAGTACACACTTGTAAGTTCAACAAAATCAATTGTTCTCTCTAAGATTGCCTATGGTATTCCAAATTTTGATTCTAAACCTTCAACGCAGACAGACGCGGACTAGTTACATTTTTTTGCGACTCCGAACGGGGAAATTTGGGAAGCTTTTCATAGAGAATTGATACTCTTTGAGTGTTGTCAGCAACTCGAAAGAGGTGTTGCCGTGAAAAATTGCAAGGTGTCTCGTCCGGGAATCGTACCTAGAGCTTCTGCGTTTGGGTCGGCGCACGTATCTACTATAAACTATAAACATACCTATAAACAACCTAATCCTGATGGCAATAGTCCAAATTACGCCAAAAATGTCCCTCTTAATATCGCAAGGATATACATCAGAATTCAGACATATTTTAAATAAGGAACCACCTTCACCTCGCCACCTGTGATGAAAAACCTGTGCCACCACCAAATACAACTTCTAGATAAATATCAAGCCACATATTTTATCCAATAATAATATCAGTAATATCAATAATGAATTTAAATTTAATTTTCATTCTAGAAAATGTACTCCCCTGTACTAATATAAATATCGTCAAATAATAATTACAATAACTAATAGAAAGCCCTGGCAGCCACATTAGTTTTTAAGTTATTATCTTTTTACTTATTTACAATTTAGTAAAAATATAGTAATAATTATTATCTTAAATTGTGTCATGTTTCATTAAACTAAGCTGCTACAGAAAACGAGTTTGAGCGGCTGTTCAAAAACCAAGTGCATGTTTATTTGAAATAGTAATTTCATTTTGGATACAATAATAAATAATGAACGTTTTAACAATTATTTGGAAAGCAAGGGCCTGTGCAGACGAGGTAACGTCGTTGATCGCACTCAACATGGTGAGCTGCCACTATCCTCGTCTGTACACATGTCAAGTTGACATACAGCCTTCCTCGTGGCGCCTTCTGGATAGCCACCACAACATCCGTTGTGAGGTGAACCAATGTATGCAGCGAACCTCTCTACCAGAGGCTGAAATAATGGGCCTAGCCTACGGGTCTGTGGGTTGTGCGTGAGGCTAACCTCTCACCACATAAAAGAACCCAGTTCATAAACAGCAACATGACTCGGATGTGGACGGTTCTTATGTTGACTATCCCAGCAAACGACTAAAGTACAACGATTTTCGGTTCTGCACGTAGAATGTGAAGTCCCTTACTAGACGACGTGCAGCCGAACAACTTGCCTGCTATAAATCCGCCATATCGCCGCGGGGCCGAACCTCTTTCTGGCAAGTACGCAGTTGCCACATCTCAACATCAATAAAAGAACCTTGCGGTCCCCTGATCAATCAAACTTCAGATCAGATCGACCGACCGAGTCTCCCTGAAAAAGCTGTCGCTGATGTGCTGGGTTTCACGCCACCACACAGAATGAACCCATGGTTTTACGACGAGTGCATGCAGTTACACAGCAGCAAAACAGGAGGCCTAGAAGGGAACGCTGCATCGAACAAAGAGAACAGAGAAGAAAGGAAGAGAACCGGTTCTCAAAAAGAAAAAGAGAGATCATGAGAAGCGCGTGTTACGTTAGTAAACTCACCTCCAAACACGTAGATATAAGACACGAATTCAGCATTAATGGTCAATTGACTTCCTTTAATGCAGCGACGAGTGTCATGAACTTCATTGTGCCAATTCAGCAATGAGTGTCATAAACTTCGTTTTGCTGATATGTAACGAAGTCAAGAAGCTCATTGAGCTGACTGGGTAAATATGTATGTACGTAAAATTAAGTAGGTCATATTAATGCAGGGTAGGTTAAGAATATTTCGATAAATAAAAATTAGTATCAGAAATAGTCTCTAAAATTATTTAAGCTATACTAAAATGTTGCACATATTGCTGCTTCTATTTCATACTCAAAATCCTCACTTTTTCATATTTGTAAGAAATATTCATGCAACAAAACAGAAACCTGAACATTAATCATGTAAATATAAAAAATGTTAACTTTCTAAGAATTCTTGGTATTATTTTTGATTCAAAATTTACCTTCAAAAATCATTGTGCTTTTATGGAAAAAAAAGTACACATTTGTGAGTTTAACAAAATCAATTGTTCTTTCTAAGATTGCCTATGGTATTCCAATTTTTGATTCTAAACCTTCAACGCAGATAGACGCGGACAAGTTTGAGAGCCCTACAAAAAAATACAAATTTAACGGCTGGAACCTTCTCTTCACATATGGTTCAAAATCAATTACTCATACTTCTTTCGCCATACTCGATAATTATTATTCCGTAGTTGCTAAAGGCCTTCTACCAGAATCCGCTTCAATTTTCACCGCAGAAGCTTTTACTATACTCAAAGCAATGTTGCTCTGCAAAAAAAGAAGCCGGTTATATTTTCTGACAGCCTATCGACAATGTCCAATATAAAGGACATTGCATCACCTATAAATATAGTATGCACTATTAGTGACCTACTTGTATCTAATAATAATAATAATTGAGTGGCAGTACAGCCCACAAGGGACCAGGGCCTAGCTTCTACAAAAACTACTCGTGCTGCGCGTTCTACTGTTCTCTCACGTGTAGAACGAAAAAAGTTTTTTGCGACTCCGAACGGGGAAATTTGGGAAGCTTTTCATAGAGAATTGATACTCTTTGAGTGTTGCCAGCAACTCGAAAAAGGTGTTGCCGTGAAAAATTGCAAGGGGTCTCGTCCGGGAATCGTACTTAGACCCTCTGCGTTTGGGTCGGCGCACGTATCCACTATAAACTATAAACATACCTATAAACAACCTAATCCTGATGGCAATAGTCCAAATTACTCCCAAAAATGTCCCTCTTAATATCCTAAGGATATACATCAGAATTCAGACGTATTTTAAATAAGGAACCACCTTCACCTCGCCACCTGTGATGAAAAACCTATGCCACCACCACATATGTATTTAATGTATTTAAATTTTATTTTCATTCTAGAAAATGTACTCCCCTGTACTAATATAAATATCGTCAAATAATAATTACAATAACTAATAGAAGGCCCTGGCAGCCACATTAGTTTTTAAGTTATTATCTTTTTACTTATTTACAATTTAGTAAAAATATAGTAATAATTATTATCTTAAATTGTGTCATGTTTCATTAAACTAAGCTGCTACAGAAAAAGAGTTTGAACGGCTGTTCAAAAACCAAGTGCATGTTTATTTGAAATAGTAATTTCATTTTGGATACAAAAATAAATAATGAACGTTTTAACAATTATTTTGAAAGCAAGGGCCTGTGCACACGAGGTAACGTCGTTGATCGCACTCAACATGGTGAGCTGCCAACACTATCCTCGTCTGTACACATGTCAAGTTGACATACAGCCTTCCGTGTGGCGCCCCCTGGATAGCCACCACAACATCCGTTGTGAGGTGAACCAATGTATGCAGCGAACCTCTCTACCAGAGGCTGAAATAATGGGCCTAGCCTACGGGTCTGTGGGTTGTGCGTGAGGCTAACCTCTCACCACATAAAAGAACCCAGTTCATAAACAGCAACATGACTCGGATATGGACGGTTCTTATGTTGACTATCCCAGCAAACGACTAAAGTACAACGATTTTCGGTTCTGCACGTAGAATGTGAAGTCCCTTACTAGACGACGTGCAGCCGAACAACTTGCCTGCTATAAATCCGACATCACAGCCATATCGCCGCGGGGCCGAACCTCTTTCTGGCAAGTACGCAGTTGCCCACTTCTCAACATCAATAAAAGAACCTTGCGGTCCCCTGATATATCAAACTTCAGATCAGAATGATCACGTTGCGATCGACGTCAGACAACTCCCGGATATCGAAATAGGTCACAGTGGTTTGACGTCGAAAAGCTACAATTGCAACAGATCGCTGGAATCTTTACCGACCGAATCTCCCTGAAAAAGCTGTCGCTGATGTGCTGGGTTTCACGATACCACACAGAATGAACCCATGGTTTTACGACGAGTGCATGCAGTTACACAGCAGCAAAACAGGAAGCCTAGAAGGGAACGCTGCCTCGAACAAAGAGAACAGAGAAGAAGGAAGAGAACCGGCTTCTCAAAAAGAAAAAGAGAGATCATGAGAAGCGCGTGTTACGTTAGTAAACTCACCTCCAAACACGTAGATATAAGACACGAATTCAGCATTAATGGTCAATTGACTTACTTTAATGCAGCAACGAGGGTCATGAACTTCATTGTGCCAATTCAGCAATGAGTGTCATAAACTTCGTTTTGCTAATATGATAACGAAGTCAAGAAGCTCATTGAGCTGACTGAGTAAATATGTATGTAAGCAGAATTAAGTAGGTCATATTAATGCAGGGTAGGTTAAGAATATTTTGATAAATAAAAATCAGTATCAGAAATTGTATCTAAAATTATTTAAGCTATACTAAAATGTTGCACATATTGGAGCTTCTATTTCATACTCAAAATCCTCACTTTTTCATATTTGTAAGAAATATTCATGCAACAAAACAGAAACATTAATCATGTAAATATAAAAAATGTTAACTTTCTAAGAATTCTTGGTATTATTTTTGATTCAAAATTTACCTTCAAAAATCATTGTGCTTTTATGGAAAAAAAAGTACACATTTGTGAGTTTAGCAAAATCAATTGTTCTTTCTAAGATTGCCTATGGTATTCCAATTTTTGATTCTAAACCTTCAACGCAGATAGACGCGGACAAGTTTGAGAGCCCTACACAAAAATACAAATTTAACGGCTGGAACCTTCTCTTCACATATGGTTCAAAATCAATTACTCATACTTCTTTCGCCATACTCGATAATTATTATTCCGTAGTTGCTAAAGGCCTTCTACCAGAATCCGCTTCAATTTTCACCGCAGAAGCTTTTACTATACTCAAAGCAATGTTGCTCTGCAAAAAAAGAAGCCGGTTATATTTTCTGACAGCCTATCGACAATGTCCACTATAGAGGACATTGCATCACCTATAAATATAGTATGCACTATTGGTGATCTACTTGTATCATAATAATAATTGAGTGGCAGTACAGCCCACAAGGGACCAGGGCCTGGCTTCTACAACAACTACTCGTGCTGCGCGTTCTACTGTTCTCTCACGTGTAGAACGGAAACATTTTTTTGCGACTCCGAACGGGGAAATTTGGGAAGCTTTTCATAGAGAATTGATACTCTTTGAGTGTTGTCAGCAACTCGAAAAAGGTGTTGCCGTGAAAAATTGCAAGGGGTCTCGTCCGGGAATCGTACCTAGACCTTCTGCGTTTGGGTCGGCGCACGTATCCACTATAAACCATAACCATACCTATAAATAACCTAATCCTGATGGCAATAGTCTCCCTCCCTCTTAATATTATAAGGATATACATCAGAATTCAGACGTATTTTAAATAAGGAACCACCTTCACCTCGCCACCTGTGATGAAAAACCTATGCCACCACCAAATACAACTTCTAGATAAATATCAAGCCACATCTTTTATCCAATAATAATATCAGTAATATCAATAATGTATTTAAATTTTATTTTCATTCTAGAAAATGTACTCCCCTGTACTAATATAAATATCGTAAAATAATAATTACAATAACTAATAGAAGGCCCTGGCAGCCGCATTAGTTGATATATCAGAGAACCTTGCGGTCCCCTGATATATCAAACTTCAAATCAGAATGATCACGTTGCGATCGACGTCAGACAACTCCCGGATATCGAAATAGGTCACAGTGGTTTGACGTCGAAAAGCTACAATTGCAACAGATCGCTGGAATCTTTACCGACCGAGTCTCCCTGAAAAAGCTGTCGCTGATGTGCTGGGTTTCACGATACCACACAGAATGAACCCATGGTTTTACGACGAGTGCATGCAGTTACACAGCAGCAAAACAGGAAGCCTAGAAGGGAACGCTGCCTCGAACAAAGAGAACAGAGAAGAAGGAAGAGAACCGGCTTCTCAAAAAGAAAAAGAGAGATCATGAGAAGCGCGTGTTACGTTAGTAAACTCACCTCCAAACACGTAGATATAAGACACGAATTCAGCATTAATGGTCAATTGACTTACTTTAATGCAGCAACGAGGGTCATAAACTTCGTTTTGCTAATATGATAACGAAGTCAAGAAGCTCATTGAGCTGACTGGGTAAATATGTATGTAAGCAGAATTAAGTAGGTCATATTAATGCAGGGTAGGTTAAGAATATTTTGATAAATAAAAATCAGTATCAGAAATTGTATCTAAAATTATTTAAGCTATACTAAAATGTTGCACATATTGGAGCTTCTATTTCATACTCAAAATCCTCACTTTTTCATATTTGTAAGAAATATTCATGCAACAAAACAGAAACCTGAACATTAATCATGTAAATATAAAAAATGTTAACTTTCTAAGAATTCTTGGTATTATTTTTGATTCAAAATTTACCTTCAAAAATCATTGTGCTTTTATAGAAAAAAAAGTACACATTTGTGAGTTTAACAAAATCAATTGTTCTTTCTAAGATTGCCTATGGTATTCCAATTTTTGATTCTAAACCTTCAACGCAGATAGACGCGGACAAGTTTGAGAGCCCTACACAAAAATACAAATTTAACGGCTGGAACCTTCTCTTCACATATGGTTCAAAATCAATTACTCATACTTCTTTCGCCATACTCGATAATTATTATTCCGTAGTTGCTAAAGGCCTTCTACCAGAATCCGCTTCAATTTTCACCGCAGAAGCTTTTACTATACTCAAAGCAATGTTGCTCTGCAAAAAAAGAAGCCGGTTATATTTTCTGACAACCTATCGACAATGTCCACTATAGAGGATCATAATAATAATTGAGTGGCAGTACAGCCCACAAGGGACCAGGGCCTGGCTTCTACAACAACTACTCGTGCTGCGCGTTCTACTGTTCTCTCACGTGTAGAACGGAAACATTTTTTTGCGACTCCGAACGGGGAAATTTGGGAAGCTTTTCATAGAGAATTGATACTCTTTGAGTGTTGTCAGCAACTCGAAAAAGGTGTTGCCGTGAAAAATTGCAAGGGGTCTCGTCCGGGAATCGTACCTAGACCTTCTGCGTTTGGGTCGGCGCACGTATCCACTATAAACCATAACCATACCTATAAACAACCTAATCCTGATGGCAATAGTCTCCCTCCCTCTTAATATTATAAGGATATACATCAGAATTCAGACGTATTTTAAATAAGGAACCACCTTCACCTCGCCACCTGTGATGAAAAACCTATGCCACCACCAAATACAACTTCTAGATAAATATCAAGCCACATCTTTTATCCAATAATAATATCAGTAATATCAATAATGTATTTAAATTTTATTTTCATTCTAGAAAATGTACTCCCCTGTACTAATATAAATATCGTAAAATAATAGTTACAATAACTAATAGAAGGCCCTGGCAGCCGCATTAGTTTTTAAGTTATTATCTTTTTACTTATTTACAATTTAGTAAAAATATAGTAATAATTATTATCTTAAATTGTGTCATGTTTCATTAAACTAAGCTGCTACAGAAAAAGAGTTTGAACGGCTGTTCAAAAACCAAGTGTATGTTTATTTGAAATAGTAATTTCATGTTGGATACAAAAATAAATAATGAACGTTTTAACAATTATTTGGGGAGCAAGGGCCTGTGCACACGAGGTAACGTCGTTGATCGCGCTCAACATGGTGACCTGCCAACACTATCCTCGTCTGTACACATGTCAAGTTGACCAACAGCCTTCCTCGTGGCGCCCCCTGGATAGCCACCACAACATCCGTTGTGAGGTGAACCAATATATGCAGCGAACCTCTCTACCAGAGGCTGAAATAATAGCCTACGGGTCTGTGGGTTGTGCGTGAGGCTAACCTCTCACCACATAAAAGAACCCAGTTCATAAACAGCAACATGACTCACATATGGACGGTTCTAATGTTGACTATCCCAGCAAATGCATCAGGCAACTGGCTGGAGGCAACATCGATTGGGAGGAAATAAAAGACAAGCTGAGACAACATTTCAGACCAAAACTAATTAAAACTAATTCTTAAAGCTCTGCAAGAAGCTGGACTTAAAATTCAAGTAGAAAAATGCAACTTTTCATCAAAAGAAACTGAAAATTTGGGACACATCCTTAGTCCAGAAGGTGTTAAGCCAAACCCAGATAAAATACGCATAATTGGTAATCTTAAGCTCCCGACAACCCAAAAACAAATTAAATCATTTCTAGGCTTAAGCGGAAGAAAATTCATTAAAGATTACGCAAATGTTGCTTACCCCATGGTAAGATAATTTAAACAGGGCTCAAAAGTCAACATTAATGATTCAAACTATATATCGACCTTAGAAAAATTAAGAGAAATCATTACTGACTATCCTATACTTAAATATCCGGATTTCAAAAAACGCTTCAATCTTGTCACCGATGAGAGTAATTTCGTATTGGGGGCAGCATTAATTCAGGACGGGCATTCCACTTCGATCGCTTCTCGTACACTCAACGATCACGAAAAACATTACTCCACTATTGAAAAGGAATTGCTCGCAATAGAATGGGCAGTTAAATGCTTTCGACCATACCTTTTTGGGAAAGAGTTCGTTTTATGCACAGATCATCAACGCACTAAGTGGTTGCACACAAAGCATATGGGAAAAGACATAAATCCGAGACATCAACGCTGGATCATTCAACTAGGAAAATATGACGCATAAATAAAATATATATATTATAGGTAAAGAAAATAAATTAGCGGATTTTTTGAGCAGAATCAATACTACAAACGAAATCAACTTACTTGAGCAAACCAGTAACAATCAAATGCCTATACTGGAAACGATTGTGAACCGTTTTAAGACTCAGGTTATAATATACGAAATTAAAAATCAAGAGGTGGAAAATATATTCGGCAATAAACGAATTTTCATGAAAAAAACAGACATACCTAACAATGTTGGCGATATAGTCCAAAGACATATGAGTACAGGAAAAGTAGGAGTGTATTCAGAATTGAACGATTCTCTTTACCACCAGGTGCAACAAAAGTTTTTCGATCTATATCCTACTAATTCGATGGTTAAAATCGTAAAATGCCGTTATTTTGCAAAAGATATTTCAAATAATGAAGAAGCCATAAAGCAGAGTTCATTTTACCACAAAAATGAAACTGGTCATTCTGAAATGACTGCCAATTATGAGGGGCTTAAGCACAACATTTTTTCCCAGATCTTAGAAATCTAATAAATAAGGTCGTTAACAATTGTGATATTTGTACTGGGGCGAAGTACGACAGGAGGCATATTAGGAAAAAGTACAAATTGAACGAAACCCCAACTAATATAAATGAAGTCGTTCATGTAGACACTTATGTCAATTCCAAAACTCGTTAATTAATTTCATAGATAAATTATCAAAGCATGCGGTAAGCCTTTATTTACAAAATAGAAATAGTAAAACATTGATAGAAAAAATACGTTTATATATCTCTATCAAGGGAAAAATGAAGATAATTATATGCGACAATTAAAGGGAATTTCCAAAGAAGAAAACAATGAAGTTCATTTTGTGAAACCAAATAACCAAATAATACTGAGATCATTAGTAGATATGACATAATATTTCATGTAATAGAACCCAACGAAATATTAGATCTTCTTACTAGGTTTAATAGAAACACATATGAAATAGATATTAATAAAGAACGGAAGGATCTTTTGAGAAAGGAAATTGAAAACATCAAGAGTAAGGTTTTAACTATCATCCCACATAGGTATAAGAGAGCTTCACTAAATATCGTTGGCAACACCCTTAAATGGCTTTTTGGTACACTCGATGATAATGTAATGTTGAAGATGGAAACAACCACGATCTAATTAAGACAGTAAATCAGCAATTTTAATAATAGTATTTCTGAATTAAGAGTGGTCACCGTGGCGAAGTGGTAAGTGCGTCGACTGCCATGCAAAAAGTCAGGGTTCGATTCCCGGACGCGACACGTCGCATTTTTCACAGCACCACCTCTTTCGAGTGGCTGACAACACTCAAAGAGTATCAATTGTCTATGCAAAAGCTTCTCAAATTCTCACCGTTCGGAGTCGGCAAAAAACTGCAGTTCGCTTTTTCTCGTGAGAGAACAGTAGCACGCACGACACGAATAGTTGTTGGAAAAGCTGGTCCCTTGTGGGCTGAAGTGCCACTCAGTAGAAATTAGAAAATTTGTGGTCAGAGTATTAAGTTATATATCTGTAATGAAAGATGTTCAACATGGTGTGCCCCAAGGGTCAGTTCTTGGCCCAACACTTTTCAACGTCTACGTCTCGGACCTACCCTGCCTCGGTAATGTTAAGATTGCCATATTTGCAGATGATACTGCTATATTTGCAGCAGAAACCTTATTTACTGACATATATAATCTACTACAGCCAGCCCTTTACAAATTTTAAAAGTATTGTTATAAATGGAAGAACAAACTTAACGCTCAAAAAAGTCAAGCTATTTGGTTTACCAAACGCAAAAAGATTTGCTATAATCCGAATAATGATTTAAGGCTATGCTCTTCAGACATAATTTGGACAGAAAACTGCAAGTATCTGGGTATAGTCTTCGATAAAAAACTTAGCTTTGAGCAACATAAATCCACAGCGGTTGACAAAGTAAATAAACTAATAAGAGTTCTATATCCACTATTTTGCTTTGTTGATAATAAACTGTTAATATATAAAACAATCTTCCAGATTATTCTTTTGTATGGGGCTCCTGTCTGGGTCGATTGTGCAAGAAGTCATAGATTAAAACTACAAAGATCTCAAAACAAATTCTTGAAAATGATCTTTAATCTTCCGTGGTACTACTCAACAAAACGATTGCACGATAAAGCCAATGTCAACGTGATCGATTTCTATATCAATAAATGTAAAACATCCTTTTATGAAAAATGTATATTTTCAGATAATGAACTTATAGCTCAATTCAATATAAACAATAACTGAACTCACCGGGAAATTGCAATACTAGTATTAAGTATCATTCATGTAAGGGTTTTTGTTTGTGGTTTTCCCTTGTATTAACTATGTTAATTCTTTAAGACACATTATTGTCTAATATTATATCTTAGTTGTAAAGGTACATAAATTCCTAAATCTCTAACTTATTAAATATCTAAAATGTACAATGAAATACTTTAGCCACAATAAAAATGAAATGAAAAAATTAAAATATCGATGACATCGTTATATTCAGCCCAGATATGGAGTCACATGTTAAAAACGTAAGAACTTTTTTTCAAGTACTAGATAATGCTAACGTTCGGGTACAACTTGATAAATGTGAGGTCTTCAGGAACGAAGTTGAGTTCCTAGGTTTCATAATCTCTCAAGATGGCATTAAAACAAACCCTTCTAAGATAAAATCCACTCTAGAATTTCCTCTTCCTGAAACCTTAAAAGATTTGAGGTCCTTCCTTGGCCTCTCCGGTTATTATAGGCGTTTTGTGAAATATTATGCAAAACTCGCAAAACCGGTTACTTCCTTGCTTAGAGGTGCAGAAGGAAGACTATCAAAATCATCCACCTAAGTGCAGAAGCAATCGATGCGTTCGAAAAAAATAAAACGCACTCTTACTTCAGAAGACACATTTCTAATCTATCCAAATTTTGATAAAGAATTTCATTTAACTACAGACGCTTCCAATTTCGCTATTGGAGCCGTCCTTGAACAAAAAAAAAAAACCTTCATATCAAGAACCCTAAGTAAGACTGAGGAGAACTATGCGACCAACGAAAAAGAAATATTGGCCATAGTATGGGCAGCTAAAGTAAAAATATTTACAGATCATCAACCACTAACGTTTTACTTAAGTCACAACGTTTTCCTTAAGTCACAAAAACTCTCGATAGTTACCAATTTCAGATTCCATTGCCAACCTTCCATAGACACATAATAATCCAACAGAACTAACTTAACCCAAGCGTGATTAATGGTATTCCAACAACGAAAGATGTAATGGGAAAAATCCCAGACGTCTATCCCATTCATTTTAAATCTTACAAAATTAGATTCACACGGACAGAGGTCAGAGATATTTTAAATGAAACTGAACAAGAGGAAGAAATATTAAGGGAACATAAAAGTACACACCGAAATGGTCTGGACAACAAAATTCAATTGCTGCAAAGATGCTATTTCCCAAAAATGAAGGCAAAAATTAATTCAATAGTCAAACAGTGCGTTACGTGCAAAAAACACAAATATGATCGCATTGTGAAGACAAATATTACGGAATTGATAATAAATGCAAAGCTTTTAACGATTTAACTACAGGTAACCCTCCTATAACGCGGTACTTCTGTAGCGCAATTTCGCTACAACGCGGTTTGCGAATTGCGGAATGTTTCCTATAACGCGAATCCTACAACGCGATTTTTAAGCATTTTTTAAATACATATTCTATAAACTATTCTATAAACACACAATTATCAAAAATTACTTGTGTATATGTGTATATCTATTATTCCTAGTCTCATAAAGAAATAATATGTTTGTATTATACATATGTACATACTAAAAGTGAAAAAAAAAGTTTCCTACAACGCGGAGTTTTTCAGGAACCAATTAACCGCGTTGTAGGAAGGTTACCTGTATTTGTAAAGAAACGGAAATTATAGACTTAAGTAACAATGATTGCGTAACAAATCTCTTGCAAAGTAGACAGGCCAGCTGCACGAACATCAATAATCTACATCTCCCAACAGTCGATGAAATTCTCCCAGGGTCTATACTGCTCAACCAGTTCAACGGATCAGTTTTGGTGGATAACAATACCGTGAATCTAACAGGCACCTTTATTATCCAATACTATAACGTCACCATTGTTATCAATAAAAAAACATTCACCTCCAGCGAAGTCCCTAGCTCAAAACCTCTCCCGGCTATCGATAAGTTGGACTCACCGACAGAAGACTTCGAGGAATTCTTAACACTCGAAGTTATGAAGGAGCTGCACTTAAACAACAGTCGCCATATTGACCTGATGGATGTCAGAGGAAAAAAACATATAATAACCATGTATTCCCTGCTAACCTTTGGCATTATCGCAGTAATTACAACTTCTCCATTGATATGGTTAGTACGTAAGAGAAATAAAGTAGCAATTTCAACAACAATAAACAATGTTGAAGTGGTAGCCGAACCATCACCAATAGAGTGTAATAAAGAACAAGATCGACCGTCACCCGTTAAGAGAATTGAAATAAGACAATTTTCGCCATATTTCACCGTAACGAGTGAGGACACTACGATGCAAGATAGTATTTAAGGTAGCCCTAAGGAAAATTCTGCCCAAATAGAGTTAAAAAAAATAAAAATTTTTTATAATAACAAATAGAGTTAAGAAAAAATAAATATTTTTTTTCCAAATTTAAGTAAGTGAAAAATTAATTTATACAAATAAAATAGATCAGAAGATCAGTTTTTGACCATTCTTTCTCAATAACTAATCAAAACAGGGTTCATTAAACGTCTGTATATAGGTACGGATAAGCTTAATGGCTCCACAAAATAGTCCTTACAATTACTATTTGGGCAAAGATTCTGAAGGCATATAATACTTTCCACCCTGTGAACCGAAATTTTTCTTTTTATAATTGGAGCGCGCTAAAGGGATTGTTTAGTACCCTTAAGTGACAGGAATTATTCAGCACGGGCCGAATAGGGGAAGAGAGGGCAAGTAGGTAACGGTGCACATTAACGGTTTTAAATGCATGTGGATTGTAATTAGGGGGGTCGACGCATTTACCCACTACGCCATGGCGACCACCAAAGCCAGTACTAAACAAGAAATATCCTTCTTAGTGAAGTAAGGACACTGCCTAATGAGCCCTTGGGAAATGAGCAAGAACAAATCAAACCGACTACAAATAAGATAAGCAGTTGTGACTGCCAAGAAAGAATTGGATTTAGGTTTAGGAAACCTATCCAAAAAGTTAATGTCGGTGTCTGTTACTGTTAAAGAACTAAACTTAACTTAGTGCTAGTCCGAAACGTGAACGGGGGGAATACACGTCCACCGAGATTTTTAAGACTCCTCGTGATTTGATCAACAACGATAATCTCTTCCTGGTTTTTACATTAGACTATAAATTGCAGTACATTTTGCAACACAGGACATATGCAATTAGACAAGTTTATGCATACTATAGTACCATTTGTTGTATAACAAATTTTAAGCGGGAGATTAAACTAATAAAAGATTTTTTCAAAGGATCTCATTTGACCAAGAACTTAGTGACTTGTCGAAATAACGAAATTATTCTGTGTGACGTACCTTTTGACGAATATCACCCGTATTACACATAATGCGATAATGGACAAAATTTCGTTTGACCATTTAATAGAGAGATTGGGTTGACCCAACCTAACACTGAATGTATCCAAAATTAATAAGAAAAGAAGCCAATAACATAGTCCACGCAAATGCGAATTTGCGGAGAGTGTAGCTGCTGGACACTAATGCGGCTGACAACTGGCTCCACAGGACCGACTACCTAAAATACAATAACCGAAAATTATTTTTCATAATCAATTGAAAGAAAAGTTAAAGGGCTGATTTCCCGAACGCCACCCTATTTCATGTGTAATACATTTACTTTAAGCAAATAATGCTCTGGTAAAAATTATATATTTGAAGGCAGTACTACTAATATTTATAAACATGATGCAATAAAACTATCTGAAATGAGCACGTCTCGTCTTTATGTTGTTATACAGTTTGTTTAGGGACATTACTTGACAGCAATGTCAAACTTAATTAAGAAACATACACACAAATGTAAAATGTTTGCATTTGAATGCAAAAACACCCGGAATGGTAAACTTTTTAAGTTTTATAATATTAAAAGATGTATACCTTGCATTGTGAAACAAATTCATCTGACCAACAACCGCATTAGATTCACTTTCATAACTGTTTCCTAAGCATGATATATGCGACATATTTATTGCTAACAATAATAATACACAACAATAACACTTTTTGTCAAAAAAGAACAGCGAACCCATAAATTTTCTAGTCCGTCCCAATTTAGAAAAAAACATATTGCTGAATATATTTTAGTAAGTTATCTTTAACCGTAACACTTCGTTATAATAGCAGATAATTCTTTGTATTGATGCTTTGGCCCATATGTCAAACGAATGTCATAGTTTACTTTTTTCCAGCTATGGATTAGTCTGTTCGCGTACACGAAAACCAGTCTGTGATGACTATAAATATAACCAAATCTCGTTCGGGTGTATTATAAATTTACAATGTTTCGCGTATGAAGTGTTTGGGAGTCCTATATTTCCGCATGCAATCAGTGCTTTGTTGGAATACTTTTTATTAACCGTTCTGTGGCATTCTTTGAATACTGTAATTTTTGTCAAAAGGTTTTCTGTTTATTATCTCGGTCTTAAAATTGTTTGTTATTTTTTCGCTTTGACACAGTAATTAGTCCCGAAAATGAAAATAACAGTGCGTTCTTATAGGAGAACGGACCCTATATCAGAGATAAGCAAGGAGATATTCAACTACTTCCCTTGACTTAAGCCAGAGATATGCTCAACTTAGACCAGTTTTAATCCCTTTCCCACTGCGCAACTAATCCATCCCATGAAACTCACTTTACAAAATTCATGAATTTTCGACAACATTTTAACCAAAATGGCTGCCGCTCGGTGCATTTACAACAACAAAGGTCGAAAATCCAAGTATTTTCTTAAAAATATCGGCCAGTAGATGATTTAATAGAAGTAATATTTAAAAATCCATATACTTTTTCGTATGGCGTTCTTAACACGAGAGTGTATTTACCAAATACTTATATATCAACATTACACTGATATTACGATTATTGCATCTAGCCTGTGAATAATGATAATATTTGGAAAAAAAGTACTTCATAACTCAAATAATAACAAAGTTCAACAAACTTTCAATGCCAAAATTTTTAAATTTTAATCCTCACAAACGCTTAAATTGTGATATGTAAAGCATCACACAAAATAAGTTAAAGGAAATATTTTAATATTTGGAGTCATGCCCAGAAAAGGGTTTTCGATTTTTTTAAGTGCGTTTTTTGACTAAACCAATAGTAAGTCATCATCATACTTTTGCAATTATGTATATGCAGTTTTTTTTTATCCATAACAGAGTACAAAGAGCACTACGTTCGCAGTGTTAACACTCAGTATCCCTTTAAACAGCAGATGTTTGCTGCGCGACTAAGTATCATCTGTCGACTTTCATCTCATAGATTACTTCAATTAAACAATATTAATCAACAAATGTTAAGCCAAACATGGCTTACGACTTTACGCCCGAAACTTAAAGTTAGTCTTACCTTTCACGTTATATTTAGGACATTTTATATATATTGTATATATAATTTTCGTAGTCGCCGTGGCATAGTGGGTAAGTACGTCGACCGCCACGCAGAAAGTCTGTGTTCGATTCCCGGACGGGGCACTTCGCGTTTCTTTCACGGCACCACCTCTATCGAGCTGCTTACAACACTCAAAGAGTATCAATTGCCTATGAAAAGCTTCTCAAATCTCGCCGTTCGGAGTCGGCAAAAAACTGTAGGTCCCTTCTACTCGTGAGAGAACAGTAGCACGCACAACACGAGTAGTTGTTGTAGAAGCTAGGCCCTGGTCCGTTATGGGCTGTAGTCCCACTCAATTATTATTATTATATATAATTTTCGGAAAAATTAAAGTATTAGTTCTTGAGTATCATAAGGCAAACCCAAATGAAATAAAATTCTATGTTTAAAAATGCATTCCCAAATTGTTTTAATATAACACACGACTATTTATCGTATGAGGTATACTTTATGAACACTATCTGTTTTATACTACTTTCCCTATTGTTGTCGATGATCTGTTCGTGTACATTTATTTCTATCAAGTTCTGCTACATTTTACTATAACTGAGATTAATTCGTTATAGGGATGGGGTTATCAGCTGATAACAACAGCTCACACGTATTTACGGACACTGATTTATAAACAACGCTGTCAGTTGAAGTCAATGGGCAAGAGAAAAAGGAGTTGGATATCTCCTTGCTAATCTCCTCCCAATATTTTCTACAATTCATAAATCAATCAGTCCTAGATACTTGGCAACGCAAGACCTCATCATTGGACTTTCCAGGAGGAATAAATGAGGAAGGGGACGCACATCATCGCAACTGGTAATCAGCTGTTTTCGCCAAGAAATATCAAAAGTTAGACGGTTAATTACGAATTTTGGTTAATGTCATAGCATGCTGAATCCTGTGATAAATTATATAGTATAAGTTAGATTAAGATTAAGTTAATGTAGTATATACATATATAGCCCATAAAAAAAAAAAAAAAAAAAAAATTATTTGTACTTAAGTTAAGTTTGTTTAGTTAGGTTAAGATAAAAATAATTTAATTAGATTGCTAAGTTTTTACAGAACATTTTCTTAGTATTAAGTATCGCATAGTTTAGTTCTTCACTGGAATATACATACAAAACCAAAAACAGAAGCTGAAAGGCAATTACAAAAAAAAAATGCAAAGATTAACTTAGAGTGCTCGCATGGAGCCAGTAAGATAGTTTTAACTAAAATAAAAGTTATTATAACTAGTTTAAGTATTTTATATCTAGATTTAAGACACATGAAACTCACAATAAAAAATACATTTTTTAAACTTTAAACCTGTGATAAATTTAACATAATATATTTTTATTATCTTTTGTTATTTTAAGACATTTCATTTCACATTTCACAATCGCACTAATTAAAAATTCAAAGTGTATTTGAAATACCGGCAATATTTCTTACCAGCAAAAAGTTCAAAGATATGGTGGAGGGAGTGCGTGTTCAGAAGGTGCACCAGTAAGGCAGTAGTTGCACTTAAGTCATACTTTTGAGATATGTTTTAACACATTATACAGTGCCGCACTTAATTATTGGCACACCATGCTTTTTGAAGTATATTCCTAGTGTAAGGCCTTGTAAAAACCTGGATTCATTAATTAATACTTTTTTCTATTACCTGTATGTATTTAGTTTCAAATGCAATTCAATTCTTTAAAAAACGTTTTGGTAAAATCAAAGAAAAAAAATAGTAAGTAAAAAAACACCTTAATTTTTCGCACAAAATTATTGGCACATTTTAAGTATGGCTTTAAATAAAAGTATTTAAACATTTTCATAAGAAGAAGTTTAGTATTTTGTTGGTAACCCTTTTTGTTTTATAACGGCTTCCAAGCGTTTTGGCATTGAACGTACCAAATTTGTCGTGATTTCGCATGTAATCTTTTGCCATTCTTCTATCAACACCTGTCTGAGCGCTTTACTTGAAATTGTCCGCTGTTTCACTCTTCTATCTAACACTTCCCACAAATGCTCAATTGGATTGAGGTCTGCAGATTGGGGTGGGTGTGGAAGCACTCTTTTTAACATTTTGTTTCAAAATATCCATATAAATTTTTTTGTCCATTATAGTGTCGATAAAGACCAACTCGCCCACACCAGCAGACGACATGCAGCCCCAAACCATTACACCCCCACCACCATGTTTCACTGTAGGCGCTAGATTATTTTTATCGAAAGCTGTATTCGGCTTTCTCCACACCTTTGTTCGGCCATCAGATTGAAAAACGTTAAATTTACTCTCATCGGAAAAGAGTACATCATCCCAGAAGTCAGTTGATTTGCCTCTAAACTGCAGTGCACACTCCAAACGTTTCTCTTGGTTGACTGGAGAAATCATTGGCTTACGTCTGGCTCCCTTCCCAAACTCTGTGCTAACTTCAGCAGCGATTTGTGTGGATGCTATTTTTGGGTTCACTTTTACTTTTCGCACAATCTGCTTGCATTCACGAGAATTAAAAACACGAGGACGACCAGTATGCTTAGCACTTTCAAAATTTGATTCGCCTTTAAAACGCTGTACAATGCTGCGAATTGTATAACGGCTTCTGTCCATAATTTGTCCGATTTCTGCATACGATTTACCCTCATTATGCATGTGTACAATGATTTTTCGCTCCGATTCCGAAGTTTCTTTTTGTTTTGAGCTCATTTTGAGTTAATTGTTTTTACTTTTACCACAAATCAAACTTTTCCAAAAAAAAATCTCAATGTGACTAGCAAACAAAATTGGTATTGAATAACTGTTTGTGAAAGCATTCTTTTTTTGCTAAAAGAGTTGCCAAATTGCAAAAAATTAAAGAATTTAACTGCAATTTATGCTAAGCGTGCCAATAATTTTGTGCGAAAAATTAAGTTGTTTTTTTACTTACTATTTTTTTTTTCTTTGATTTTACCAAAACGTTTTTTGAAGAATTGAATTGCATTTGAAACTAAATACATACAGCTAATAGAAAAAAGTATTAATTAATGAATCCAGGTTTTTACAAGGCCTTACACTAGCAATATACTTCAAAAAGCATGGTGTGCCAATAATTAAGTGCGGCACTGTATATGTGTAAATAATTTTGAATTTATTAAAATATCAATAGACCTTGTTGTTAAATTATAAATTTCAATTGCATACATAATTGCAGACATCAAACTCCATTTTCTTACAAATGTATTGAATTTTAATTACTTTTCTCTAAAACGAAAATGCCATATTAAAATACTCCTTTTATAAAACGCAAAAATTATCATAAATCGTTCTCTTACTTTCAGTACGCTCTACATACTGAAAAGATGTGATTAGAAAAATATTGAATTCCATTATATTATTAACTTTATAAGAATCGATGTGAATGTGTTCTTTTATTATAACTTAAGCTTTATAATGAATCGATTCGTAATATTAATCAAAATGAAATCAATAACATACCAGACAAGAAAAAAAAAATTCCGAACATGCGTATCTGTTTTTAATTGTACACTCATTTCTGTATTTCATAAGTTATTGGATATACAAATAAATTAAAATGTTCCATCGTTGTTTTAGGTTTTAATTAGTTACACAAAACTATTTGCATTAATAAATACATTTTAGTTTTATAAGGATTTATTTATGTTATTAAATAAGGTGGTAATAATAAAATTCTTCTTAGTAGTAATTCAGAATATCAGTAGAAAACCGCCTATGAAATATTCAATTCCTTCTTATGTTTTATTTTAAAATTGCCAAAACTGACATTTCACAAGCCATTGGAGATATAATATAATGCTGTATATCTATTTAATAATCAAGGAAACATTTATTTGGTTATATACGAACCTATCAGAATGGTATTTCACAATGGTTGACGAATAGAGGAAATTCGTGGGCAATTTACGAATGTTTGATACTATTGTGGGCAAAAATTCAGGAAATGGTCGACATGTTGCAATTTTTAGAGGGGAAACGTAAACAAGCGCGGGTAACATGGAAAAATGTTCGATGGATGGGAGTTCCATTGTCAATTATTTACTATTGAAACAGCTCCAATGTGGGTACGCCGCATATTGAGTCTTTCATTACCTAGAGGAATTGCTATATATAACCGCTGATCGACTCGAATATTTGAATCGCAAGCGCCTTTTTGCTACAATCTTAAACTAGAGTAAGATTTTTGTGAAAATTTAACGATCTGTATACAGACAGGTATTGTTGGGAAATATTTCCTTCCGTAGAGAAGACTTCTGTAGTTTTTCAAATTCGAAGAAGAAATATACTTGTAGTTAACGTTACAAACCATTTATTTGGATTCCAGAAGACAATTCAATTAGTATGCACGAAATGGAAAAATGTCTATTAAGGAAAAGAAAAAAACTTCACATTTATTCCTCTTGTTCTCCTGTTCGAAAATGGAATGATCCATTGAAAACGTCGCTCTTGGGTGCATTTAAATTTGGTGGTACCCTTTTGCTAGATCCAGTGTTGTAAAATATTGAGCTCATCTCAACTTGTCTAATATAGACTCTATCACCCCTATTCCGGGAGTCATCTCATTTTAGTGACTATAGTCATTTTGAAAGTCATCTCATTTTTTCATCGGTATTCCGAAACTAAAATGACTTGTGGAATATGTTCCACAACAAAAGCCGCCTGTCAAATGCAAAATGTCATATGCTTACACTTTGTTTATATTTTGAATTCTTCAATAAAATAACTTTTAAATAATCTTTAAGTATTTTATTTGAAAACATGGACAGCATAGCTCTGTTTGTAGATGTAGATGTAGACGGATTGTCTAATAATGCATTGTTGACTCCACGTTGATGAGTTTCTTTAAAGCCGAAAACTCAGGTGGGTCCACTGTCTCATGCATTGATAGAGAGTTTGGCCACCGTTTCGTCCAGCTCCGTTAAAATGTTTGTTTAAAGGGTGCTCCTTCGGTTACCTCAGATTACTTTTTGTTCAATGTTTTTTTTTAAATTTTGACTTTAAATCGAACCAAACCTATGAAGTATTTCAAAACAAATAATTTAAATGTTCGTATGTACATATAAATACATATGTATAGTCAATTGCACATACCTTGTGCCATTCTTTCTCATTATGCACAGGTTGTCCTAAACTGTTTAATATTGCCGCAACCTCCTTTAAGCCAATTCTTATGTCCACACTTTGAGTAACGCCTCTTTTGAAATTTTTGGCAAGAGTCACGTTCTCTTCCATGAGTCCCACCAAGCGAATGATTTGCGAAGGTGTTGATACTTTTAACCTTTGGAAACCATAAATAATAAGCAAATATATATCAAGAAACACAAAAATAAGAAAAAAAACAAAAGAAACTTACTCTTAAGACATTTTTAGTTTTATGTCGTGTACTCATTTCAAATCGACTGTTTTTGTCACTTTTCCTGTCGTTTAGTGACTCCGGGAATACCAAAAAATGAGACATGTCGAGTGGTAAATGCGTTCCACAGGAGCTGACAGGAGCAAAATGACTAGTGTCATTTTATGAATTCTTAAATGACTATGGGAATACCGATTTCTCACACTCATTAAGTGACATGTCACTAAACGACTGCCGGAATAGGGGTGTATATTCGGAAGTGGGTATTTATCATCGACAGTAATTTCATTTAATTTTCTATAGTCTACACAAGTTCAGAGTTTTTCTTCACCGGAACTGTCCTATTTCTTCCTCACTACTACTATTGGTGATGCATATCGACTATTTGATTTTCTCATGATCCCTTGTATTTCCATATCCTCTATCTGCTTTTTCACCTCCTCTTCATGCTTTGGCGGTAACTTATATAGTCTGGCGTTGATCTGCTGGTCCGTTGTAGTTTTCTCATGCATTACGGTTTCCGTATTAGTTAGCTGATCGCCATCTGTATAGAGCAGTTGTGCATATTGTTTGAGAAGCTTTTCAAGTTTGTCCTTCTCCTCCGTGTTCAAATGAGACAAATTTATGTATTTTTCATCCTTTTCATTTAATTCAAAACAGTGATTCATTTCATTATCTTCTGTTTAGAGTTTTATTTTGACGGTGTTATTTAATTTTAGGTACTGGCTACTCATGTTTATTTCTGTAACAGACTTACTAATAAAGTCCATTCCCACAAGTAAATCATAAGTTTTATTTTGCAGAGCCATCTTGTACCACTTCATCTTACACGTATGATCCATTCAAAACTCCTTTGAATCTTCTGTTATAATAACTTCGATCCGCTCTCTTGTTATGTTATTTATAGTATTGAGGGAAATATGTTTCTCCTCCAAAATCTTAAAATTATCACAATTTATTCTAGTTGAATTCACTATGCAAATTGTTGCCCGTATCAATTAGCGCTCTATATTTACAATTATTAATCGTAAAATACAAACAAAATATTTTGTTTCCGAGGCCTAGTTGAGAAAATCCGACGGTTCTATATTATTGATATTCAGCTAATGGTTCATCCGCAACCCTGCTTCTTGAATGATACCTATTTGTTTGAACTGAATTACCGGGCCTACATTCTTGGCTGTAACTATCAGACCGTCTTGACTTCCACTGGCCTGATCTGTTATTTTCCGACACTACACTACCCGATTAAAGATTTGCACGTCTAAATTGAATTGATGGCGAAGACTTGTGATTTTTTCTTAAGTTCCAGTCATTGTGCGGAATATATGTTATTAATATTGACATAATTCACGGATTCAAAAAGAGCATATTCGTGAACTTTCTTAATAATAACATTTATTTTGTTAAATAGCTCGAATATACTAATAAAATAAAGCAGACTCTTCGCTTTTCGCACGATCTTGACGTTGATGCATCTGAAGACGTCCAACTTCTTATCATCTGGAACCGCAGCTAGATGCTTGTCCACACAGATGATGAATTGGATGAGCTGATGCTTTTCCCCCGAAAACGCCTCAATATATCCTACCGTTTTTCCCCCGAAAACGCCTCAATAGATCCTACTGTTTCATTTCATTTTCACAAAACACACAAGACAGTACTTTTCACATCACCAAAAATTTATGTTTTATTTCATTATTGTGTGTTTTTTTGTTTTGGGTATCCAACAAATAATCCAACCGATTTTTGGCATTCGGTTGGTTTTATATTACATAATCGCTGAGCCAAGCATTTCTCATTTGGTTTCTTATCAATTTTCACTTTCTGCTTTCCGGCATTCTGTTAATGCAAAAGTGCCATTATGCAGTTTAACAATTTGGTGGGCTACGTTGTACGTAACTCGCGTGATAACTGCTTGAGGAGTATTGCTTCCCTGTTTAATTAGATGGAAGTGCTCTAAGATTTTCTAGAGCCGCTAAGATGCTACTCTTACAGCCGTTGTTAGTCGTTGGTGTGGATTGGGACGCTGGTGCGCAGTTTTGGTGGAGAATAGTGTTGTCGTCTGGGTTGCATCCTGAACATATCCAAGTGGCATCTTCTGCGATACTATCTCCCCTACGTGCGCAGATATAATGAATTAAACACACGCACTTAGTACACTCCACCATGTCGTCTTCGGTCGCTTGCTTACCGCACACACCGTAAGTTTCGTCTGAATGCGTACTTGACACCATGAATCCAGAAATTCATACAAGATAAATTTTAAGAATGTTGGGAATAAATTCCGTTTAATTCTCGTAGAGAAGACCTCTGTAGTTTTTCAAATTCAGGAAAGAAATATACTTGTAGTTTAACGATACAAACAATTTATACTGTACCAACTATCGCTGGGAATACTGCCTTTATCACCCCCTTTGACCAGGTATTAGATGGTGTGTTAAATCGCACACCACGACAAGGTCTCCAGGTTTCATCCGGTTTACTGGAAGAAAATTTGTTGTTCTTCTTACCAATTTAGGATTGTAGCCCTTAACCCATGAATTCCAAGGTTTCTTCCGGAACATTTGCGAGGTGATATAGCCCTTGGTGCACAGATGGGCGTCGTCTGCTCCCTACTCAGGCTGAATGGGAATGTGAATCAGTGCTCTGGAGTTCGCAATAAATATGGCTTTTGCTATGCATGCCTTCAGCACCCAGTCATTAATGTTGTATGTCCGTAGAGTCGGATAAAATGCCATCTTGACAGTTTTCACCATGCGCTCCAATGCACCTCCCATGTGAGGTGCTCCTGGGGGGTTGAAGACCCACTTAAAGGCACATCGCTCGAAGATTCATTCGTTTGACGTCGTCACAAAACAATCTCTCGGTGGCAATAAAATTGGTTACTCTGTCGGTTCGTATCTAGTAGTCGTAGTATGACTTTTATTTCGATTTGAAATTCATTACATTAAATATATAATCTAAGTCTATTTTGGTTTGGCCTATGGCCGTCTACCATGGGTCGTATCTATCTAGGCTGACCACGCAGATTCATAAAATTTCTGAGACACATTACGCAACTATCAGTGTCCAGGCTAGCAGTAACTTCTAAATGTATGGCTCGAGTCGTCAAACATGTAACGAGTACCAACCAACGTTTTTTGTTCAATATTCGTATTGTCTCTAATATGGGACCCAAGAAGTCTATACCGGTATAGGTTAATGGTGGTTCGTACGCTGCTAATCTCTCATCGGTTCGATAATTTTTGGAAAACGTACTTGACAGATGACACAGTTGCGCTTGATCTTTTTAAGCAAAGATCTTAGACCTGGAATGTCGTATTGTTGTCTCACCTCATTGATGACCGTTTTATGAAAGGCATGGTGATACTTCTCGTGACATCTCCGGACAACTAAAAGTGACTGGATCTCGTAAGGATGACTAGTTTCCTTACAGATAATGGTACGTACTTCGCCTTATTCATCCAGCCTCGGACCCTCAGGACACCATCCTGATCTAAATATGGACTGGTCAGCGAGGTCAGCGCTGCAATTTTATCTTCGAAGACAAGTCGACCTGGTCTGTGTAGATAGGCATCAGCTCGTTGAAATTGCATTACAGGATCAGAATATCGAAGACTTTATAAAATGGCATCGGTCTTCCTCAGCTTCTATAAAGAGGAAAACCTTTCAAGTTCTAATAATGACTCACCTACCAAATGAAAATTGGTTTGCCCTCCCGAAAGATCTTCTTCAGCAATCGACTCATGTTCGTCTTGAGCAGGCAATTGACTTCCTCCATCATAGAGGAAACTTGGACCTGTGTACCATCGATCAGCAATCTCCAAGTTCGGGATCCTCACTCACTTGATTGCGTCGTCTGCTACATTGTCCCGAGATGGTACGTACCTCCAGTGAATCGGATTTGTTCGGCCACCCGAAAGGCGACGAACTTCTTTTTCTTTCGCAGATCAACCATTCGAATTAAAGGTTCTATGACTTAGCACTTTTTTACTTAAACGCCTAATGCAGCCTCACATTAGGTTCACGAGAAAAGGTTTGATTCGCTTAAGTATTCACAATGAATTTAAAAGTTAATTTTTCTCTTATTTATACTAAATTATTGCTATGATGACAAAAATATTTACAATAGTGCAACTACGAAAAATATGACCACCAAACGAATGACCGGAAAGAGGAAAAGCAATTTATCGACGCATGCGATTTTATTCAACGTTCAATTTCTTGAAATCCTGCAAACCGACGACTTGAGATACTTCGTCGGCTTGCAATACTTTGGCGAGTTGCAGTTCTAATATGTCCCGGCTTCATATCATTAGACTCTTGTGCACACTGGTAATACTTATGGACAACAACTAATATACAGATTAAACTGAAGCGGCGATTGTACAGAAGCCATATGTCCAATACTGATGTTTCATTATTTTTCTCCAAGTTTCTTCATGCAACCGGTCAAGCACGTGAACTGTCGTTTTGTTGTTGATTAAGGATATCTCCATAAAGTCATTGTTTAATGGTATGACGGTTGCATTTGAAAAATAAACTGGAGAATAAGTTAATACCGACGTGGTAATAGTAGCGATTGATTAATAAAGTGCATAACTACTATTGTTTCCTTTAACAGTTTTGCCTCTAATCGTACAAATTTCGATTGAATGACACAATCTGGGGTCAAATGAATGATGCCATTGTCGTTTGATATTACTTCTTCTCGAGTTGAGCCGCAAATTACGAATACTGCAGTCTCCTCTGGCGTAATGAACATCCATAGTTCTTTCCATACGGTGTGTGTTTTTTTTTCAGCGTCCTACTTGCGCATCGCTGGAACAACAGTTTCCTATATAGCTGCTGGATAATACAATCCTCACTTTGCTCAATACTGTGAAATATTGATGGCCGGAGTATGAATGTTGTTCCATTAACTGTTGGTGCCTTGTGTATATCACCCAGTGGTAGTCGAAATACCTCTGTATATTATAGTTGACTCCTAATAACGTCTGTTGTATCTACACCTCTCGAAATGTCTGCTCATTCACCTTCTCTGGCACCGTGTTGGTTTTAATAAAATCATATTCATCACCATCACTGATTGTGAAGTATCCTGTGATCAAAATCTCCTCTGAAGTTGTGGTCATCTCTAGTTGGTCCAATTGATCCGGCAATACCCTTATCTCTGGGCCAAGTTTGTCCGCACACCTTTTGATGATTTCCTCCACGCTCTTCTGTGGTAAGAATTCAAACAAATGACTACGTTTGAGATATGCGTTCAGGAGTTTGTTGTACTTCGTCTCAATCTCTCGCATGTAACTGAGTGCAATGAGATAGGTATTCGTCACGTGTTAATTTATTGTGTTTTCGTCAACAAGCTTAAACCAGGATCCCATCTTTGTAAAATTGTTGATTTTGTTACTAATTTTTGCTTCTGTCTCATTTACACTGACGATTGTAGACAGCATAATCTTGGTGTTCGTTTTTGTGGGTTTCGATAAGTTTCTTCTGATTACTATCCAGGTTTTCGATGTCATGATATACTTAATCATTACCTCCAAATAGTGAATTGAGAACCGTTCCTAGTAACCCCCGTTTTTGTCTGTGAAAACATGTCACTTGAAGTCTGTTGAAAATCGAGAATACATTGTCCCATTCCTCTTCCATATGATGGCGCAGTTCATCACATTGACTCTCTGTTATCAATGATTTCACCTTTTTGCATAGATTTGTTATTTTATTTCTCGTGTTATTCATGTTGGCATGATCACGTAATATATCTTCAACTGGAAATCGAATGCTAGTGCGCAGCAGTCCTCGTTGTATTTTTGCAGTTCCAATTTGTTCTTAAACAACCCGACTTCTGGATGTGTGATTATATATTTCGTCGATCCTGGCATAACAAACGCAAAAAATGATATCGTTAAAACGGCAACGGAAACATTTACGGATGGAGTAGCTGACTTTTTTTTTCTAGATTTCAGATTTCTTCGGGTGGAACTAAGTGATAACTGCTTTGAAAGTTGATTACATTGTTGAACGTTATCATCTTTTTGGGGTTTCATAATATTGTCTTCTATTGGCAACAAACATATCTTGGATATTGGTCGTTTGAATGTTCCCCTTTCTGTCTTGATTTTCAATGGTGATAAGCAGCCAAAGAGGTCGAAAATTTTGCTTGCATCACTTAATAATGTTCGTTTGGTATTCTAAATGATGAAGAATTTACTTTAAATCGAAAGTCGTGTGTCTTCGGGCACCATTTTATTCCCAAAATTTTGAATGTTGTGTCACTATTAAAATCGTGATCTGGTTTCATTTGAATAACTTCCTTTGGTAAGGATTTTATGAACTCTGGACAATTTGATGTCAATTTTTGTAAATTGAATCCACCGAAACGAAGTAACTGCACCAATTCTCGATGTAGCTTTTCACACTCCTTCAGTGAATTTGCACCGTCAAGACAATCTACATAGTCTACATAGAATTCTTCAAGAACTGTCTTACTTGCTCTTGGATACCTATGTTTTTCATCTTCAACTAGCTGGTATAATGTTCCAATTGCCAAATATGGGGCTGATGCTGAACCATATGTGACTGTTTTGAGAGCATTTTCCTTGATTGGTCCACTGGCATTTTCTCCCAAAAAACTGCGCTGTAGATTTTGATCTTCCTCAACCACTAAAATCTGCCGATACATTTTTTCAATATCCAATGTAAGCGCGATCGGAAATGACCTCCGTCGGTGGAGCAGAAGACACAAATCCTTTTGCATCATGGGACCTGTCAGCATAATGTTATTCAACGATTCTCCAGATGTCGTTTTCGCCGAGGCGTCGAAGACCACTCTTAAGTTGTTCGTGGTACTATCAGTCTTCACTACTGCATGATGTGGCAGATAGTAAGTTTTCCAGTGTAATCTTTCCATATTTCATCCATGTATCCAAGAGCAATATATTCCTGAAGAAATTTTGAATATTCATGACAAAGTTCTTCAAGAATCTCTGCTCTAATAGAAAAAATCGCTTTAAAGCAACTTTGCGTGAGTCGCCCAAACGCTGCGATATCCTTGGGTTGTTCATACCAGGGATCCGCCAACTTCAAGCCTTGGCCACTGATGTGATGGCAGGCATAACTACGGCTTTTACGGCGTTGACTCCTTCACCGTGGATGCATTGAATGATGAGATAACCATGCTACTAACTAACTACTGTAGTAAAGCCATTGATTCCATGTACAGTTGATTCGTACTTAGTCGATGGTGCACTTATTTGCCGGGTTAGCTTCTCAGTTACGAAGCATGATTGAGATCCTTGATCAATCAAAGCTCGCACCAGTTTCACGTGTCCTCCAACGCACACGTTTACCATGGCGGTGACTAGTAGTAAAATACCGCTATTTGAACGTGCCGTGGTAGTTTGTTTTCTTCACTTCGTCATTCGCTACCAAGACTGAGGTGGTCTCACCTCGGCGAAAATAAAGCAACGAATTATGGTTTTGAGTACATATCCTGCATCCTTTCTTTGATGGACAATCTCTTGCGGCATATGCATTGTGCAAGCAGTTGAAACACAGCTTTGATCTTTGGACCACCTCCACTCGCTTTTTTGGTTGCATACTCAAGAATTCCTTACATTGGTATAATTGATGCAACTCGTTGAATACAACACATTTGGATTGTACAACTGTAGTCAAATGGTTTTTCAGGAATGCTGGTTTTGACGGCTGCGACTGATTTTCCCTGTTGGGTTCGCGACTGTTCGCTAATCCTCGGAATCTGCCTGCAATAAAGTCAAAAAATGTACTTAAATTTGGAATTTCGGTTGACATCCCCCTTACTGTTTATGTGTTTTCTAGATTCAGAGTCAAGTTTTGGGCAGATAAGTTGAATCACCAATGGATCCCAAGAACTGACATCAACTGCTAAATTCTTTATGCCATATAAAATCTCTCTCCTCGAGTCCATGATGGCTTTTAAATCTCTTGAGTTTTCACTTCGGACGTTGCTGGCCTTGAACAACTTTTGAATATAGTTGTTGACCAATGCTGCTGGATTTTGAAACCGTTTTGTTAGCAGTCCTATAGCTGTTTCATAATTGCTTGCTGTCGGTGACAGATGATTGACAATTCTGGCAGCTTCTCCGCTTAGGTTTCCTTTTAGATATTGAATCCTTTCAATATTAGTTAAGGATTTTTTTTGGGCAACTAGTCGCTCATATAGTTCCCAAAATGGCGTCCACTCTTCATATTTTCCACTAAATGTTGGAATGCTTATGGTTGGAAGTTTGATTTGCTTATGTGTTTCTGTTTCTGGAGGCAGTTTTTGTGTGCGTTGTTCCTCTACCTCTTTGATTTGAATGTATGCTTCTTCATACATCTACTCAAAATCGATAAACTCGTTGCTCTTTACGTACTCCTGGTTATAATACTCTTACTCAAGTGATGACATCACTTCTTCATTCATAGCTTGCAACCTTGTCCAGCTCTTCTCTAATTGAGTCAGCTTGAATTTGAGGTACACTAAATTTTGACTTAAATTCAAACTATCAATGATGCGAGTGAATCTGTTTTTAACGAGATTCATCCTCGATTCCAGTTTTGCCTTCAAAGTGGTCTTTATATTGGCATATCTTTCTTCAAACTGCTTAATATACACCGGTTTGAAATACTGATGCTGCGGGTTTGTCTTTCTTAAGTCTTCCAAGTAGCCGCTATTTACTTGAAAGTCGAACCAATACTCTTCTAGCTTTTTTATTATTTTAAGCAGGTACTCCACTGAGTATCGCAACTCTCCATCCTTTTTGTAATTAGTCCAAAGTTTGTGGAGTTCTTCGGAAATTCGCGTTTGATTGAACGCAATTTCATCGATATTTTTCATTTTGATTTTGAAATTGAAAAATTTGACTTGTCACATTGTACTTGATACTGCACAACACTTTCGAATATCCTCACATTCGGAATCCGACTCGAAGGAAGCCTAATGCAGCCTCACATTAGGTTCACAAGAAAAGGCTTGTTTCGCTTAAGTATTCACAATGAATGTGGCATTTAACAACAATCGGATGGAATTTTTTATCTTCTCTGGCCTTTGTGCGAAGAGCGAGATGCCAGTTGTCCAAACCATTTCACAAGCCAGGTTTAACCCTTTGATAGGACTGTAAAGGGAGTCCTCTTAGCGCAGCTGCTAAACATTCTTACTTCAGTGATTGTGTTGGTAGTACCAGTTAGGATACAGTACGTGCCTTTTTTAATCTTAATCGAGATCCGGAACGGACACGTAAGATTATTTTCATCGAGTGCTCCTCGGCGCGTGTCACTGAATCATCGGTTCATCCAATCTGCAATGGACACTTTTCATCACGTAAGTTTAGTTCATCCGCCAGTTCTTGGGACATTAATATTGTGGACGACCCTTCATCGAAAAATGCATATATTTCTTTTATGACATCCCCATTGTTTTCGGCGGAAAAATTTGCCCTTGTGGCGATTAAGGCAGCAGAAGCAGAGACGTGCTAATTTTATCATATCGAAACTTTCATTTGCCAATGTATTCATGAATTTGTTACATTTGATCAACTTTTCGCAAGCACCCTTACAGATGGCGCAAACCTGTATATCTGACTTTCGTGTGATGGCTACTTAATGCAATGCTGTTGTTTTTTTGTTGCTGTCTGGAGGCCTTGTATCGGTTGGCTTAGGAATTACGTTTGCGGATGGTACGCGAGTGCACAGTTTCATCCCAAAATTATACAACCATTTTCTGAATACTACCACATCGCCCGATTTACGTTCCCACACTCCACAAAAACGAAGTTCGAGGGAAACCGTGTTTATTCGACACTTCAGACAAACTGTCGCAGACCTGAAGTCATCAATTTTGTTGAAAACTTACACCGTTCACGACTCAGTTTGGTCGCGGAAATTAACTCAGTTTGTGAAACACCTGTGAGTTTTACGGTCGACTTCTCAAACATCCCTACAAAATTTAAAGTTTTAATAATTATATACTGAGTAAATGTTTATTCGTTTTATTTTTAGTATCCGAAGAATACCAAAAGACATAACTGGCGCAGTCGGTTGTTTAATTTTCCAAAGAAAATAAATTCAGTGATCGAGAACCCGAATGAAAAACAAATTGAACAAAATATTTGATTCGAACCGCAATTTGAACATTGATAGTGATAGTGAAAAAATGAACTGTTTTAAAAATGGCAAACGAAGAGGACCTAGCAATTTTGATGCAGGCAATACAAGAACAACATGATCATATTGCTCAGTTACAAATCCAGCTCAACCAACATTTGCGGCAACCAATGGAACGAGAAAAGCAACAATGTCCAAATTATGATGGAAGAAATAACATCTTCCAATTGTCGACGGAACAAGCCCTCAACCATTTCCGTACCGTGAAGCCTTTTAACGGCAAAGATGATTTCAAGCTAATGGAATTCATAAAATCAGGTAATAATGCAATAGAACTGTGCCACAGTGAAACACTTAAACAGTATGCCATCAACATAGTACTAAATGAAAAAATCCAGGGGGAAGCTAAACGCTGTGTTCAACGACTTGGAGATGATCCGACTTTGGAAGGAGCTCGGAACTTAAACTACACTTCAGACCTAGGAAGGACTGAGATGATAAATGAATGCCGCGACATTAAGATAGTAACATTAAGGAAACTATTTGATTGAAGATAAGATCTGCAAATTATGAACTGAATGAATTATATAGTTTCGAAGACGAAGCCAATAGACCTGTTATATACACGCCAGAAAACAATGATAGGTACCTTGTAGACATTGTAAGGGAAAAATTAGACAATTTAGTCCGTGGAAATGTAGGCAAAAATTATCCGCTCATACAAATGTTCAATAAATTTGCTGAGTTAAGGTTAATAAATGATGAAAGAGCAATTGATATTGTTCACCGTAACATTAACAATTTTAGACACAATAAGTACAGACAAAACGACAATAATAACTCAGGGACCATACAGAATTTAGTCAACAACAAGAGTAATCAATTACATTTAAGAAAAAAATCCGACAATAATAGATACAAATAACGAACAAGAACAAAACCAAGAAAGTAATCATGTGAGAACTAATAATTATTCACATAATTCGGGCAGATACCATAAGCAGGACAATGACTTTGGTTCTGGGTTTACGAGATCTAGACGGAATTTCGTACATAGCGGTGAACCAATCTAAATAGGAAACATTAGGGAAAATCGAAATTTTACAGTCTCATACACGAAACTACCGATAGTTATTTTAACTTTTGGTGAACAAAAAATTAAATGCTTGATTGACACTGGGTCAGAAACAAGTATTATAAAACCCAATTTTCTTTTAAATTTTCCCAAAATAGAGCTTAAAGATCCCTTATTCTACAGTACAATTAATGATACTAATACAATCGATCACAAAGTTGTCACCCCACTTCCAAAAGAATTTTTAAGCAGAGGAACAGTTGCATGGAAAGTACTCACATTTAATAGTAAGAAATATGATGCAATTATTGGCCACAACATACTAACACCTTTGGAAGCAAAAATAGATATAGGAAAAAGGCAGTTATTAGTAAAAGGAACGAAAATCTTTTTCGAAGACAATTATCCATATGAAATAAATTAAATCAACAATTTAGAAATAGAATGCTATTAAGTCCCTTAATCTTAATCATTTACATGATAAAGAAAAAATATTAATTATCAAACTTTTACAAGAATACCAAAAACTTTTTTCCAAAGAAGGTGACATATTAACCTGTTCGAATGAAGTAGAACACGAAATTATAACCACCAACAGTAGTCCTATCTTTTCTAAAATTTATCAGTATCCTCAAGTACATGACGCAGAGATAGACAAACAGATTTCATAAATGCTTTCATTTTTGGATTGTTCCAAAGAAATCGAATAATTCTGGAAAGCAAAAGTGGCGAATAGTTATCGACTATCGAAAACTTAATGAAGTAACGATAGACGATAAATTCTGACTGGGGAAAGCAAAATATTTTACGATTTTGGATTTGGCAAAAGGTTTTTACCAGATCCCTGTAAAGCGAGAAGATCAAAAGAAAACAGCTTTTTCTACCCCAAATGGACATTATGAATTCATAAGGATGTCTTTCGGGCTCAAAAAGGCCCCAGCAACCTTCCAACGGTTAATTAATTCTATCCTCAGAGAATTCATCAATAAAATTTTTGTCGTCTATTTAGACGATATTCTAATTTCTAGTACGTCCTTAGAGGAACATATTTAGAGCATCCGAAAAATATTCAATAGGTTAAGAGAAGCACAATTAAAAATACAAGTTGATAAATGCAGTTTCCTTTCTAAAGAAGCGGAATATTTGGGTCATATTTTGACACCCGAAGGTGTACGACAAAATCCTGTTAAAGTCGAAGTATTTCAAAAATTGAAGCTTCCCAAAACCCGAAAACAAATAAAGTCTTTTCTAGGAGTAACGGGATACTATCGAAAATTTATAAAGAATTATGCAACAATTGCCCATATGAACAAAATTCCTGAAACAAAATGCCCGTGTTAATACAAATGATCCAGACTTTATCGCTACTTTTGACATATTAAAACAACTAATAACCAATCATCCAATCCTTAGGAACCCTGATTTTTCGAAGAAATGTAAACTTATAACTGATGCCAGCAATGTTGCAATTGGCGCAGTTTTGACTCAGGAAAGTCACCCCATTTCATATGCCTCCAGAACCTTAAACAATCATGAGCAAAATTACTGAACGATTGATAAAGAGTTGCTGGCTATATTTTGGGGAGCTAGATATTTCAGACCGTATTTATTCGGAAAAGAGTTCGAATTACAAACGGATCATCAGCCCATTAAGTGGCTGCATTCTAAATATTCTGGAAAAGATATTAATCCCCGACTTCAGAGATGGCTTCTACAATTAGGAGAATACAACATTAAAATAGACTATATTAAGGGAAAGGACAATGTTATTGCTGATTTCTTAAGTCGAATAAATGTCGAAAGTAGAGAAATTAATGGCAATTAATGGAAATGAACAAAATAAAGAGAAAGAGGACTCAGAAATTAGTGTTGCTAACTTGCAAACTTCTGAACGAAGTGTTAAACGAAAAACTTGAAAATAATAAGTCAGAAGTGTAGGGAAAACTCGTAGACTCTATATAAAGAAAACACGTCCTTTCTCACTGGTGTCACTTTTACTAATGTCTCTTTTCAATTTCACAATCAGTTACATTCTATTCAGTGGAGACTTTTCGGGAAAATCATTCGATCGGATGGTACGATACTTCATACAAAAAATTGTCTAAATCGTTACACAACAGTGGCGTTTTAAAATATTGTTCCACGTTTGAAAATTCGACTGCAGAAGTATAACAAAAATATACCAAATCAATGGATGCACAGACTATTCATTCACAAGAACAAAATTTAGAAGATCACATTCCCATATTAAATACGGCACTTAACAGATTCAAAACGCAAATTATATATTTAGAATGTAAAAAGCAAGAGTTTGAAAAAATATTCAAAAATGTTCGAATATATATTCACAAAAAATATATATCCGAAGATAAGGTCAGTGACATATTAAGAAGACATTTGAAAAAAGGTGACAGACACCCCATAAGAAAAAAAATTTATTTTGACAGAAACGTTCATTCATAGTTTTCATAGATATGTTTTCAAAATTTGCTATTACATTTTTCTTAGAAGACAGAAATAGTCTAACAATAGTGGAAAAATTAAAACAATATATCGCAATTAAAGGCAAAGTAGGGAAATTAATTTTTGATAACGAATTTGAATCGAATAATGTAATAGCATTTTGTAAAAAGGAGAATATAGAATTCCAGCACACCGGAAATTCCGATGTAGAAAGGCTAAACAATACACTAACCGAAAAAATTAGAGCTCTAAATCTTGAAGAAAACCAGCTTATTAAAACACAGATGCTAAGCGCAGTAATACTATACAATAATACCTACCATTCAACTATAAAGTGCACCCCTTCCGAAGTAAATGAGCATAAAATAGACTTCAATATAATTAAGCAAGGAATAGATAAAACGAAACTACAAGCAATAGAAAAAAGGAACAAATTTCTCGAAGATTATGTAGAAACAAGAAGTTCGGGATAAATAAAAAAATACAAATCTATTCGTCACAAAGAAGGGCCAAATATAAAACGTCCATTTAAATTCACAGGTCGAGATACTCCTGTTCTGGATAGTAATAATGTTGATGACCACTGTAACCCAAACGGCTCTGATAATTGAAAAAAATTACTACGGAAGTCGGTTATGCAGAAATAGGAGTGGATGAAGTACATGTAGTAAATACGTTCGACTTAGTATTACGTTTAGTGAATACATCAGAAATTATAAATGTTATAGATTATTTAGAAATCAGTATTGAAAATTCAAACACAATAAGGAAAGACAAACAGGAAGTAGCTTCCCTTAGAAGCAACTCTTTTACTCTTTTTAAGGAAAGACAAACAGGAAGTAGCTTCCCTTAGAAGCTACTCTTTTACCTCAGTAGGAGAGGATTAATAAACATTGTTGGGAAAGGAATAAAGTGGCTATTCGGTACTCTAGACGAAGACGACAAAACCGACATAGAGAAACAGCTAATGACCTACGACAACACAAATGACGAAGTCACGAATTCTCTTAATCAGCAAATAAAAATTAATGAATATTTTAACTTTTCATTGACTTTATTAAAAAACTTTTTTGGAATCTGATAGAAACAAAATATTGAAAAAAAATTAATGAAAATGAAAATCTTACAAGCAAAATATTATCGCAAGAAGAGTTTCTTGTACAACAAATGAGAATAAACATACTAAGAGAAAAGGTAGATCAAATTTAAGACAATGTACTTTTGGCAAGATTAGGAATGATACACCCCAATATTTTAAGTAATCAGTAAATAAATGAATTGCGAAATTTGAGAATGATGTTATAATATTTGTCATTAAAATACCTATATCCACAATAAAATCTGATGTAAAATTATTGCTTTATGTAATTATTGGTTGCAATAGTTATTTCATATAATAAGCAAATAAATGAAGAAATGGAATATGTTGTCAAAATAAATAATCAAACGTATACTTTTGAAAATAATTTAAGCCTACAAGAACTACAAATAAGCAAAAATTGCATATATAAAAAGAGCTGTAAATTAATCAGTAACCTTGAGAAAGAAATATTAACACTACATTATGATCTTTTCCTTTTAAACAATATGAAAAATGAAACTTTTAAAAGTGATTATGATGAACGAAAATTTATCCTAAATGGAAATCATTTGATAAACTTTTTTAATTGTTCGATAGAAATCGGAAGTAAGAAATTTAAGAATAAAGTGACTAAGATTGTTAAAAAAATTTACATTCCAAATTATGAAAATATAATAATGAACAATGATTCTTTAACATTCGGAGAATTGGCTTTTTATCAATTTAATACATTACCTCAAACGACATTATTATAAAATTATAAATTACTCAATAGGAAGCTCAAGCATTGTAATTATAGTATTAATTGAGCTATGCATTTATTGTAAGCAAACGAAAATCGATTTAAGAATTGTCAACAGAATTCAGGAAAATCCTCAGTTAAGGGAGGGAGGAGTTAAGTTCCCACACTCCACAAAACCGAAGTTCGAAGGAAACCGTGTTTATTCGACACTTCAGACAAACTGTCCCAGACCTGAAGTCATCAATTTTGTTGAAAATTTGCACCGTTCACGACTCAGTCTGGTCGCGGAAATTAACTCAGTGTGTGAAACACCTGAGTAAGCAGTTTCCGCGAACTGCAGCTTGTCTGAATGAGAAGTAATAGACAATTGGCAAGTTTTACTTCAAACTTCGGACGGGACGGTCGACTTCTCAAACATCCCTACAAAATTTAAAGTTTTAATAAATTATATACTGAGTAAATGTTTATTCGTTTTATTTTTAGTATCCGAAGAATACCAAAAGACATAACTGGCGCAGTCGGTTGTTTAATTTTCCAAAGAAAATAAATTCAGTGATCGAGAACCCGAATGAAAAACAAATTGAATTGAAATATTTGATTCGAACCGCAATTTGAACATTGATAGTGATAGTGAAAAAATGAACTGTTTTAAAAATGGCAAACGAAGAGGACCTAGCAATTTTGATGCAGGCAATACAAGAACAACATGATCATATTGCTCAGTTACAAATCCAGCTCAACCAACATTTGCGGCAACCAATGGAACGAGAAAAGCAACAATGTCCAAATTATAATGGAAGAAATAACATCTTCCAATTGTCGACGGAACAAGCCCTCAACCATTTCCGTACCGTGAAGCCTTTTAACGGCAAAGATGATTTCAAGCTAATGGAATTCATAAAATCAGGTAATAATGCAATAGAACTGTGCCACAGTGAAACACTTAAACAGTATGCCATCAACATAGTACTAAATGAAAAAATCCAGGGGGAAGCTAAACGCTGTGTTCAACGACTTGGAGATGATCCGACTTTGGAAGGAGCTCGGAACTTAAACTACACTTCAGACCTAGGAAGGACTGAGATGATAAATGAATGCCGCGACATTAAGATCGTAACATTAAGGAAACTATTTGATTGAAGATAAGATCTGCAAATTATGAACTGAATGAATTATATAGTTTCGAAGACGAAGCCAATAGACCTGTTATGTACACGCCAGAAAACAATGATAGGTACCTTGTAGACATTGTAAGGGAAAAATTAGACAATTTTGTCCGTGGAAATGTAGGCAAAAATTATCCGCTCATACAAATGTTCAATAAATTTGCTGAGTTAAGGTTATTAAATGATGAAAGAGCAATTGATATTGTTCACCGTAAAATTAACAATTTTAGACACAATAAGTACAGACAAAACGACAATAATAAATCAGGGACCGTACAGAATTTAGTCAACAACAAGAGTAATCAATTACATTTAAGAAAAAAATCCGACAATAATAGATACAAATAACGAACAAGAACAAAACCAATAAAGTAATCATGTGAGAACTAATAATTATTCACATAATTCGGGCAGATACCATAATCAAGACAATGACTCTGGTTCTGGGTTTACGAGATCTAGACGGAATTTCGTACATAGCGGTGAACCAATGGAAATAGGAAACATTAGGGAAAATCGAAATTTTACAGTCTCATACACAAAACAACCGATAGTTATTTTAACTATTGGTGAACAAAAAATTAAATGCTTGATTGACACTGGGTCAGAAACAAGTATTATAAAACCCAATTTTCTTTTAAATTTTCCCAAAATAGAGCTTAAAGATCCCTTATTCTACAGTACAATTAATGATACTAATACAATCGATCACAAAGTTGTCACCCCACTTCCAAAAGAATTTTTAAGCAGAGGAACAGTTGCATGGAAAGTACTCACATTTAATTGTAAGAAATATGATGCAATTATTGGCCACAACATACTAACACCTTTGGAAGCAAAAATAGATATAGGAAAAAGGCAGTTATTAGTAAAAGGAAAGAAAATCTTTTTCGAAGACAATTATCCATATGAAATAAATTAAATCAACAATTTAGAAATAGAATGCTATTAAGTCCCTTAATCTTAATCATTTACATGATAAAGAAAAAATATTAATTACCAAACTTTTACAAGAATACCAAAAACTTTTTTCCAAAGAAGGTGACATATTAACCTGTTCGAATGAAGTAGAACACGAAATTATAACCACCAACAGTAGTCCTATCTTTTCTAAAATTTATCAGTATCCTCAAGTACATGAGGCAGAGATAGACAAACAGATTTCATAAATGCTTTCATTTTTGGATTGTTCCAAAGAAATCGAATAATTCTGGAAAGCAAAAGTGGCGAATAGTTATCGACTATCGAAAACTTAATGAAGTAACGATAGACGATAAATTCTGACTGGGGAAAGCCCAATATTTTACGATTTTGGATTTGGCAAAAGGTTTTTACCAGATCCCTGTAAAGCGAGAAGATCAAAAGAAAACAGCTTTTTCTACCCCAAATGGACATTATGAATTCATAAGGATGTCTTTCGGGCTCAAAAAGGCCCCAGCAACCTTCCAACGGTTAATTAATTCTATCCTCAGAGAATTCATCAATAAAATTTTTGTCGTCTATTTAGACGATATTCTAATTTCTAGTACGTCCTTAGAGGAACATATTTAGAGCATCCGAAAAATATTCAATAGGTTAAGAGAAGCACAATTAAAAATACAAGTTGATAAATGCAGTTTCCTTTCTAAAGAAGCGGAATATTTGGGTCATATTTTGACACCCGAAGGTGTACGACAAAATCCTGTTAAAGTCGAAGTATTTCAAAAATTGAAGCTTCCCAAAACCCGAAAACAAATAAAGTCTTTTCTAGGAGTAACGGGATACTATCGAAAATTTATAAAGAATTATGCAAAAATTGCCCATATGAACAAAATTCCTGAAACAAAATGCCCGTGTTAATACAAATGATCCAGACTTTATCGCTACTTTTGACATATTAAAACAACTAATAACCAATCATCCAATCCTTAGGAACCCTGATTTTTCGAAGAAATGTAAACTTATAACTGATGCCAGCAATGTTGCAATTGGCGCAGTTTTGACTCAGGAAAGTCACCCCATTCATGAGCAAAATTACTGAACGATTGATAAAGAGTTGCTGGCTATATTTTGGGGAGCTAGATATTTCAGACCGTATTTATTCGGAAAAGAGTTCGAATTACAAACGGATCATCAGCCCATTAAGTGGCTGCATTCTAAATATTCTGGAAAAGATATTAATCCCCGACTTCAGAGATGGCTTCTACAATTAGGAGAATACAACATTAAAATAGACTATATTAAGGGAAAGGACAATGTTATTGCTGATTTCTTAAGTCGAATAAATGTCGAAAGTAGAGAAATTAATGGCAATTAATGGAAATGAACAAAATAAAGAGAAAGAGGACTCAGAAATTAGTGTTGCTAACTTGCAAACTTCTGAACGAAGTGTTAAACGAAAAACTTGAAAATAATAAGTCAGAAGTGTAGGGAAAACTCGTAGACTCTATATAAAGAAAACACGTCCTTTCTCACTGGTGTCACTTTTACTAATGTCTCTTTTCAATTTCACAATCAGTTACATTCTATTCAGTGGAGACTTTTCGGGAAAATCATTCGATCGGATGGTACGATACTTCATACAAAAAATTGTCTAAATCGTTACACAACAGTGGCGTTTTAAAATATTGTTCCACGTTTGAAAATTCGACTGCAGAAGTAAAACAAATATATACCAAATCAATGGATGCACAGACTATTCATTCACAAGAACAAAATTTAGAAGATCACATTCCCATATTAAATACGGCACTTAACAGATTCAAAACGCAAATTATATATTTAGAATGTAAAAAGCAAGAGTTTGAAAAAATATTCAAAAATTTTCGAATATATATTGACAAAAAATATATATCCGAAGATAAGGTCAGTGACATATTAAGAAGACATTTGAAAAAAGGTGACAGACACCCCATAAGAAAAAAAATTTATTTTGACAGAAACGTTCATTCATAGTTTTCATAGATATGTTTTCAAAATTTGCTATAACATTTTTCTTAGAAGACAGAAATAGTCTAACAATAGTGGAAAAATTAAAACAATATATCGCAATTAAAGGCAAAGTAGGGAAATTAATTTTTGATAACGAATTTGAATCGAATAATGTAATAGCATTTTGTAAAAAGGAGAATATAGAATTCCAGCACACCGGAAATTCCGATGTAGAAAGGCTAAACAATACACTAACCGAAAAAATTAGAGCTCTAAATCTTGAAGAAAACCAGCTTATTAAAACACAGATGCTAAGCGCAGTAATACTATACAATAATACCTACCATTCAACTATAAAGTGCACCCCTTCCGAAGTAAATGAGCATAAAATTGACTTCAATATAATTAAGCAAGGAATAGATAAAACGAAACTACAAGCAATAGAAAAAAGGAACAAATTTCTCGAAGATTATGTAGAAACAAGAAGTTCGGGATAAATAAAAAAATACAAATCTATTCGTCACAAAGAAGGGCCAAATATAAAACGTCCATTTAAATTCACAGGTCGAGATACTCCTGTTCTGGATAGTAATAATGTTGATGACCACTGTAACCCAAACGGCTCTGATAATTGAAAAAAATCACTACGGAAGTCGGTTATGCAGAAATAGGAGTGGATGAAGTACATGTAGTAAATACGTTCGACTTAGTATTACGTTTAGTGAATACATCAGAAATTATAAATGTTATAGATTATTTAGAAATCAGTATTGAAAATTCAAACACAATAAGGAAAGACAAACAGGAAGTAGCTTCCCTTAGAAGCAACTCTTTTACTCTTTTTAAGGAAAGACAAACAGGAAGTAGCTTCCCTTAGAAGCTACTCTTTTACCTCAGTAGGAGAGGATTAATAAACATTGTTGGGAAAGGAATAAAGTGGCTATTCGGTACTCTAGACGAAGACGACAAAACCGACATAGAGAAACAGCTAATGACCTACGACAACACAAATGACGAAGTCACGAATTCTCTTAATCAGCAAATAAAAATTAATGAATATTTTAACTGTTCATTGACTTTATTAAAAAACTTTTTGGAATCTGATAGAAACAAAATATTGAAAAAAAAATTAGTGAAAATGAAAATTTTACAAGCAAAATATTATCGCAAGAAGAGTTTCTTGTACAACAAATGAGAATAAACATACTAAGAGAAAAAGTAGATCAAATTTAAGACAATGTACTTTTGGCAAGATTAGGAATGATACACCCCAATATTTTAAGTAATCAGTAAATAAATGAATTGCGAAATTTGAGAATGATGTTATAATATTTGTCATTAAAATACCTATATCCACAATAAAATCTGATGTAAAATTATTGGTTTATGTAATTATTGGTTGCAATAGTTATTTCATATAATAAGCAAATAAATGAAGAAATGGAATATGTTGTCAAAATAAATAATCAAACGTATACTTTTGAAAATAATTTAAGCCTACAAGAACTACAAATAAGCAAAAATTGCATATATAAAAAGAGCTGTAAATTAATCAGTTACCTTGAGAAAGAAATATTAACACTACATTATGATCTTTTCCTTTTAAACAATATGAAAAATGAAACTTTTAAAAGTGATTATGATGAACGAAAATTTATCCTAAATGGAAATCATTTGATAAACTTTTTTAATTGTTCGATAGAAATCGGAAGTAAGAAATTTAAGAATAAAGTGACTAAGATTGTTAAAAAAATTTACATTCCAAATTATGAAAATATAATAATGAACAATGATTCTTTAACATTCGGAGAATTGGCTTTTTATCAATTTAATACATTACCTCAAACGACATTATTATAAAATTATAAATTACTCAATAGGAAGCTCAAGCATTGTAATTATAGTATTAATTGAGCTATGCATTTATTGTAAGCAAACGAAAATCGATTTAAGAATTGTCAACAGAATTCAGGAAAATCCTCAGTTAAGGGAGGGAGGAGTTAAGTTCCCACACTCCACAAAACCGAAGTTCGAAGGAAACCGTGTTTATTCGACACTTCAGACAAACTGTCCCAGACCTGAAGTCATCAATTTTGTTGAAAATTTGCACCGTTCACGACTCAGTCTGGTCGCGGAAATTAACTCAGTGTGTGAAACACCTGAGTAAGCAGTTTCCGCGAACTGCAGCTTGTCTGAATGAGAAGTAATAGACAATTGGCAAGTTTTACTTCAAACTTCGGACGGGACGGTCGACTTCTCAAACATCCCTACAAAATTTAAAGTTTTAATAAATTATATACTGAGTAAATGTTTATTCGTTTTATTTTTAGTATCCGAAGAATACCAAAAGACATAACTGGCGCAGTCGGTTGTTTAATTTTCCAAAGAAAATAAATTCAGTGATCGAGAACCCGAATGAAAAACAAATTGAATTGAAATATTTGATTCGAACCGCAATTTGAACATTGATAGTGATAGTGAAAAAATGAACTGTTTTAAAAATGGCAAACGAAGAGGACCTAGCAATTTTGATGCAGGCAATACAAGAACAACATGATCATATTGCTCAGTTACAAATCCAGCTCAACCAACATTTGCGGCAACCAATGGAACGAGAAAAGCAACAATGTCCAAATTATGATGGAAGAAATAACATCTTCCAATTGTCGACGGAACAAGCCCTCAACCATTTCCGTACCGTGAAGCCTTTTAACGGCAAAGATGATTTCAAGCTAATGGAATTCATAAAATCTGGTAATAATGCAATAGAACTGTGCCACAGTGAAACACTTAAACAGTATGCCATCAACATAGTACTAAATGAAAAAATCCAGGGGAAAGCTAAACGCTGTGTTCAACGACTTGGAGATGATCCGACTTTGGAAGGAGCTCGGAACTTAAACTACACTTCAGACCTAGGAAGGACTGAGATGATAAATGAATGCCGCGACATTAAGATCGTAACATTAAGGAAACTATTTGATTGAAGATAAGATCTGCAAATTATGAACTGAATGAATTATATAGTTTCGAAGACGAAGCCAATAGACCTGTTATGTACACGCCAGAAAACAATGATAGGTACCTTGTAGACATTGTAAGGGAAAAATTAGACAATTTAGTCCGTGGAAATGTAGGCAAAAATTATCCGCTCATACAAATGTTCAATAAATTTGCTGAGTTAAGGTTATTAAATGATGAAAGAGCAATTGATATTGTTCACCGTAAAATTAACAATTTTAGACACAATAAGTACAGACAAAACGACAATAATAAATCAGGGACCGTACAGAATTTAGTCAACAACAAGAGTAATCAATTACATTTAAGAAAAAAATCCGACAATAATAGATACAAATAACGAACAAGAACAAAACCAATAAAGTAATCATGTGAGAACTAATAATTATTCACATAATTCGGGCAGATACCATAATCAGGACAATGACTCTGGTTCTGGGTTTACGAGATCTAGACGGAATTTCGTACATAGCGGTGAACCAATGGAAATAGGAAACATTAGGGAAAATCGAAATTTTACAGTCTCATACACAAAACAACCGATAGTTATTTTAACTATTGGTGAACAAAAAATTAAATGCTTGATTGACACTGGGTCAGAAACAAGTATTATAAAACCCAATTTTCTTTTAAATTTTCCCAAAATAGAGCTTAAAGATCCCTTATTCTACAGTACAATTAATGATACTAATACAATCGATCACAAAGTTGTCACCCCACTTCCAAAAGAATTTTTAAGCAGAGGAACAGTTGCATGGAAAGTACTCACATTTAATTGTAAGAAATGTGATGCAATTATTGGCCACAACATACTAACACCTTTGGAAGCAAAAATAGATATAGGAAAAAGGCAGTTATTAGTAAAAGGAAAGAAAATCTTTTTCGAAGACAATTATCCATATGAAATAAATTAAATCAACAATTTAGAAATAGAATGCTATTAAGTCCCTTAATCTTAATCATTTACATGATAAAGAAAAAATATTAATTACCAAACTTTTACAAGAATACCAAAAACTTTTTTCCAAAGAAGGTGACATATTAACCTGTTCGAATGAAGTAGAACACGAAATTATAACCACCAACAGTAGTCCTATCTTTTCTAAAATTTATCAGTATCCTCAAGTACATGAGGCAGAGATAGACAAACAGATTTCATAAATGCTTTCATTTTTGGATTGTTCCAAAGAAATCGAATAATTCTGGAAAGCAAAAGTGGCGAATAGTTATCGACTATCGAAAACTTAATGAAGTAACGATAGACGATAAATTCTGACTGGGGAAAGCCCAATATTTTACGATTTTGGATTTGGCAAAAGGTTTTTACCAGATCCCTGTAAAGCGAGAAGATCAAAAGAAAACAGCTTTTTCTACCCCAAATGGACATTATGAATTCATAAGGATGTCTTTCGGGTTCAAAAAGGCCCCAGCAACCTTCCAACGGTTAATTAATTCTATCCTCAGAGAATTCATCAATAAAATTTTTGTCGTCAATTTAGACGATATTCTAATTTCTAGTACGTCCTTAGAGGAACATATTTAGAGCATCCGAAAAATATTCAATAGGTTAAGAGAAGCACAATTAAAAATACAAGTTGATAAATGCAGTTTCCTTTCTAAAGAAGCGGAATATTTGGGTCATATTTTGACACCCGAAGGTGTACGACAAAATCCTGTTAAAGTCGAAGTATTTCAAAAATTGAAGCTTCCCAAAACCCGAAAACAAATAAAGTCTTTTCTAGGAGTAACGGGATACTATCGAAAATTTATAAAGAATTATGCAACAATTGCCCATATGAACAAAATTCCTGAAACAAAATGCCCGTGTTAATACAAATGATCCAGACTTTATCGCTACTTTTGACATATTAAAACAACTAATAACCAATCATCCAATCCTTAGGAACCCTGATTTTTCGAAGAAATGTAAACTTATAACTGATGCCAGCAATGTTGCAATTGGCGCAGTTTTGACTCAGGAAAGTCACCCCATTTCATATGCCTCCAGAACCTTAAACAATCATGAGCAAAATTACTGAACGATTGATAAAGAGTTGCTGGCTATATTTTGGGGAGCTAGATATTTCAGACCGTATTTATTCGGAAAAGAGTTCGAATTACAAACGGATCATCAGCCCATTAAGTGGCTGCATTCTAAATATTCTGGAAAAGATATTAATCCCCGACTTCAGAGATGGCTTCTACAATTAGGAGAATACAACATTAAAATAGACTATATTAAGGGAAAGGACAATGTTATTGCTGATTTCTTAAGTCGAATAAATGTCGAAAGTAGAGAAATTAATGGCAATTAATGGAAATGAACAAAATAAAGAGAAAGAGGACTCAGAAATTAGTGTTGCTAACTTGCAAACTTCTGAACGAAGTGTTAAACGAAAAACTTGAAAATAATAAGTCAGAAGTGTAGGGAAAACTCGTAGACTCGTAGACGTCCTTTCTCACTGGTGTCACTTTTACTAATGTCTCTTTTCAATTTCACAATCAGTTACATTCTATTCAGTGGAGACTTTTCGGGAAAATCATTCGATCGGATGGTACGATACTTCATACAAAAAATTGTTTAAATCGTTACACAACAGTGGCGTTTTAAAATATTGTTCCACGTTTGAAAATTCGACTGCAGAAGTAAAACAAATATATACCAAATCAATGGATGCACAGACTATTCATTCACAAGAACAAAATTTAGAAGATCACATTCCCATATTAAATACGGCACTTAACAGATTCAAAACGCAAATTATATATTTATAATGTAAAAAGCAAGAGTTTGAAAAAATATTCAAAAATTTTCGAATATATATTGACAAAAAATATATATCCGAAGATAAGGTCAGTGACATATTATGAAGACATTTGAAAAAAGGTGACAGACACCCCATAAGAAAAAAAATTTATTTTGACAGAAACGTTCATTCATAGTTTTCATAGATATGTTTTCAAAATTTGCTATAACATTTTTCTTAGAAGACAGAAATAGTCTAACAATAGTGGAAAAATTAAAACAATATATCGCAATTAAAGGCAAAGTAGGGAAATTAATTTTTGATAACGAATTTGAATCGAATAATGTAATAGCATTTTGTAAAAAGGAGAATATAGAATTCCAGCACACCGGAAATTCCGATGTAGAAAGGCTAAACAATACACTAACCGAAAAAATTAGAGCTCTAAATCTTGAAGAAAACCAGCTTATTAAAACACAGATGCTAAGCGCAGTAATACTATACAATAATACCTACCATTCAACTATAAAGTGCACCCCTTCCGAAGTAAATGAGCATAAAATAGACTTCAATATAATTAAGCAAGGAATAGATAAAACGAAACTACAAGCAATAGAAAAAAGGAACAAATTTCTCGAAGATTATGTAGAAACAAGAAGTTCGGGATAAATAAAAAAATACAAATCTATTCGTCACAAAGAAGGGCCAAATATAAAACGTCCATTTAAATTCACAGGTCGAGATACTCCTGTTTTGGATAGTAATAATGTTGATGACCACTGTAACCCAAACGGCTCTGATAATTGAAAAAATCACTACGGAAGTCGGTTATGCAGAAATAGGAGTGGATGAAGTACATGTAGTAAATACGTTCGACTTATTATTACGTTTAGTGAATACATCAGAAATTATAAATGTTATAGATTATTTAGAAATCAGTATTGAAAATTCAAACACAATAAGGAAAGACAAACAGGAAGTAGCTTCCCTTAGAAGCAACTCTTTTACTCTTTTTAAGGAAAGACAAACAGGAAGTAGCTTCCCTTAGAAGCTACTCTTTTACCTCAGTAGGAGAGGATTAATAAACATTGTTGGGAAAGGAATAAAGTGGCTATTCGGTACTCTAGACGAAGACGACAAAACCGACATAGAGAAACAGCTAATGACCTACGACAACACAAATGACGAAGTCACGAATTCTCTTAATCAGCAAATAAAAATTAATGAATATTTTAACTGTTCATTGACTTTATTAAAAAACTTTTTGGAATCTGATAGAAACAAAATATTGAAAAAAAAATTAGTGAAAATGAAAATCTTACAAGCAAAATATTATCGCAAGAAGAGTTTCTTGTACAACAAATGAGAATAAACATACTAAGAGAAAAAGTAGATCAAATTTAAGACAATGTACTTTTGGCAAGATTAGGAATGATACACCCCAATATTTTAAGTAATCAGTAAATAAATGAATTGCGAAATTTGAGAATGATGTTATAATATTTGTCATTAAAATACCTATATCCACAATAAAATCTGATGTAAAATTATTGGTTTATGTAATTATTGGTTGCAATAGTTATTTCATATAATAAGCAAATAAATGAAGAAATGGAATATGTTGTCAAAATAAATAATCAAACGTGTACTTTTGAAAATAATTTAAGCCTACAAGAACTACAAATAAGCAAAAATTGCATATATAAAAAGAGCTGTAAATTAATCAGTAACCTTGAGAAAGAAATATTAACACTACATTATGATCTTTTCCTTTTAAACAATATGAAAAATGAAACTTTTAAAAGTGATTATGATGAACGAAAATTTATCCTAAATGGAAATCATTTGATAAACTTTTTTAATTGTTCGATAGAAATCGGAAGTAAGAAATTTAAGAATAAAGTGACTAAGATTGTTAAAAAAATTTACATTCCAAATTATGAAAATATAATAATGAACAATGATTCTTTAACATTCGGAGAATTGGCTTTTTATCAATTTAATACATTACCTCAAACGACATTATTATAAAATTATAAATTACTCAATAGGAAGCTCAAGCATTGTAATTATAGTATTAATTGAGCTATGCATTTATTGTAAGCAAACGAAAATCGATTTAAGAATTGTCAACAGAATTCAGGAAAATCCTCAGTTAAGGGAGGGAGGAGTTAAGTTCCCACACTCCACAAAACCGAAGTTCGAAGGAAACCGTGTTTATTCGACACTTCAGACAAACTGTCCCAGACCTGAAGTCATCAATTTTGTTGAAAATTTGCACCGTTCACGACTCAGTCTGGTCGCGGAAATTAACTCAGTGTGTGAAACACCTGAGTAAGCAGTTTCCGCGAACTGCAGCTTGTCTGAATGAGAAGTAATAGACAATTGGCAAGTTTTACTTCAAACTTCGGACGGGACGGTCGACTTCTCAAACATCCCTACAAAATTTAAAGTTTTAATAAATTATATACTGAGTAAATGTTTATTCGTTTTATTTTTAGTATCCGAAGAATACCAAAAGACATAACTGGCGCAGTCGGTTGTTTAATTTTCCAAAGAAAATAAATTCAGTGATCGAGAACCCGAATGAAAAACAAATTGAATTGAAATATTTGATTCGAACCGCAATTTGAACATTGATAGTGATAGTGAAAAAATGAACTGTTTTAAAAATGGCAAACGAAGAGGACCTAGCAATTTTGATGCAGGCAATACAAGAACAACATGATCATATTGCTCAGTTACAAATCCAGCTCAACCAACATTTGCGGCAACCAATGGAACGAGAAAAGCAACAATGTCCAAATTATGATGGAAGAAATAACATCTTCCAATTGTCGACGGAACAAGCCCTCAACCATTTCCGTACCGTGAAGCCTTTTAACGGCAAAGATGATTTCAAGCTAATGGAATTCATAAAATCAGGTAATAATGCAATAGAACTGTGCCACAGTGAAACACTTAAACAGTATGCCATCAACATAGTACTAAATGAAAAAATCCAGGGGAAAGCTAAACGCTGTGTTCAACGACTTGGAGATGATCCGACTTTGGAAGGAGCTCGGAACTTAAACTACACTTCAGACCTAGGAAGGACTGAGATGATAAATGAATGCCGCGACATTAAGATCGTAACATTAAGGAAAATATTTGATTGAAGATAAGATCTGCAAATTATGAACTGAATGAATTATATAGTTTCGAAGACGAAGCCAATAGACCTGTTATGTACACGCCAGAAAACAATGATAGGTACCTTGTAGACATTGTAAGGGAAAAATTAGACAATTTAGTCCGTGGAAATGTAGGCAAAAATTATCCGCTCATACAAATGTTCAATAAATTTGCTGAGTTAAGGTTATTAAATGATGAAAGAGCAATTGATATTGTTCACCGTAAAATTAACAATTTTAGACACAATAAGTACAGACAAAACTACAATAATAAATCAGGGACCGTACAGAATTTAGTCAACAACAAGAGTAATCAATTACATTTAAGAAAAAAATCCGACAATAATAGATACAAATAACGAACAAGAACAAAACCAATAAAGTAATCATGTGAGAACTAATAATTATTCACATAATTCGGGCAGATACCATAATCAGGACAATGACTCTGGTTCTGGGTTTACGAGATCTAGACGGAATTTCGTACATAGCGGTGAACCAATGGAAATAGGAAACATTAGGGAAAATCGAAATTTTACAGTCTCATACACAAAACAACCGATAGTTATTTTAACTATTGGTGAACAAAAAATTAAATGCTTGATTGACACTGGGTCAGAAACAAGTATTATAAAACCCAATTTTCTTTTAAATTTTCCCAAAATAGAGCTTAAAGATCCCTTATTCTACAGTACAATTAATGATACTAATACAATCGATCACAAAGTTGTCACCCCACTTCCAAAAGAATTTTTAAGCAGAGGAACAGTTGCATGGAAAGTACTCACATTTAATTGTAAGAAATATGATGCAATTATTGGCCACAACATACTAACACCTTTGGAAGCAAAAATAGATATAGGAAAAAGGCAGTTATTAGTAAAAGGAAAGAAAATCTTTTTCGAAGACAATTATCCATATGAAATAAATTAAATCAACAATTTAGAAATAGAATGCTATTAAGTCCCTTAATCTTAATCATTTACATGATAAAGAAAAAATATTAATTACCAAACTTTTACAAGAATACCAAAAACTTTTTTCCAAAGAAGGTGACATATTAACCTGTTCGAATGAAGTAGAACACGAAATTATAACCACCAACAGTAGTCCTATCTTTTCTAAAATTTATCAGTATCCTCAAGTACATGAGGCAGAGATAGACAAACAGATTTCATAAATGCTTTCATTTTTGGATTGTTCCAAAGAAATCGAATAATTCTGGAAAGCAAAAGTGGCGAATAGTTATCGACTATCGAAAACTTAATGAAGTAACGATAGACGATAAATTCTGACTGGGGAAAGCCCAATATTTTACGATTTTGGATTTGGCAAAAGGTTTTTACCAGATCCCTGTAAAGCGAGAAGATCAAAAGAAAACAGCTTTTTCTACCCCAAATGGACATTATGAATTCATAAGGATGTCTTTCGGGTTCAAAAAGGCCCCAGCAACCTTCCAACGGTTAATTAATTCTATCCTCAGAGAATTCATCAATAAAATTTTTGTCGTCTATTTAGACGATATTCTAATTTCTAGTACGTCCTTAGAGGAACATATTTAGAGCATCCGAAAAATATTCAATAGGTTAAGAGAAGCACAATTAAAAATACAAGTTGATAAATGCAGTTTCCTTTCTAAAGAAGCGGAATATTTGGGTCATATTTTGACACCCGAAGGTGTACGACAAAATCCTGTTAAAGTCGAAGTATTTCAAAAATTGAAGCTTCCCAAAACCCGAAAACAAATAAAGTCTTTTCTAGGAGTAACGGGATACTATCGAAAATTTATAAAGAATTATGCAACAATTGCCCATATGAACAAAATTCCTGAAACAAAATGCCCGTGTTAATACAAATGATCCAGACTTTATCGCTACTTTTGACATATTAAAACAACTAATAACCAATCATCCAATCCTTAGGAACCCTGATTTTTCGAAGAAATGTAAACTTATAACTGATGCCAGCAATGTTGCAATTGGCGCAGTTTTGACTCAGGAAAGTCACCCCATTTCATATGCCTCCAGAACCTTAAACAATCATGAGCAAAATTACTGAACGATTGATAAAGAGTTGCTGGCTATATTTTGGGGAGCTAGATATTTCAGACCGTATTTATTCGGAAAAGAGTTCGAATTACAAACGGATCATCAGCCCATTAAGTGGCTGCATTCTAAATATTCTGGAAAAGATATTAATCCCCGACTTCAGAGATGGCTTCTACAATTAGGAGAATACAACATTAAAATAGACTATATTAAGGGAAAGGACAATGTTATTGCTGATTTCTTAAGTCGAATAAATGTCGAAAGTAGAGAAATTAATGGCAATTAATGGAAATGAACAAAATAAAGAGAAAGAGGACTCAGAAATTAGTGTTGCTAACTTGCAAACTTCTGAACGAAGTGTTAAACGAAAAACTTGAAAATAATAAGTCAGAAGTGTAGGGAAAACTCGTAGACTCGTAGACGTCCTTTCTCACTGGTGTCACTTTTACTAATGTCTCTTTTCAATTTCACAATCAGTTACATTCTATTCAGTGGAGACTTTTCGGGAAAATCATTCGATCGGATGGTACGATACTTCATACAAAAAATTGTTTAAATCGTTACACAACAGTGGCGTTTTAAAATATTGTTCCACGTTTGAAAATTCGACTGCAGAAGTAAAACAAATATATACCAAATCAATGGATGCACAGACTATTCATTCACAAGAACAAAATTTAGAAGATCACATTCCCATATTAAATACGGCACTTAACAGATTCAAAACGCAAATTATATATTTATAATGTAAAAAGCAAGAGTTTGAAAAAATATTCAAAAATTTTCGAATATATATTGACAAAAAATATATATCCGAAGATAAGGTCAGTGACATATTATGAAGACATTTGAAAAAAGGTGACAGACACCCCATAAGAAAAAAAATTTATTTTGACAGAAACGTTCATTCATAGTTTTCATAGATATGTTTTCAAAATTTGCTATAACATTTTTCTTAGAAGACAGAAATAGTCTAACAATAGTGGAAAAATTAAAACAATATATCGCAATTAAAGGCAAAGTAGGGAAATTAATTTTTGATAACGAATTTGAATCGAATAATCTAATAGCATTTTGTAAAAAGGAGAATATAGAATTCCAGCACACCGGAAATTCCGATGTAGAAAGGCTAAACAATACACTAACCGAAAAAATTAGAGCCCTAAATCTTGAAGAAAACCAGCTTATTAAAACACAGATGCTAAGCGCAGTAATACTATACAATAATACCTACCATTCAACTATAAAGTGCACCCCTTCCGAAGTAAATGAGCATAAAATAGACTTCAATATAATTAAGCAAGGAATAGATAAAACGAAACTACAAGCAATAAAAAAAAGGAACAAATTTCTCGAAGATTATGTAGAAACAAGAAGTTCGGGATAAATAAAAAAATACAAATCTATTCGTCACAAAGAAGGGCCAAATATAAAACGTCCATTTAAATTCACAGGTCGAGATACTCCTGTTTTGGATAGTAATAATGTTGATGACCACTGTAACCCAAACGGCTCTGATAATTGAAAAAATCACTACGGAAGTCGGTTATGCAGAAATAGGAGTGGATGAAGTACATGTAGTAAATACGTTCGACTTAGTATTACGTTTAGTGAATACATCAGAAATTATAAATGTTATAGATTATTTAGAAATCAGTATTGAAAATTCAAACACAATAAGGAAAGACAAACAGGAAGTAGCTTCCCTTAGAAGCAACTCTTTTACTCTTTTTAAGGAAAGACAAACAGGAAGTAGCTTCCCTTAGAAGCTACTCTTTTACCTCAGTAGGAGAGGATTAATAAACATTGTTGGGAAAGGAATAAAGTGGCTATTCGGTACTCTAGACGAAGACGACAAAACCGACATAGAGAAACAGCTAATGACCTACGACAACACAAATGACGAAGTCACGAATTCTCTTAATCAGCAAATAAAAATTAATGAATATTTTAACTGTTCATTGACTTTATTAAAAAACTTTTTGGAATCTGATAGAAACAAAATATTGAAAAAAAAAATTAGTGAAAATGAAAATCTTACAAGCAAAATATTATCGCAAGAAGAGTTTCTTGTACAACAAATGAGAATAAACATACTAAGAGAAAAAGTAGATCAAATTTAAGACAATGTACTTTTGGCAAGATTAGGAATGATACACCCCAATATTTTAAGTAATCAGTAAATAAATGAATTGCGAAATTTGAGAATGATGTTATAATATTTGTCATTAAAATACCTATATCCACAATAAAATCTGATGTAAAATTATTGGTTTATGTAATTATTGGTTGCAATAGTTATTTCATATAATAAGCAAATAAATGAAGAAATGGAATATGTTGTCAAAATAAATAATCAAACGTATACTTTTGAAAATAATTTAAGCCTACAAGAACTACAAATAAGCAAAAATTGCATATATAAAAAGAGCTGTAAATTAATCAGTTACCTTGAGAAAGATATATTAACACTACATTATGATCTTTTCCTTTTAAACAATATGAAAAATGAAACTTTTAAAAGTGATTATGATGAACGAAAATTTATCCTAAATGGAAATCATTTGATAAACTTTTTTAATTGTTCGATAGAAATCGGAAGTAAGAAATTTAAGAATAAAGTGACTAAGATTGTTAAAAAAATTTACATTCCAAATTATGAAAATATAATAATGAACAATGATTCTTTAACATTCGGAGAATTGGCTTTTTATCAATTTAATACATTACCTCAAACGACATTATTATAAAATTATAAATTACTCAATAGGAAGCTCAAGCATTGTAATTATAGTATTAATTGAGCTATGCATTTATTGTAAGCAAACGAAAATCGATTTAAGAATTGTCAACAGAATTCAGGAAAATCCTCAGTTAAGGGAGGGAGGAGTTAAGTTCCCACACTCCACAAAACCGAAGTTCGAAGGAAACCGTGTTTATTCGACACTTCAGACAAACTGTCCCAGACCTGAAGTCATCAATTTTGTTGAAAATTTGCACCGTTCACGACTCAGTCTGGTCGCGGAAATTAACTCAGTGTGTGAAACACCTGAGTAAGCAGTTTCCGCGAACTGCAGCTTGTCTGAATGAGAAGTAATAGACAATTGGCAAGTTTTACTTCAAACTTCGGACGGGACGGTCGACTTCTCAAACATCCCTACAAAATTTAAAGTTTTAATAAATTATATACTGAGTAAATGTTTATTCGTTTTATTTTTAGTATCCGAAGAATACCAAAAGACATAACTGGCGCAGTCGGTTGTTTAATTTTCCAAAGAAAATAAATTCAGTGATCGAGAACCCGAATGAAAAACAAATTGAACAAAATATTTAACCGTAATTTGAACAGTGATAGTGATAGTGAAAAAACGAACTGTTTTAAAAATGGCAAACGAAGAGGACCTAGCAATTTTGATGCAGGCAATTACGGTTCGAATCACCTGAGTTAGCAGTTTCCGCGAACTGCAGCTTGTCTGAATGAGAATTAATAGACAATTGGCAAGTTTTACTTCAAACTTCGGATGAGACGGTAGACTTCTCAAACATCCCTACAAAATTTAAAGTTTTAATAAATTATATACTGAGTAAGTATCCGAAGAATACCAAAAGACATAACTGGCGCAGTCGGTTGTTTAATTTTCCAAAGAAAATAAATTCAGTGATCGAGAACCCGAATGAAAAACAAATTGAATTGAAATATTTGATTCGAACCGCAATTTGAACATTGATAGTGATAGTGAAAAAATGAACTGTTTTAAAAATGGCAAACGAAGAGGACCTAGCAATTTTGATGCAGGCAATACAAGAACAACATGATCATATTGCTCAGTTACAAATCCAGCTCAACCAACTCAACCAACCAACAAATTTGCGGCAACGAATGGAACGCGAAAAGCAACAATGTCCAAATTATGATGGAAGAAATAACATCTTCCAATTGTCGACGGAACAAGCCCTCAACCATTTCCGTACCGTGAAGCCTTTTAACGGCAAAGATGATTTCAAGCTAATGGAATTCATAAAATCAGTTAATAATGCAATAGAACTGTGCCACAGTGAAACACTTAAACAGTATGCCATCAACATAGTACTAAATGAAAAAATCCAGGGGAAAGCTAAACGCTGTGTTCAACGACTTGGAGATGATCCGAATTTGGAAGGAGCTCGGAACTTAAACTACACATCAGACCTAGGAAGGACTGAGATGATAAATGAATGCCGCGACATTAAGATCGTAACATTAAGGAAACTATTTGATTGAAGATAAGATCTGCAAATTATGAACTGAATGAATTATATAGTTTCGAAGACGAAGCCAATAGAACTGTTATGTACACGCCAGAAAACAATGATAGGTACCTTGTAGACATTGTAAGGGAAAAATTAGACAATTTAGACAATTGAAAGGGAAAAATAGACAATACAAATGTTCAATAAATTTGCTGAGTTAAGGTTATTAAATGATGAAAGAGCAATTGATATTGTTCAACGTAAGATTAACAATTTTAGACACAATAAGTACAGACAAAACGACAATAATAAATCAGGGACCGTACAGAATTTAGTCAACAACAAGAGTAATCAATTACATTTAAGAAAAAAATCCGACAATAATAGATACAAATAACGAACAAGAACAAAACCAATAAAGTAATCATGTGAGAACTAATAATTATTCACATAATTCGGGCAGATACCATAATCAGGACAATGACTCTGGTTCTGGGTTTACGAGATCTAGACGGAATTTCGTACATAGCGGTGAACCAATGGAAATAGGAAACATTAGGGAAAATCGAAATTTTACAGTCTCATACACAAAACTATTTTAACTATTGGTGAACAAAAAATTAAATGCTTGATTGACACTGGGTCAGAAACAAGTATTATAAAACCCAATTTTCTTTTAAATTTTCCCAAAATAGAGCTTAAAGATCCCTTATTCTACAGTACAATTAATGATACTAATACAATCGATCACAAAGTTGTCACCCCACTTCCAAAAGAATTTTTAAGCAGAGGAAGAGTTGCATGGAAAGTACTCACATTTAATAGTAAGAAATATGATGCAATTATTGGCCACAACATACTAACACCTTTGGAAGCAAAAATAGATAAAGGAAAAAGGAAAGGTAAAGGTAAAAGGAAAGAAAATCTTTTTCGAAGACAATTATCCATATGAAATAAATTAAATCAACAATTTAGAAATAGAATGCTATTAAGTCCCTTAATCTTAATCATTTACATGATAAAGAAAAAATATTAATTACCAAACTTTTACAAGAATACCAAAAACTTTTTTCCAAAGAAGGTGACATATTAACCTGTTCGAATGAAGTAGAACACGAAATTATAACTACCAACAGTAGTCCTATCTTTTCTAAAATTTATCAGTATCCTCAAGTACATGAGGCAGAGATAGACAAACAGATTTCATAAATGCTTTCATTTTTGGATTGTTCCAAAGAAATCGAATAATTCTGGAAAGCAAAAGTGGCGAATAGTTATCGACTATCGAAAACTTAATGAAGTAACGATAGACGATAAATTCTGACTGGGGAAAGCAAAATATTTTACGATTTTGGATTTGGCAAAAGGTTTTTACCAGATCCCTGTAAAGCGAGAAGATCAAAAGAAAACAGCTTTTTCTACCCCAAATGGACATTATGAATTCATAAGGATGTCTTTCGGGCTCAAAAAGGCCCCAGCAACCTTCCAACGGTTAATTAATTCTATCCTCAGAGAATTCATCAATAAAATTTTTGTCGTCTATTTAGACGATATTCTAATTTCTAGTACGTCCTTAGAGGAACATATTTAGAGCATCCGAAAAATATTCAATAGGTTAAGAGAAGCACAATTAAAAATACAAGTTGATAAATGCAGTTTCCTTTCTAAAGAAGCGGAATATTTGGGTCATATTTTGACACCCGAAGGTGTACGACAAAATCCTGTTAAAGTCGAAGTATTTCAAAAATTGAAGCTTCCCAAAACCCGAAAACAAATAAAGTCTTTTCTAGGAGTAACGGGATACTATCGAAAATTTATAAAGAATTATGCAACAATTGCCCATATGAACAAAATTCCTGAAACAAAATGCCCGTGTTAATACAAATGATCCAGACTTTATCGCTACTTTTGACATATTAAAACAACTAATAACCAATCATCCAATCCTTAGGAACCCTGATTTTTCGAAGAAATGTAAACTTATAACTGATGCCAGCAATGTTGCAATTGGCGCAGTTTTGACTCAGGAAAGTCACCCCATTTCATATGCCTCCAGAACCTTAAACAATCATGAGCAAAATTACTGAACGATTGATAAAGAGTTGCTGGCTATATTTTGGGGAGCTAGATATTTTAGACCGTATTTATTCGGAAAAGAGTTCGAATTACAAACGGATCATCAGCCCATTAAGTGGCTGCATTCTAAATATTCTGGAAAAGATATTAATCCCCGACTTCAGAGATGGCTTCTACAATTAGGAGAATACAACATTAAAATAGACTATATTAAGGGAAAGGACAATGTTATTGCCGATTTCTTAAGTCGAATAAATGTCGAAAGTAGAGAAATCAATGCAATTAATGGAAATGAACAAAATAAAGAGAAAGAGGACTCAGAAATTAGCAAACTTCTGAACGAAGCGTTAAACGAAAAACTTGAAAATAATAAGTCAGAAGTGTAGGGAAAACTCGTAGACTCGTAGACGTCCTTTCTCACTGGTGTCACTTTTACTAATGTCTCTTTTCAATTTCACAATCAGTTACATTCTATTCAGTGGAGACTTTTCGGGAAAATCATTCGATCGGATGGTACGATACTTCATACAAAAAATTGTTTAAATCGTTACACAACAGTGGCGTTTTAAAATATTGTTCCACGTTTGAAAATTCGACTGCAGCAGAAGTAAAACAAAAATATACCAAATCAATGGATGCACAGACTATTCATTCACAAGAACAAAATTTAGAAGATCACATTCCCATATTAAATACGGCACTTAACAGATTCAAAACGCAAATTATATATTTAGAATGTAAAAAGCAAGAGTTTGAAAAAATATTCAAAAATTTTCGAATATATATTGACAAAAAATATATATCCGAAGATAAGGTCAGTGACATATTAAGAAGACATTTGAAAAAAGGTGACAGACACCCCATAAGAAAAAAAATTTATTTTGACAGAAACGTTCATTCATAGTTTTCATAGATATGTTTTCAAAATTTGCTATAACATTTTTCTTAGAAGACAGAAATAGTCTAACAATAGTGGAAAAATTAAAACAATATATCGCAATTAAAGGCAAAGTAGGGGAATTAATTTTTGATAACGAATTTGAATCGAATAATGTAATAGCATTTTGTAAAAAGGAGAATATAGAATTCCAGCACACCGGAAAATTCCGATGTAGAAAGGCTAAACAATACACTAACCGAAAAAATTAGAGCTCTAAATCTTGAAGAAAACCAGCTTATTAAAACACAGATGCTTAGCGCAGTAATACTATACAATAATACCTACCATTCAACTATAAAGTGCACCCCTTCCGAAGTAAATGAGCATAAAATAGACTTCAATATAATTAAGCAAGGAATAGATAAAAGGAAACTGCAAGCAATAGAAAAAAGGAACAAATTTCTCGAAGATTATGTAGAAACAAGAAGTTCGGGATAAATAAAAAAATACAAATCTATTCGTCACAAAGAAGGGCCAAATATAAAACGTCCATTTAAATTCACAGGTCGAGATACTCCTGTTCTGGATAGTAATAATGTTGATGACCACTGTAACCCAAACGGCTCTGATAATTGAAAAAAATCACTACGGAAGTCGGTTATGCAGAAATAGGAGTGGATGAAGTACATGTAGTAAATACGTTCGACTTAGTATTACGTTTAGTGAATACATCAGAAATTATAAATGTAATAGATTATTTAGAAATCAGTATTGAAAATTCAAACACAATAAGGAAAGACAAACAGGAAGTAGCTTCCCTTAGAAGCAACTCTTTTACTCTTTTTAAGAAAAGACAAACAGGAAGTAGCTTCCCTTAGAAGCTACTCTTTTACCTCAGTAGGAGAGGATTAATAAACATTGTTGGGAAAGGAATAAAGTGGCTATTCGGTACTCTAGACGAAGACGACGAAACCGACATAGAGAAACAGCTAATGACCTACGACAACACAAATGACGAAGTCACGAATTCTCTTAATCAGCAAATAAAAATTAATGAATATTTTAACTGTTCATTGATTTTATTAAAAAACTTTTTGGAATCTGATAGAAACAAAATATTGAAAAAAAATAGTGAAAATGAAAAATTTACAAGCAAAATATTATCGCAAGAAGAGTTTCTTGTACAACAAATGAGAATAAACATAAAGAGAAAAAGTAGATCAAATTTAAGACAATGTACTTTTGGCAAGGTTAGGAGTGATACACCCCAATATTTTAAGTAATCAGTAAATAAATGAATTGCGAAATTTGAGAATGATGTTATAATATTTGTCATTAAAATACCTATATCCACAATAAAATCTGATGTAAAATTATTGGTTTATGTAATTATTGGTTGCAATAGTTAATTCATATAATAAGCAAATAAATGAAGAAATGGAATATGTTGTCAAAATAAATAATCAAACGTATACTTTTGAAAATAATTTAAGCCTACAAGAACTACAAATAAGCAAAAATTGCATATATAAAAAGAGCTGTAAATTAATCAGTAACCTTGAGAAAGAAATATTAACACTACATTATGATCTTTTCCTTTTAAACAATATGAAAAATGAAACTTTTAAAAGTGATTATGATGAACGAAAATTTATCCTAAATGGAAATCATTTGATAAACTTTTTTAATTGTTCGATAGAAATCGGAAGTAAGAAATTTAAGAATAAAGTGACTAAGATTGTTTTACATTCCAAATTATGAAAATATAATAATGAACAATGATTCTTTAACATTCGGAGAATTGGCTTTTTATCAATTTAATAACATAAAAGGAATACATTACCTCAAACGACATTATTATAAAATTATAAATTACTCAATAGGAAGCTCAAGCATTGTAATTATAGTATTAATTGAGCTATGCATTTATTGTAAGCAAACGAAAATCGATTAAAGAATTGTCAACAGAATTCAGGAAAATCCTCAGTTAAGGGAGGGAGGAGTTAAGTTCCCACACTCCACAAAACCGAAGTTCGAAGGAAACCGTGTTTATTCGACACTTCAGACAAACTGTCCCAGACCTGAAGTCATCAATTTTGTTGAAAATTTGCACCGTTCACGACTCAGTCTGGTCGCGGAAATTAACTCAGTGTGTGAAACACATGAGTAAGCAGTTTCCGCGAACTGCAGCTTGTCTGAATAAGAAGTAATAGACAATTGGCAAGTTTTACTTCAAACTTCGGACGGGACGGTCGACTTCTCAAACATCCCAAAAAAATTTAAAGTTTTGATAAATTATATACTAGGTAAATGTTTATTCGTTTTATTTTTGGTATCCGAAGAATACCAAAAGACATAACTCCCGTGGTGGCGTCAGGCTCAGACCATTGAAATTGAATGATATGCGGTGGAGCTTCATTGATGTAGATAATTTCTGCTTCGTTTTTGCCGGGAGTTTTTGTTGCTACGACTGTTGGTGTAAAATCAACCTTTCGTGATGTTGTTATAGGGAAACGTTTTGGTGACATCTGGATGGGAGTTGATGGTGGTTGTAGTTCCGCACGCGTGATAGCTGTTTAAGGAGTTTGGCTTCCCTGTTTAACTCGATGAGAAGTGCTATAAGGTTTTCTTAAGCCACTAAGATGGTACTCTTACGACCGTTGTAAATCCTTGGTGTGGATTGGGATGCTGGTGCCCAGTTTTGGTGGAGAATAGTGTTTCCGTCTGGGTTGCACCCTTAACATATCCAAGTGGCATCTTCTGCGATACTTTCTCCCCTACGAGCGCAGATGTAATGAATCTAACACACGTACTGAGTACACTCCTCCATATCATCTCCGGTCGCTTGCTTACCGTACACCCCGTTAGTCTCGACTAAATGCGTACTTGGTGATGCCATAATTCCAAGAATTCATACAAGATTAATTTGAAGAATGTAAATACGTATAATTCCCGTAGTTTTTCAAATTCAAGAAAAAGATATACTTGTAGTTTAACGATACAAACAATTTATTTGGATTCCAGACGGCAATTCAATTCGTATGCACCAAATGGAAAAAGGTGTATAAAGGGAAAGAAAAAACTTCACTCCTGTCAAAATCATTTTTTTCTCTTCGCTCCCAGATGGCGCTATGGTTGAGAGGTGATGAGTTACGTCAGCAACGTCACTTAGCTTCGGTAGGAGATAGACGCCCGCTCTATCTCACCATTGGCAAAGATGAGCAGTCAGTTATGTCGGCAACGTCACTTCTCCTCGGTAGGAGGTAGACGTCCCACTCTCTCTCCCCATTGGCATTCAGCATTCACAAGTCCCCTTTCACTTTTCTTGGTCTATCCATTAACCAATGCATGTGCCATCGGACGCCAACGAGCCACACGCGCATCCGTTTTGCTCACAAAGTTTCAAGAACACACGCATCATCAACGACTAGTTTCAGAGCAATATTAATAAATATGTATATGGTTTAAGTGCACAAAAATAAGTACGAATACTAGTGCACAAATAAGTGTAGATCCCTTAAAAGGATTAGTGTGCGGGTTCATTGAAGGTTATTCTGCCAAATAATTGTTAAAGTGCACAAAAATAAATGTGAATCAACTAAAAGATTAGTGTGGAAAAGCTACCAATTAACAACCTTCACCAACGCATCAATTCTGTGTAAACCAAAGAGGTCACTACTTGTTGATCAACATAGGAAGAAGGCGACATCAACACCACCAACAGCAACAGCAGTAGCGGCAGCATCAACGGCAGCTCAGTAAATGGTAACTCCTCTATCAATAACACTAGATCCGATTAAATATCTGAAAAACCTTCAACATTATGACGTAAGTACCGAGAATTTATACAATTTTAGAGATTTGATTGATAGAATCTATCCCACGTTAGCAAAATTTGACGAACCGAGCCAATTGATTTTCTTTGACATAATAAAAAGTAGGTTGACAAGCAGAACACGACAAGCGATAGAAATAAATAATTCAGTAAAAAATTGGGAGAAGTTAAACAACTATTCTTCCTATACTTTGGAGATAGGAAATCTGTAGAACAATTATACAATAAACTTAAAGCCCCATTTAGGACAACTTGATAGGATTTTTATAAGGACATTAAAACACTATTACGAAGACTAAATAACAAAGTAGGGATAAGTAATCCAAATATATTTAACTCTGAAATAGATCAAAATTGCAAAGCCGCTTTACGCATACTTATCAATAAAATTCCTGAGCCTATGAAAGGTCTATTATATTGCAGGAATCCAGGAACTTTGGAGGATTCTATGCAAATCCTATTAGAGACAGGATATGCATATGTTAGAGACCAAGGTCGATATAATGATAGGAATCCTCAAAACAATAGGCAACATAAATTTTCATCACATTCAGAAACGTTTAGAAGCTCACAAAGTAGAGCAACCAATCTTAGACAAAATAACAACACGTCAAATAACCCATTCAACCAGACATTAAATTATAGGTACAATAATAATGGTTTAAGTTATCAAGCAAATCATAGTGAAAATCAAAGAATCAACAATAACGATGTTGAACCGATGGACACTTTAACCGCTATGTCAAGGCATGTAAATACTTAATAAAACAGGCCGGATTTTCGGCAAGGAAACAGTGCAGTCGATTACCCTATATAGTCGTAAAAACAAAAAATTTTAAATTTAAATTAAGAGTACTGATCGACTATTCAGAAACTAGTATTCTTAATTCTGGTCTATGCTATCCAAAATGGCTAATTAAACTCAATACTCCCATTGAAATATTAACCACTAGTTCACCCATATTCGTAGATAGAAGAGTCAGAATTCCCCTATGCATTTCAGATGCATCCAATTATGCGATTGGAGCAGTCCTAAGCCAAGATAACCAGCCAATATGCTACTACAGTCGAACTCTGAATGAACATGATATACGCTATTCGGCAATCGAAAAATAATTGCTGGCTAGTAAATACTACTAAAGCTACTTAACATTTTAGACCATACCTGTATGGCCGTAAATTCACAATAAAAACTGACCATAGTCCCGTAATCTGGCTTAGTTCAATAAAAGAACCAAATGCCAAGATGCAAAGATGGAAAATCAAGCTCGAAGATTTCAATTTTGACATCGAGTATGTGTATGACAATCAAATCGCTGATGGTCTTCCAAGATTGGAAATTTATTACAACGAAAATGTAAGAAATTATATTGACAAAAACAGCGAAAGACAATTAGAGCAACTTTCGACGATAGGAACAATTCATAGCGCGGATGAAGACAGCAACGATTACACTCCTATTGTCGTATGTTACAATTATTGATAAATTTACCAAACACGTACCTGTACACGAAAGCATAGGGCGTGGATAGCTCTCCTTAATACATTGAAATATAGATTTGCAGAACTAGGTATTCCGAATAAAATAGTAACGGACGGCGAGACAGGACTTTCTTCAATTATTATTGAAGAATTTTTGAAAGAATATAATATCGGACTTTATGTCACAACTCCTTATCATAAGAAGGTTCCATTCTACTCTCATTGAACATATCAGAACATTTACAGTACCGTAATGATATATAATCAAACGATCCACTCTAGAACAAATAAAAGACCTATTGACTTTATCAATGAAACCATATCAAGTGGAGATTACCCTTATAACGTAGAACAAGCCAGGAAAAATAAAGAGAAATACATAAAAAGTATAATGAGAATGAGATAGATTTAACAATAAATAATCACCATTACCTTAAGAACAGGAAAAATAATAAACTTAAACCCATGCACAATTCAATTTTAAATTATAAATACAAAAACGATACAATTAAGTTAAAGGACTTAAAAATTATAAGTGATGATTGTATATCCAATATGTTTAAAGACAACCCTAAATGTAACTTCAAAGAGAATAAAAATCTAGAAACTAAACAACTACACAATAACATATTATAACTATTACATGTTACATCTAGGTACATTCCGTACACAATACTTCAACATAATTGTAATAATTCTACTTTAATTATTATGGACAACAATTTATTAAGGTTTGAAAACTGTAGAATAGAAATAAATAACGTTAAATACGCTAACTTTCTAACCTACGATAACATTATTATTGTGACGAATTACTCTACAGAAGAAATTCATATAAGAAGTATCGAAAATCGCAAATTGTTAAAAGAAATAAGATTCAAAACCTCAAAACATGAATATTTACATTTTGCAATAATATTAATAATAATAGCTTTATCAGTTATCACATTTATTCACAAATGTAAGAATAAAACACGAATTATTATAAAACATATGGATTCTTCGGAGCAGAATCTTAAGGCGGGAGGAGTTACGTTGGCAACGTCTTACCTTCGGTAGGAGGTAAACGTCCCACCCTCTCTCACAATTGGCATTCAGCATTCACAAGTCCCCTTTCAATTCACCTAGTCTATCCATCAACCAATGCATGTGTCATCGGAGGCCAACGAGCCACACGCGCATCCGCTTTGCTCCAAAAAGTTTCAGAAACAAGCTGCATTCCCCTCCCACGAGAAACATTGGGGTACTGCAGAATAAGCAAATTGTAAACAATAGATATACATAAACCTGTAGAACATTTCGAATGAAGTAGTTGTATTGTAGCCTCCGTAACGATAAGTTTCTTCATTAAAGAAATAAATAAACGGTTGTTTTTTTTTACCCCACCGCTCCGTAAATGATGAACACCGTAAATGATGCCAACAGGTATGATTGAGAAAAGTGCACTTCAACAAACACACTGCAATATTCACTGATACCTCGAAGACAGACTGCAGGAGAGCGGAATTTTCTGGATTAGGTAATGCCTATCTGTTTCTGACTATTCCCGTGTGACATGAAATGCGTCTTTTGTGCGACAGTCAAGCGGCCTTAAAAGCATTGAAATCCCATCTCATTTACTCCAAGTTCATCAGTTAATGCAAAAGGGACCTTAAGTGCATAAAACGGCACAAAATTATCTCATCCCTGTACATTCCGACATTTTTAATTAATATAATATTGAACCTTTCATAATATTAAGCCTTTTAATATTTGTTAATTTTAATATAATATTAACCTTTCGACAAACGAATTCTGTAAAATACCATAGTAATATCATCAATGTCTTCCCGTTATCCTCCCAAAAACTCATATCCGCACTTACTTGAGATAAGCTTTTTTAAACCCTCAAATAAATAAATTGCCTCTTTCTCTACAAAATACATCAAAATTTTTTTTTCTACGAAGACATTTTTTCAAATCCGGAAACAGGAAATAATCACTAGAGGCAAGGTCTGGACTATAGGGTGGGTGTTGGATTTCTTCGAAATCACAATCTCGCGCAGCAGCCTTGGAAACTCGCGCCGTGTGAACAGGAGCGTTGTCATGAAGAAGCAACATGGAAAGTGGAATAGTAGAATGTGGCGTTGATGGTTTCCCTTTGAGTCCTAAAAACACTGTGACCATGAGATTCCCGGCAGCAGGAGTGACTTTCAACTTCTTTTGGGGGTCTGTTCTTTTTTTATGCCACAGCATGGACTCTTGTTTGCTTTCAGGGTCATAGTGGTGGACGAACGCTTCGTCCCCAGTAACAATTCGATCCATAACACGATCCGCGTTCTCACTACACATTTACAACATGCGAATCTCGCTTTTTTCTGAGGCGCTGTGAGCTTTTGAGCACCCACCTTGCACTTTGAAAGGTTAAGATGGTCATGAAAAATGGTGTGAATGGTTTCAAGGCCTCCGTGGGCAAAGTATTGCAGTATGCGCAAGAATGCCATTGCCCGCGACGCTTCAATATAAATTTTTATACTAAGTTAGAATTAAGATTTTTTGGTAAACAATAAACCAGTCGATAAAGACCACTAAAGGAAACAAGTCGTTTTCATTATCTGGCGCCCAACGTCGTTGAAAAAAAGCTTGATAAAAGTCGTGAAACAAGAGAAAAGAAAACTCATAGAAGTTGTTAAAAGATTATTGATAAATAAAGACTTAGAGGAAAAGTGCGGAGTAGTAATAATTATCTTTATATTGTTAAGTTAATACAATGGATTTAGTGTTAATGTGAGTGATAACTTTTGTAATTGGTGTAAATTTGTTATTTGATGTAAAAGTGGTTTAATGTTCTGAAACATTACGACTGTAAGATTAAAAATTTAATTAAAAGGGATCTAAGAAAATTGATTGTAAAAGTTGAGAAAAATGAATCAGGAACAACTACAGGAACTTATATCTGCACCTGTTACTAGAGCACAGCAGGAATTTTCTACCCAGTTAAACGAATTAACCGCAGCCATAAGTCGCTTGCAAGCACCACGCATTGAGACATATGCTCCAGTATCTATTGATCCTCTTATTGATTCAGGCTACGCTACCCTTGATTTAATCAAATCACTTGCCGAATTTAACGGAGATAATACTTCCTACCCGGCTTCGCGAACAGCTGTCCATTTCGCATTGAATTATTATAAAGAGGGATCAGAAAAATATTACAAAGCTATTGGTATCTTCAGAAATAAAATTACGGGCAATGCCAATGCCACATTGTCATCATTCAAGGCAATCATAGTTAGACTCAATCAAACATAATCTGATAAAAGACCGATTCATGTGTTGGAAAACGAGCTAAGTATTCTAACTTAAAATAATTTGTCTATTATTGATTATTACGACTTAGTCGACAAACAGTTAACACTCATAATTAATAAACAAACAAAGACCTATAATTCAAATTATGATCTTATAGATGCTCTTAACGAGCGCGCAAGGGAAAATACCCTTAGAGTTTTCATTTCAGGACTTCGTCGCCCTATATGTGACATTCTGTTTTCATCAAAACCGACAGATCGTCCTACTGCCCTGGCAGTCGCACAAGAACTCGAAATGAATCATAAGCGTTACGAGTTCGCACGCACATTTGCAGCTAGGAGTTCAAGCAGGCCTTTAAGGCAGAATACATTAGTTCAAACACCATTCCCACATCTACAACAGAATAACCAATCGTATCGTCGTTCGAGTTAAAAATTTAAGAAATCAATTCCTATGAGCGTCGACCCCGGTAGTTCCGTGTTTAGAAAACCGCCAAATTTCCAAAATGATATGGTCGCTCTTGCCCTTTATTACAAAAAAAAAAAAAAAACAGTAACTGGACAAGAGCTGCGATTATTATTAGACACGGGAACTTCCAAAAATTTTATAAAAAATGTACCTTACTTAAAAGGAGTTTCTACAATGGAAACTCCATTTCAAGTAAAATCAATTAATGGTGTTAATATAATATGGAAATATTGCAAAGTTGATGTCGTAGGAAAAACATCTACATTTTTTATACTTTCCAACCTCAACATAATAATAATAATAATTGAGTGGCACTACAGCCCACAGCGGACCAGGGCCTAGCTTCTACAACAACTACTCGTGTTGTGCATGCTACTGTTTTTCCCGAGTAGAAGGGACCTACAGTTTTTTGCCGACTCCGAACGGCGAGATTTGAGAAGCTTTCCATAGACAATGATTACTCTTTGAGTGTTGTCAGCAACTCGAAAGAGGTGGTGCCGTGAAAAAATGCGAGGTGTCCCGCCGGGAATCGAACTCAGCCTTCATGCGCGGCGGTCGATGCACTTACCACTACGCCACGGCGACCACTCAACATATTTGATGCAATTATAAGATATGACTTCTTGAAAGAAATTGGGGCGAAACTAGACATTATAAATAATATTTTGTTCCACAAAAATGGTCAGGAACGAATAAAACATTCTTCTTGCAAGCAAGTTTACTCGCTGACTTTAGATGAAGAACACGTTCCGTTACACGTTTTAGATCAATTTCAATATTAGTGCCTTCGCCGAACCTAATAGGGCATTACCCTATAACACTAATGTGAAAGCGACAATTCGTACGACAAAAAAACAACCAATTTACACGCGAAGCTATCCATATCCCATTTCCGCTTCAGAATTTATTAACAATGAAATAAAAACTTTGCTTCGAGACGGTATTATTCAAAAATCATGTTCTCCCTATAACTCACCAATTCATGTCGCTAGTAAAAAGGGCTTCGACATTCATGGTAAACCACGTTTGCGTATGGTGATTGATTTTAGAAAAAAGTAATGAAAAAACAGTGCCCGATAGGTATCCGATACCGGATCCTTCGGTTATTTTGGCTAATTTAGGAAATTCTGAATATTTTACTACTCTAGACCTGAAATCAGGTTTCCATCAAATTGAGATGGATAAAAGAGACATACAGAAAACAGCGTTCAGTATAAATAACGGAAAGTATGAGTTTTGTCTATCACCATTTGGACTGAAAAATGCACCTAGCATTTTCCAAAGGGCAATTGATGATATTCTTCGGGAGGACACAGGCAAAAGTTGTCACGTCTATGTCGATGACATCATTATTTATTCGCCCAATGAACAGGCACACTTATGTGACATTGAAAATGTACTAGGCAAACTTGAACGAGCAGGAATGCGTGTTTCGCCAGAGAAATCAACATTTTTCAGAAAGGAAGTAGAATTCTTAGGGTTTTTGGTATTTCAAAAAGGAATTAAAACGTGCTCAGACAAAGTACACGCTATACTTAGCTATAAAACGCAAAGTACACTTCGATCGCTTCGATCATTTCTAGGGCTCTCCGGATATTATCGTAAATTTATCAGAGATTATGCCGCAATTGTTAAGCCCCTAACGAAATATCTTCGTGGTGATAACGGACGTCGGAACAAATCAGTCTAAAACTGTTAAAATAGAGCTCGACAAGGAACCTCTACTTGCTATTGAACGTATAAAGAAAATATTGGCATCTGATGACATTCTTCTTTCGTATCCTGATTTTAACAAACCGTTTGAATTGTCCACAGATGCCTCGTCAGGCGCTTTGGGCGCAGTTTTGTCCCAAAACGGGAGACCGATCACGATGTTATCACGAACATTGTCGAAAACGGAAGAAAATTACGCAACAAATGAACGGGAACTTCTTGCCATTGTTTGGTCTCTAAGAGTGCTTCGTCATTATCTTTGTGGAACTAAGGACATCCGTATATTCACGGATCATCAGCCATTGACGTACGCCATATCGGATAAGAATCCAAATACAAAGATTAAAAGATGGCGCTCGTTTATTGAGGAATTTTCTCCTAAATTTTTTTATAAGCCAGAGAAAAAGTGGGGAAAAGCAATACAGTACATAGCGAAATCTCATTGACAAACGTCATTAAGACTATCCGGTATCCGATTAACAAATTTAAGAATCAATTCATACTAACGAAATCAAACTATTTCAGCAAACAAACAAAAGTTCTGTTTCAAAAACATATACGTCATATTATAAATTTTGATTCAGTTGAAAACTTATTTAAGTGCTTAAAAGATACTGTAAATCCAAGCGTAACGAACGCCATTTTTTGTGACCTATCAACATTAGCTCATATTCAAAACACTTTATGGTTAGAGTTTCCCGGCACTAAATTTTTACACACTGAAAAAATGGTAATTAATTTGACAAAAAAGATAACCAGTTAGAATAACAGAACAAATTCGCTCATAGATCCCTTCAGGCGAACTTCCACCAAATTATAGAGGAATATTACTTTCCTGAGATAAGGAAACTGTTAAGTTCCATCGTAACCAGTCGCAAAATTTGTCTAGAAAACAAATATCAAAGAAAGCCCCATAAGCCGGAAACTGGCAAAACATCGATCCCCAAGTATGCAGGAGAAATACTTCACATTGATCGTTTTATAACAGATAAAAAACTCTTCCTGACTTGTATAGACAAGTTTTCCAAATTTGGAACAGTAAAACTTATAGTGTCTCGATCATCTGTTGACATTAAAAACGCGTTGTTAGAAATACTTGGCCGCTATAGAAATACAAGAATAATAATTTCTGATAACGAAAAAGCTTTTCACTCTAATTTGATTTAAAGTTTACTTAGAGATAATTTTTCAATAGGGCAATTTTTTGTTCCTACACTCCACAGCCAAAGTAATAGACAAATCGAAATATTTCATGCAACTTTATTAGAAATAGCCAGGTACATAAAGTCACAACAACAAATAGGAGAGGCCACTGATTTAATTTTATTAGCAACCCATAGATATAACAGTAGCATTCATTCCGTAATAAATGCAAAACCAATCGATGTAATTCATAATCGTCCCCCTCAGGATGAGGTAGAAATAAGTATAAAACTGAGTGTCGCCCAAGAAAGAACACTTCAACGTCTCATCGAAACTGCCTCTACCAAAATGTACAAACCAGGTGAAAAGGTATTTCTACCTCACCGAGTACAAACTAATGGCTTAAGACAGTACAGAGATACTCAGTGAAATATTGGATGCACATAGTAAATATGAAATCATTAAACAGCAAACGGAGGAAATATTAAATATTCTTAATGTTCTGGAAGTTTCTAAAGGATTTGCTATGTAGATCAATCGATATTATAGGAACAGCTTAAAAATTTATAGCAGGGACACCGGACCACAGCGACTATGAAATACTTCTCACAAAGGAAAAATTTTTAATTCTAAATGGATAGATGGATAAAAATTCATTCTCAACTACAACAAAAAATTAATGAAATCACAGACCAAATAAATTCATTAACTCACCCCATTAAGGAAAATTCAATTTCAAAATTCGATAAACAATCACTCCTTTTAGATTGCCTTTTAAACAGAAATATACACATTATATCTCATTTCAATAACATTGTTTTATAAGTTGTACTTCCAAAAAAATGGAATTATAAATCCACTCATTTTAGACAGTCTTTAAATAAATACTTTAATCAATTTTGAAAATATACCGATAAGCGTCAATAATTTGCTAGCAGCATCTAAAGTAAACATTTTGCAAAACTCTGATGTAATCCAATATACACTAAGAATACCTAAAATAGATAAAATTTGTAATTTTTTAAGTATCTATCCCGTAAGCCATTATAATGAAATAATTAAGTTAAATGTAAGTAACGCAGCAAAATGTGACCGAAATTATCAGCCGCCAACGGATTGTGCGAACATAACATCGATGCACATATGTAAACCTGTGGAAGACGTTTGTTTAATGCACCTTCTGAATAACAACACCGCCGCATGTCCAACAGAAAGCTCATATAACCTTCCAGACATACAACTGATCGAGGATGGAATAGTAATTCTAAATGAAGTTCCATCGACTAAAATATTTTACGAGCAAGAAATCTTAATAAATGGGACATATTTAATCACATTTTCCGACACAATAAGGATTAACGAAACTATATACACCTCCAACAAAATTCCAAAGTATGCAGAACCACTCCCAGCCAAAACAGTTGCGATTTAATTTTCAGAGCACGACACAAAGCTTTCTCTACCATACCTGCAAAGATGCATATCCAGAATACAAACCACATTGAAGAACTGAGAGAAGACGTTTCAAGGCAAACAACTTTACGGTGGTCGACATTCCTAACCCTCTCGGCAATATTTGTAATTGCAGGAGTAATCATTTCTATAAGACAACACAAAATGAAAGCAAGAAAGGAGACAACTGCACAACAACAAATGGCTATTAAATATCTTAAGGATCGAAGCTATTAAATATTTGAAGGATCGAAACCAGGCCGTCTCGAATTTAACAGGGGGAGGAGTTAGCACACACGCCTCACAACAGCAGTTGTAGCTGCGTAGGACGCGAGTTATGTGTTAGCTCTTTAGAGTAACACGTCTTAACTAAAGTTAGATAATTAAACACGAATGTTCTTCGGAACAGAAACGTCTTGATTGAGCTAATTGAAAATCAAGACTAAATTACTTAGAGTAAAATGTACAATGCAAAGGTACAATACAAACTTCAGTCGGTGCAAAAGCCAAACGTGGGAATGAAGAAAAGGTGTCAAGCGGAAAATGTGAAATGGGAGATTAGTGAGAGACAAGCAAGGTAAATTGAAAAATTACGGGGAATATTTAAAGAAAGATGATCTTCGGGACGGATGTGAAGATTCGGGTTGCGTCTGGGACGTAACACCTCCCCTCTTAGATTGTTGACTCCCCTGAGGCAATATATTATTAATTCTTATCTTAAGCTTCTTATGTTTAATGAAACAAACTGCACAGAGAATTACAATTAGAAGAATTACAAATAGAAATGAAGTGCCAAAAACAATATATTCTTTTTTCTTATACTTAAGTTCAGTAATCTTGTCTATATTTTCTATTTCGTTGAGAACAATATTATCAAAAAGCAGTTCTTTATTAATATATTTTAGTTTTTCTGAGTTGTCCAATACAATAATACTTTGTTTAAATACTAGATTGTTGTTACTTATAATTCTATCTCCGATTTTTACAGAACAATTACTAAGATTTATTATATAATTTCCGTTAAGATTAAAATTTCTTATGTCACAAGTACTAGTACATCTAACATTTTTTTGGTTTTTGATATGACAATGACAAGTCCATCTCTTAATTGTAATATTTCGGATGCATTATTGAATATATTTATACAAGTATTCTTAACAATACAATTATTTAGTAACTTAAGGTTCTTTAGTTCAACATTTTGTTCGTAACGATAAGTTTTATTTTCGGATTTTACTATCTCTTGGAGTTCGAACATTAATTCTCTGTTTTGCGTATTGCCAACGGGTATGAGTAAGGCTCCTAATTTAATATTGCTTAATTTATATTGGTCTACATTATATGCTAATATTTCTTCATTTGTTAGAATATTACTGTGCAATATACCATGTTTAGCAGAAGATATATTGTCCTGTATGTGTTCGACATTATCTTGAAGAATTTTTAATTTTAACATAAAGTCGATATAAAGAGTTTGAAGAAATAGCTTCTCATTAAAACTGTCTGTATTACGAAGCCTATCAGCTAAGATTTTCCTATATTTATCAATTGAATTTTTGAGTCTTGTTAATGTATCGTTAAAGCTTAAATAAATTTTGTTTTGTTTATTTAAGTTTTGAATAGCATTATGATTATTCTCCTCAATAACCTTAAGATGTTGCTCTATTTCTTGACGATCATCGTCGTTCATGATACCGAATAGCCATTTATGTACGGTTCCTACAAGATTCACTAAACCTCTTTTTTGTCTATTTGGTATTAAAGTTTGAATTTTATTCCTTATAGTAAAGATCTGAAGTTCTATGAGGGACCGTTTTTCTGCTAAATCAGACTGCTTAATGGCTTGCTCTAAGTTATCCAGGACGTTCGAGATTTCCTTTGGGTTCACTATATGCAATATAGTGTCGTAAGTAACTGCATACTGAACTATATCGAGATCCACTTCCATGTATCCCAAATTCGTCTCGATTTTTTCCACCGTCAACTGAGCTTTACTCATTGTCCACATCGCCAGGAACAAGAGTATTCTCATCAGCCAATTCGCCTTAAAATTTGTTTTTACGCTTTATGTTAGCAACATGTATATTTTGGAGGTTCGATTTGATAAACTTTGGTTGTTCCTTATGTCGTACCGCTTTATAATTCTTAATGTAACCTTCTTCCCTGATCTCAGTATATTTTTCCCTGTCTTTGTTATGTTTAATGAGCGATTTCTCCTTTTCTTTCTTCAAATGTAAAAATATGTTGGCTTTGTCGCATTTACCCTCATGTACATTTATAGGCTTTTCTTTTATAATCGAATGATAGCTATTGTTATACCATTCGATTGCTTTGCTTATTTTTTGTTTTATACTCAAGCTTTTGTACTCAATACCTAACATTCTAATTTTTTCAGAAAGGGTATTATGAAAACGTTCGATATCCGCGTTGCCTGTATGATTATTTGGCTTAACCAAATGCAGTTCTATGCCCTCTTGTCTAAAGAATTCCTTAATATTTATACTTTTAAATTCGTTATCTGTTATTAATTTTTGGAAATGACCTACTTGTGATTTGAATTGCCGAATTTTTTCAATTATTGTTTGATTATTTCTGTCCTCTAAATAAAATGCAAGAGCGAATTTCGAAAATCTATCTATGAATGTGAGAAAGTTAGCTTTAGAATTTGTGTAAACATCCATATGTATTATTTGCTTCGTATCGGTGGGTGTTTCAGTAGCCTCAAATTTTTGCCTAATCGGTTTCCTGTCATATTTGCTTCTATTACAAACATCGCAGTTGTTTATAAATTTTTGAATTAATGACTTCAGGTTAGGGAAATAGATAAGTCTTTTTAAACCTTCATAATTCTCATTGAAACCAGTGTGACCAGTTTCAAATTTATGGTATCTTTTTATCTCTTTATACGCTTGGTCTTCGTTTTCTAGATCTTTTTCATGAAACGAACATCTTACGAATTTTATAGAGTTTACACCATCAAAAAGTTCAATAATCTTTTGCTTCAATTTATTATATTCACTATCATTTAATTCTGTATAAATTCCTATCTTCCCTGATTTAATATTTCTTCTCAATATGTCGCTTACATTGTTTTCCAAATCACTAGAACTAATGAAAATCTTTTTGTTATTATTTCTGACTTCGACTTCATTTGTTTTATTAACGGACAATAAAATATATGATTTGCATTCGAAAACGATTAACTACAGTATCGAGTATAGGGATATGGTTATTTGAATTTTCTAGTTGAGAATGAATAGTACCGCTTGCTTCGTCGTCAATATTATAACGTAATGATAGGTTACTAGTTTCTTCAGAATTCTCAGTATTTTCTTCATTAGTTTCCAAAGCGTTTATTTCGTTGGTAGTGTTATTTATGCGACTAAGAAAGTTTGCAACTATATTTTCTTTGCCTTTGATGTAATCTATATCAATGTCGTATTCTCCTACTCTTAATAACCATCTTTGCAATCTTGGACTAATATCTTTTCCGTTTGTTTTTGCATACAACCACTTTAAGGGCTGATGATCTGTCAACAGATTAAATTTTACACCGTAAAGGTATGGTCGAAAGTAATTTGTAGCCCATACTATTGCGAGTAGCTCTTTTTCTGTTGTAGAATATTTACGTTCATGATCGTTAAGTGTTCTACTAGCAAAGCAAATAGGATGATCACCTTGTTGGAGTACTGCACCAATCGCAAAATCACTAGCGTCAGTAGCAAGTTTAAATTTTCTCCTAAAGTCGGGATATTTCAAAACAGGTGCTTCCGTTATAATTTGTTTGAGCTTTTCAAAGGCTTGAATATAATTTGGGTCCCTTGTATTTAGTTTTACGCCTTTCTTCAAGTAATATGTCATTGGCTGGGCAACCTTAGCATAATCTTTAATAAATTTCCTATAAAAGCCGGTCGTACCCAGAAACGATTTTATCTGTTTTAGCGTTTCAGGTAATTTTAATTTGACGATATCTGCTATTTTCTTTTCGTCAACTTTGATTCCTTCGCTAGTTAATATGTGGCCTAGATATGGTGTCTCTTTACCTAAAAAGTTGCACTTATTAAATTGTATTTTCAAATTGTATTTCCGAAGTCTCTCGAATATTTTTTTAATGCTATTTACGTGTTCGCTAAGAGTTGTACTAAATACCAAGATATCGTCGATATAAACAACACATATCTTGTTAATGTAATCTCTTAGGACGAAATTCATCAGACGTTGGAAAAATTAAGGGGCGTTTTTTAGTCCGAAGGGCATACGAACATATTCGAAGTGGCCCTGAGGAGTAGAAAAAGCTGTTTTCATTCGGTCTTCCTCCTTCACTAGGATTTGGTGAAACCCTTTTGCCAAATCAAGTGTTGTAAAGTATTGAGCTCTGCCAAGTTTATCCAAGATGTTTTCAATGGTTGGCATTGGAAACTAATCGCTAACAGTTATTTCGTTTAACTTTCTATAATCTATAACGATCCTCCAAGCCTTGTTCTCATTGAAAGCTCGTTTTTTTCTCTACTATCCATAGCGGACTATTTTATGGCAAAGAGCTGTGCCTTATTATACCTTGCTTCAGCTTTTCGTTGATTTGTCTGGTAATTTCACGTTCATGAACTTGAGGATATCTGTATATTTTGCTGTATACAGGAGCATTAGTTGTGGTCACTATTTCATGTTTGACTTCGGAGGTGCAAGTCAAAGTATCGCCCTCTTTATAGAAGAGATCATTATTGGACTTAATTAAGTTACGTAATATATTTATCTCCTCTTCATTTACTGAATTCGAAGGGATATTCGAAAAGTTTGGGGCACAATATTCTAATTGGTGAATTTCATTTACATCATAAGGAAAAGAATTTATGAATTAAATGGGATTGTTGCGTATAGTTAGAATTCCCTTACTCAAGTCTTTGATGGCATCAAAAGCTTTCAAAAAATGTTGGCCTAGAATTGCGTCAAATGATTTGTTAACAAATTCCGTTAACTTCCATATCATAAGAGCATCTTCCTTAAATTCGAGCGGTATCTCTGTCGTTATTTGGGTATTAACGACATTAACACCGTGGGGTGTTTTGAGAGTAATAGGTTCTTTCAGATATTCTCTCTTGTAGTGTGGTAATTTTCTACAATCGAGGAGAGAAATCGAAGAACCTGTGTCAATAAGGCAGATGATTTTATTGCGTCCTATTGTGAACTCTACTAAGGGTAGATTGTTGTGTTGGCAATTATGGGAAAATTTACATGCTCAACATGATCAACACTCATAGCATCTCCATTTCCGCTGGAATTTTAGGCTTCAGGCCTTGAATTATTTTGTTGCTGTCTATAATTCTGCCTATTGTTATTATTAAACCTAAAATTTTGTCTGCTATTTCTGCTCTGTCTTGAATCATTTCTATTGTTATTATTGCTATTCTGATTTGCCTGTCTATTGTTATGACTAGATGTTGGTTCATTATACCTATAAGAGGAACTCCGTCTAGTACCATTATCACTGCTATGAGATGGGTTTCTAAAGTTTCTGCAGTTGGCATTAGGCTTATTTTGAGAAGAATCACGGATAAGACCATGATTTTCAAGAAGAGTAAAAGCTTCTCTTAGACTTTCAATATTTCTATTTATTACAATTGCGGCCAAATTTACATCTATATTGCTTAAGAACGAACGTCAAAATAAGGTTTTTTTTTTCCGATTCGAATACCGACTGCGCCAGTTATGTGTTAGCTCTTTAGAGTAACACGTCTTAACTAAAGTTAGATAATTAAACACGAATGTTCTTCGGAACAGAAACGTCTTTATTGAGCTAATTGAAAATTAATACTAAATTACTTAGAGTAAAATGTTCAGTGCAAAAGTACAATACAAACTTTAATGTGCAGTCGGTGCAAAAGCCAAACGTGGGAATGAAGAAAAGGTGTCAAGCGCAAAATGTGAAATGGGAGATTAGTGGGAGACAAGCAAGGTAAATTGAAAAATTACGGGGAATATTTAAAAAAAGATGATCTTCGGGACGGATGTGAAGATTCGGGTTGCGTCTGGGACGTAACACGCGTGTCGAATATTATCAATTTTTATATTAGAATATTATTACGAGTATATTAAAATTTTTAAATTAGAATTAAGATTTTTTGGTAAACAATAAACCAGTCAATAAAGACCACTAAAGGAAACAAGTCGTTTTCATTATCTTGTACAAGTAGTAGTCGGGGCGCCGGAGTGGGTGTCGTCTTCAATGCTCTCTTTTTGCCTCTCTTGAACTCACTACACCACTTGTGCACAGTTCATAATGAAGGTGCAGAACCCTCAGTCGATTACAGAAATCCGTACAGGAAAGACGTACATCGACTTAAGTGCGTGGTTGCCTAGACAACCAAATAAACAAACAAAAAAATTTTTGAAAAAGAAAATCAAAAATTATCAAAATTCAAGCAAATTAAAAAAAAAAAAAACAATCGATTTGAATAAAAAAACAGTTTTGAAATGGATGAAGAGCTGCTTTCGAGTGACAACTCAGAAAGCAGCACAGACATAAGCAAGAAGAGAAGAAAGAAAATGAAGCCGCAGGCGCAGTTTAAGAGACGGCTGCGTAATATGGATTCTCTTAAAAAAACGGAGAACAACGACGTTGTGACGTACAGCGGAAATGGGAATTCTTTCTCAAAACTCGCTTCGTCTAATGAAATTGCTGCAGCTGAAAAAGAGCTGGAGGAGAAAATTAAGCAAAAAAATGAGCTGGAGGAGTTTATTAAAGCCCTCCAGCAAAAGCTCGAAACAAAACGGGCTCACAACCAGCAACAACAAAAACAGCAGCAAGAACAACAGCAGTTACAGACACAGCAGCAGCAGCAGAAAAAACAACAGCAAGAACAACAGCAGCAGCAACAACAGCAGAAGCAGCAACAACAACAGCAGCAACAACAACAGCAGCAACAACAACAGCAGCACCAGAAACACCAGCAGCAGCAGAAGCAGCAGCAACCGGAGAAACAGCAGCAGCAAAAACAACAGCAGCAACAGAAAACTAAAAGGAAACAAAGGGTGCCGCCGATAAACATCAGCGGCATGGAAACCGCAGACACCATTCAGGTATGTGAGTTGTCTGTGGGGGACGATTTTTTTATTAAAAATAAAGGTAATGAGAAGCAAGCTGTCCACTGCTTAACAGAGGGCAGCTTTAAAAAAGTTAAAACTTCGTTGACGACAGCTGGGGTGGAGTTTACCACTTTCACCCTAAAAAGCGAGAAGGTCCATACGGTCCTTCTCAAGGGCTTAGCTGCTGCAACTGAACCGGAGAGTGTCATGAAGGCTCTTCAAAAATTGAAGGTAGAGGGCGTGGAGTTTATGGCGGTTCGTCGCTTCTCCACTGTCCGATCCAGAACGCCGCCTGTGCGCATGCTTCCCCTCTTCCTGGTCCAGGTCTCTCCGGGGAGCAAAATTGAATGTCTGAGGAGCATTAAGCTCCTCAACAAACAGGAGGTCTCCTGGGAGAGGCTCAGGAGGACGAAACAGATGCTTCTTTGCGCAAGATGCCAGACCTTTGGCCACGCCGCGGCGAACTGCAACAAGCAGCCTCGTTGCGGCAAATGCGCAGAGAGGCATCTGTCTGCGCAGTGTCCCCTTGGAGAGGGAAGAGTTGAGGACAGGGCGCGCTTAAAGTGCGTGCACTGTGGTGCAGGTGGACATCCCTCTAGCTACAGGGGCTGTCCAAAGGTCAAGCAACTCCATAGAGAGTTGCTTAAGAAAGACATAAAAAAAACAACAAAAGTGGCGGATTCAAGGCCGGTGCCGAGAATTCCAGCCACAACTGTTACGCCGGTGGTTTCCTACGCCAATATGGTGTCAGGTAGGCGACCGGCACAACAGACATTGCCGGCAGTAACGTCGGCACCAGTAGGGGCCCCAAATATGGGAATTCCCGATTTGTTCAATCTTGTGTCGACAATGATGGCCAAGATTGAGCGATTTGAAGATCGTTTGGTGCGAATGGAGCGAGTCCTTTCGTCAAGACCCGGTGGGTCGAGTACGTATCCATAAAAATGGATACTCCAGCTGCTGGAGACCTCTCGATCCTGGCGGTGAATGTAAATTCACTCGTCAGGATCGAGAGAAGATTGACTTTGCTTCACCTTTTGGAGTCTCATAAGCCTGATAAGTTGATGGTTAGCGAAACCAAGCTAAGCCGGAAGCACGTACTCAGGTACAACGACTACATAGTCATTAGAAGAGACCGCCCCCGTTCCACACAAGCGGGCGGGGTCGCTCTCTTCATTAAAAAAGGCTTACGCCATAAAGTCGTGTATTGCGGTGAGGTGCGAACCTTCGGTGTACTGGAGGCTTCGATTGCGTGCATTTCTCTCCAAGGTGGAAGGAAACTGTACGTAGTCGCGGTCTATGAACAGATGCACCTCAGTCTGCAAATTTCATCTCAGAGCTCGAGACTCTCTTCCGAAAGCTTCGGCTTTGCTCGGAGGAGAATTATTTTGCCATCGCCGGAGATTTGAACGCGAGGCACGTGGAATGGGGCAATTCTGTTCCAAATCCGAGGGGAAATTCACTCTTTGAGTGGATGACGCGGCACTCTATTGAGTTCAAGCTGAATTTGCTTGCAACCGATAGACCGTCGTTTCCCAGAAGCGGGTCTTATTTGGATCTCCTGCTAATAGATAGACGACTGACGTTACGAGACATGGACTCTCGCACTAGGAATTGTATGACAACGGTGGAGTACGACAGTGACCACTGTGGTCTTGCCGCGGTTATTCAATTCCCGAACGAGCTGGTGGAACTTGAAGAATTCGCCGAGACGCACCCTTTCGATTATCGAAGGGCTCGTTGGCCGCGTTTCTCTAGGGTCCTATCCAGGGAACTACGTTCAAGCCAGATAACACCACCTTCGGACAGAAACCTGACGAACGAAGAGGTTGACAGGTACCTCATACAAGTCGACAACACAATTCAACGAACCATGGACAGGACGCTTCCTAACGTATCACCTACGACAGATGGCGACATTTATCGTAATGATACCATCGACGCACTGCACGTGCAAAAAAGCAGACTGCTGTCATAACGACTTAGAGGCTGTTCGACTTGACAGGACAACCGATAATGAAAACCTACTAACTTCGGTTGGCATAGATCCGGATGAGGCTGTGCTTGACAATGAGTTCTTCATTGTTGAGGATGCCCAAGAGAAGGTAGAGGCAATAGGAGCTGTTTTTCAGAAAGTGTACACGGTCAACGACTCTCGTCGGCCGAACCACGACCTGGAGAACAGAGCCATGCTGAACCACTTCCACCTTAGAAATGAAATACAGCAGTGGCATTCTGAGAATCCTGGTTTTACCAGTTTCAATGACGAAAATCAGGCAACCAATGCTGTCGCCCAAGATGGCTCCAATGCCATCCTCATTTCGAAGGAGGAACTCAAAGACATCTTCAACGGTTTGAAGAACAAAAAGTCGACTGACATCGACGGGATACCAAATATAGTGTTACGTCATCTCCCTGACGAGGCGGTAGAGATATACACAATCCTGTTTAACAATGCGCTGAGTAATACACATTACCCAGCGCATTGGAAGACGGCGGTAGTGCAACCTCTCCCCAAAAAGGACAAAGATTCCTCGCTTCCGAAAAATCTTCGGTCGATAAGCCTCCTCCCCTGCATAAGCAAGGTTTTCGAAAAGATTGTTAACAGGGTCCTGATCCAGTGGACTGAGGACAATAAAATTATACCGAACAAAGTGATTGGCTCCATGCACAACTTGATTGCATTCGCCGACGATTGGGTCGCATACCGGACGGCACCAAAGATAGAAGTCATTAACACGCTCCTGCAACGTGACTTCGAAAAAGTCCAGCAATTTTGCGACGACTGGAAGTTGAAAATCAACCTCCAGAAGTGTGAAACAATCCTCTTCCGGACTCCGTTATACAGGGCCTCAAGAGATACGAAAAAGAATTGGCGCAAGTTCGGCATATTGGACCCACGGGGTCAGCCACTAGCCCTGAAGAGTGTAGTGCGATATCTTGGCATTATGTTGGATCAGTATCTGTATGGAGGTATTCATATAGATACAGCTCTGACGAAAGCTAAGAAAAGCTTCGCTATGGCAAGGGGGTTGTTTTACAGCAGCCAACTTAACGCCAAAGTGAAGCGAATCTGCTACAAGGCCCTCATCCGGCCAATCATGGTGTATGGCTGCCCAGTGTGGTTCAATGTGAGTCCTTCCCAAATGGAAAAAATGAGGGTATTCGAGAGACAATGTCTTCGCGCATGTCTCAAGAAGTACAGAACCCCGGAATCTGACTACAAGAAGTTCTATCCTAATGAAGTCTTGTATAACGAAGCAAACGTGAACAGGGTTGATAATTGTATCATTAAGCTGATTCGGAGGCATGTTGCACGAGCCATGACTTCTGAGAATGATCTCATATTTGGGGCCTACTACCCAAATGACGAGTACCACGAGAACGCTCGCCGAAAGGGTTTTCTTCCACCGGAAGCGTTCTTGTATCTTGACCGCATTGGACTGATCCAGGATGCGGAGGCATGTCCACTTATCTACCACGTGGTGAGAAGGACAGTGGACAGGCGACTGTTGTACGACGCCAACGTCGTTAGTCGGGATGCTCTCCGGTTCAGCACATCCATCTCCATCCGTGATAGGATGGACACGGATAAGGACCGGGGGTTCTACTGGTGGTTAGAGCCACACGAGGAACCAGCTGTCGTCAGCCTGTTAGGCTAGGGTTGGTCCCCCACGGCCAACTCACATTTAGTATAAGTTAGGTTTAGTTAGTAATTAAGATTACATATAAAAACTGTACATAGATAAAAAAAAAAAAAAAAAAAAAAACAAAAAAAAAAATTTATTATTAAGTTAGAATAGGATATATTAAGGTAGATTATTTTTGTGGAAAATTCCATAGACAGCTAAGTTTTTTAAAAAAACGTTTTCTTAGTTTTTACAAAATAAATAATAGTTTTTATTAAAAAAAATAACTAGCAATGACGCCGAAAGGCAAAAACAAAACAAATATATCAATAGTTTAGCTTAGAGCGCCCGCATAGAGCCAGTAAGTTGTTATAAGATTTCATTTATGTCGTACCTAGGTTAAGCGTTTTATACCTAGTTTTAAAATACCATTAGATAAATAATAAAAAAAATGCCTTTTAAACTAAACTAAACTAAGGTGCAGAACCCTGGTAAACAGCCACAATCTCTTCATGAATAGTGTTTTGACTTTTTCCTTGCTTAGTGAGAAATTTAATTATTCTCGATTTGCACCATCATCGTCTCAGTTGCCATTATGATTCTGTTTAAATAGAGACAAAACCTCGAATTAATAATCACTTTAGGAACTGTTCTAGTATTTATTTTTCTACAATTCTTACAAGAGAAGTAGTCAGATCCCTTACATTTTAAAGAACTTTTGCGTACCGGAACAATATTAGTGTATTTTTTGATAAGAATAGTAAGTAACACATCAATACATCTTTAATGTGCTAAGTAAGAAAATGCAAATGTAAAATAAATATAAACTATAGAGAACATTGAAAGATAGTCTCCTCATATTTCCTTCTCCGAATTATTGCTCCTTGTCGGCTGGCTGAGTCTCTTTCAGAATTTGTCGGCTGTATCTAATTGTCTGTGCTATAACCGCTCATTCGTTATCATCACAATCGTATGTACGCAGTTAACCAAAGGGTCTCTGTTGATCTTATTAAAGGTTTGCTCAGATTCCAAAGAAATATACACCAAGGAAGGCATTTGTTACTAGTGGAAGTTTTCGAAGGCCATGCAAGCTTTCTACACATTTTTGTTAGTACTAATCGTTCAATCGACACTGGAGCTGACTTGTGCGTTTATTCTCATTCGTACCTTCAGGGCCATCGACAAAAATTGATAGAACTGGCAAATATAACAATAATTCTGACTTATGAGCCAACTACACTAACTATCAATTGTCGTGATCTTAATTTGAGGAATGTCAGTCATCAAAACGGTCGACTGATTCGACACCTTATCTTAAATTACTAGCAACTTTTTCGGATAGACGACGACGCCTGGTCCTCCAGGTACCCAGAAGTCTCGAAGGGAATGTCTGTGTTAAGATACTTAATTTTATCAGAGTTGCTGGTCTTTACCACTTTACATGGTACCAAATGAGTTTCGGCCTTGCGGATACTATATGCATTGAATTCCAGAACGGAACCAGATGGATATCCTGTACGTCATGGACAGGATTTTGCTCTGTCATTATTAAGTAAGAAAATTGTTTCTCCTTATGATCTTGTAAAAACATTTTATCAAATTCGACGAGGACAATCCCCAGACCGCCATTCTAACGCCATTTAGAATGTTTAAGTTTCTGTAGGCTTTTGGTCGCTCAAACATTTCAACGATCGAGCGTCGACTTTGGTTCGCGTACAATGATAACATCCTCGTTGTATCATCATCCATGTGGGAGCATATTATTGTTTTGCCTACCTACGGTATTATGTTGTTACGGGCAATTCTAAAAAGCGTGTTTTTGGCCAACATTCAGTTTAATTCCTTGGATATTTCGTTAGCAGCAAAATTACCCCACCACTGCTAGTTAAAATAAAATAATCCGATCATTTCCATGTCCATACACTGTCAAGAAGCTGTGCTAATTTTAAGGCTTGTTAAAGGATGTGGTCGCCGTGACGTAGTGGTAAGTACGTCGACCGCCGCGCAGAAAGTCTGAGTTCGATTCCCGGACGGGACACCTAGCATTTTTTCACTGCACCACCTCTTTCGAGTTGCTGACAACACTCAAAGATTATCAATTGACTACGAAAAGCTTCTCAAATCCAGCCGTTCGGAGTCGGCAAAAAACTGTAGATTCCTTCTACTCGTGAGAAAACAGTAGCACGCACAACACGAGTAGTTGTTGTAGAAGCTATGCCCTGGTCCGTTGTGGGCTGTAGTGCCACTCAATTATTATTATTATTAAAGGAGGTTTATTTTTAAAACCACATGGACAAAAGCTCCCTTGCAGGATCTTCTGCAAAGCAATAATATATTATACAACACTTACCTGGAGAGGACAACGTTGTTGCGGATGCCCCCTACCGAAATGAAGGAGTGAAAGAGGCACTTGACCTACTTATACAGAAGACTGACACAGAACTTAACAAAATATTGGAGTCTCATCAAATTTAATATAATAATAAGGATACCCGAAGCTAATACTTCAATGTGCTGTGATGTATTTACAGCAACAGATCGACCGTTAGTTCTTATTCACGAATTGTCGCAACCTGAAGATGTACAACCAAGCTTGTTACTCGAGGCTATATTCTATTTTAAAGGGGGGGGGGGCGAAGCTGCATGAAGTTTCAACGTTCAAAGATTACTCGTCATGTTTCCATCGTACCGAGAGCATTAAAAAAGCCACCTGGACAGGCCACACCCATCAAGGATCCAAAAACATTAACAGTTGCCCGTGCTTTTTACTCTCAATTTATATCAAGTTTTGGGATGCCGTATCATTAATTGTCAACGATTACAATTAGAGAATCGTTTGCTTAAACTTTTTTTTGCTTATCTGCAGGCCAACGATATGGTGGCGAGATTCCGTCGCCAGCTAAAGAACTCAAACAGGTGCCCAATTATTCACATTGACAGTTGCCCGTGCTTCTTACTCTCAATTTATATCAAGTTTTGGGATGCCGTAAATGTCATCATTAATTGTCAACGAATATAATTAAAGGATCGTTTGCTTAAACTTTTTTTTGCTTATCTGCAGGCCAACGATATGGTCGCGAGATTCCGTCGCCAGCTAAAGAACTCAAACAGGTGCCCAATTATTCACCAATGGACCGAAATGCTGTGTGGTCAACCGGATTGAAAGGAAGACTTTTAGTCAACAACAGCGGAAATGTGCTATGGTAGCCGCTGCGGCTACCGGGGAATTCTTGTCACCGTCGAATAGTCGAATAGACCCTCAACACTCAAGTCAACATTAATGGACGTAACGTTGCATATCAATTGGCAAAGTCGAACCAGCGTAAATTTTGGTGGATTAGGAAGAGTCACTATACCAACCAACGTTCATCAAAGAAACACAACTCCAACAGCGGAACGAACATTACCAACAGATTCTAAAGCATTTATTCCAGATTATCAGTTAGGTAGTCCAAGAACCTATCTATTTTAGTCTTTATTTGCAAAATATTATTTAGTTTTTTAGTTAAACGAATAAGAGTTTAGTTTTTTCTTTTTTTCCTTATTAGTAATACAATTTTTCACTATTTCCTTGTTTTACAATATTTCAAATTAATTCATGGTCTTCTGGATATGACGTTCGCGATCAGACTAAAGATCTCTTAACATAGGTACAAACAATAATGCTACTTAACATAAAATCAACTTAACCGAGAGAACGTAACTTTACAGAGAGAACAACAGAAAAAAAAGTGAATTTGACTCGAGAGAACAAGACACTATCAAAAATGAAACCGCACGTGACACAACAAATTCTCTCATCACGGCACGACAAGTTGCATGGCAAGTAGTTGCGTGGTTACAGTACCTTCGCTCTCTTTGGTCGGCGTTGTTTACTTGAAGCAGTGACGCTTGGTACCAAAGTTGTAAACAACGCTCATTTGATGCAGTCGCTACTGTTTTTGGTTTGATACTGACGTTTCAGTGCATGTGAGAGCATGCATGCAACTCAAGGTGCCAAGGACAACAAGGTGGGGAAGGCGAGTACATTTTTCTATTTGGTTATTGTAATATATGCTGTCAGGAGGGTACATAGGTACATACATCATTCTGGTTAATACTTTACTAGAAAACCCGACAAAAGAACTAAGTACAGTTTGGTTGTCGGCGCGATGACAGCAACAGTTGGTCTAAATAAAGCTTAAGATCATTTAAAATGAAATGAAAAGAAGAACAAGACGTAATTCTCAGAAGATCGAAATTCTTAGAAAAAAGACACTTAAAAAACATATTGATAACATTTTCTTTTATTATTTAAAAAGTAAAGATAATTAATTAATTTTGTTAAATAATTGACACATATATTTTATTATTTTAATATAATAATTTATATTGTCAAACACACAATGATTTCTGTTCAACAGATACTGTTATTGTAAATTCAAATAATTGCATCAGCTTGTCACTTTAGCATTTGACAGTTTCATATACACTTGCTCACAAAATTATCCGCACAAGATGTTTGTTGACAAATAAATGGAAACTTAATCATATTCCTCAGTTTAAATTAAAAATGTGATGATGGGAAACTATAATTGACTTCATAATCATAATGGAACCAAAAATCTAAAAACGAAAAAAATTAATTAATAAGGGTAGGAAAAAAACAACTGGCAAATGGATGGATGGAGAAATTATCATTAATTTGTGGAACCACCTTTTTACAGCTTGCAAGCGTTTTGGCATGCTGGCGACAAGTTTATTTGTGAATTAATTTTAATTTAATTTAAAAGGCATTTTTTTTATTGTTTATCTAATAGTATCTTAAAACTAGGTATAAAACGCTTAACCTAGGCACGACAGAATCGAAATCTTATAACTACTTACTGGCTCTATGCGGGCGCTCTAAGCTGAACTATTAATATATTTGTTTTTGCCTTTCGGCGTCAATGCTAGTTATTTTTTTTAAATTAATAAAAACTATTATTAATTTTTTTAAAACTAAGAAAACGTTTTTTTTAAAGACTTAGCTATCTATGGAATTTTCTACAAAAAAATCTTAATCTACCTTAATATATCCTATTCTAACTTAAATATACTTACGACTAACCTTTTTTTATTATTATTATTTTTTTTTTTTTTTTTTGTTATTATGTGCAGTTTCTATATTTATTCTTAATTACTAACTTAACCTAACTTATACTAAATGTGAGTTGGCCGTGGGGGACCAACCCTAACCTACTAGGCTGACGACAGCTGGGGTTCCTGGTGTGGCTATAACCACCAGTAGAACCCCCGGTCCTTATCCGTGTCCATCCTATCACGGATGGAGATGGATGTGCTGAACCGGAGAGCATCCCGACTAACGACGTTGGCATCGTACAACAATCGCCTGTCCACTGTCCTTCTCACCACGTGGTAGATAAGTGGACATGCCTCCGCATCCTGGATCAGTCCAATGCGGTCAAGATACAAGAACGCTTCCGGTGGAATAAAACCCCTTCGGCGAGCGTTCTCGTGGTACTCGTAATTTGGGTAGTAGGCCCCAAATATGAGATCATTCTCAGAGGTCATGGCTCGTGCAACATGCCTCCGAATCAGTTTAATAATAAAATTATAAACCCTATTCACGTTTGCTTCGTTATACAAGACCTCATTAGGATAGAACTTCTTGTAGTCAGATTCCGGGGTTCTGTACTTCTTGAGACAGCGAAGACATTGTCTCTCGAAGACCCTCATCTTTTCCATTTGGGAAGGACTCACATTGAACCACACAGGACAACCATACACCATGATTGGCCGGATGAGGGCCGTGTAGCAGATTCGCTTCACTTTGGCGTTAAGTTGGCTGCTGTAAAACAACCCCCTTGCCATAGCGAAGCCTTTCTTAGCTTTCGTCAGAGCTGTATCTATATGGATACCTCCATACAGATACTGATCCAACATAATGCCAAGATATCGCACTACACTCTTCAGGGCTAGTGGCTGACCCCGTGGGTCCAATATGCCGAACTTGCGCCAATTCTTTTTCGTATCTCTTGAGGCCCTGTATAACGGAGTCCGGAAGAGGATTGTTTCACACTTCTGGAGGTTGATTTTCAACTTCCAGTCGTCGCAAAATTGCTGGACTTTTTCGAAGTCACGTTGCAGGAGCGTGTTAATGACTTCTATCTTTGGTGCCGTCCGGTATGCAACCCAATCGTCGGCGAATGCAATCAAGTTGTGCATGGAGCCAATCAGTTCGCTGGTGAAAATAGTGAAGAGGATTGGTGAGTTCACTGCACCCTGTTGGAGCCCATTTTTTATTTGGAAAACGTTGGCGGAAACTTTGTTGCCACTTTTGACAACAAAACTCCTACCCGTTACCATGTTATAGATCGTGTAAAGCAGCGGTTTGCTTATACCCATCCTCGTCAACTTAAGGAAGAGGCCTTCCAACCATACGGTGTCGAATGCCTTTTCCAAGTCAACGAGACAGGCCCCGGTGCACTGTGTTTTGTGGTTGTTCCACTGAATGTCCGAAACCAGTTTTGACGCGGCATGTACAGTATTATGCCTCGCCCTAAATCCAAACTGGTTGTTCGGTATAATTTTATTGTCCTCAGTCCACTGGATCAGGACCCTGTTAACAATCTTTTCGAAAACCTTGCTTATGCAGGGGAGGAGGCTTATCGACCGAAGATTTTTCGGAAACGAGGAATCTTTGTCCTTTTTGGGGAGAGGTTGCACTACCGCCGTTTTCCAATGCGCTGGGTAATGTGTATTACTCAGTGCATTGTTAAACAGGATTGTGTATATCTCTACCGCCTCGTCAGGGAGATGACGTAACACTATATTTGGTATCCCGTCGATGCCAGTCGACTTTTTGTTCTTCAAACCGTTGAAGATGTCTTTGAGTTCCTCCTTCGAAATGAGGATGGCATTGGAGCCATCTTGGGCGACAGCATTGGTTGCCTGATTTTCGTCATTGAAACTGGTAAAACCAGGATTCTCAGAACTCCACTGCTGTATTTCATTTCTAAGGTGGAAGTGGTTCAGCATGGCTCTGTTCTCCAGGTCGTGGTTCGGCCGACGAGAGTCGTTGACCGTGTACACTTTCTGAAAAACAGCTCCTATTGCCTCTACCTTCTCTTGGGCATCCTCAACAATGAAGAACTCATTGTCAAGCACAGCCTCATCCGGATCTATGCCAACCGAAGTTAGTAGGTTTTCATTGTCGGTTGTCCTGTCAAGTCGAACAGCCTCTAAGTCGTTATGACCCCTCCTTCGGAAGATTCGGTTGATTTGGGGAAACATACCCGGACCGTTAGAACGTACGGCCCGAATCCTATCTCCCCAATACGAATTGACAGCAATTCTATAGTTCATCCGAATCAACTTCTGGATGTTCTTCAACTGCGACTTGAGCGATCGTATTTCCGGGTCGTCTGGGTCTGTAAAGCGTCTGTATAGAGTCTTCAGTCTCGACAGCAATCTGCTTTTTTGCACGTGCAGTGCGTCGATGGTATCATTACGATAAATGTCGCCATCTGTCGTAGGTGATACCTTAGGAAGCGTCCTGTCCATGGTTCGTTGAATTGTGTTGTCGACTTGTATGAGGTACCTGTCAACCTCTTCGTTCGTCAGGTTTCTGTCCGAAGGTGGTGTTATCTCGCTCGAACGTAGTTCCCTGGATAGGACCCTAGAGAAACGCGGCCAACGAGCCCTTCGATAATCGAAAGCGTGCATCTCGGCGAATTCTTCAAGCTCCACCAGCTCGTTCGGGAATTGAATAACCGCGGCAAGACCACAGTGGTCACTGTCGTACTCCACCGTTGTCATACAATTCCTAGTGCGAGAGTCTACGTCTCGTAACGTCAGTCGTCTATCTATTAGCAGGAGATCCAAATAAGACCCGCTTCTGGGAAACGACGGTCTATCGGTTGCAAGCAAATTCAGCTTGAACTCAATAGAGTGCCGCGTCATCCACTCAAAGAGTGAATTTCCCCTCGGATTTGGAACAGAATTGCCCCATTCCACGTGCCTCGCGTTCAAATCTCCGGCGATGGCAAAATAATTCTCCTCCGAGCAAAGCCGAAGCTTTCGGAAGAGAGTCTCGAGCTCTGGGATGAAATTTGCAGACTGAGGTGCATCTGATGCATAGACCGCGACTACGTACAGTTTCCTTCCACCTTGGAGAGAAATGCACGCAATCGAAGCCTCCAGTACACCGAAGGTTCGCACCTCACCGCAATACACGACTTTATGGCGTAAGCCTTTTTTAATGAAGAGAGCGACCCCGCCTGCTTGTGTGGAACGGGGGCGGTCTCTTCTAATGACTGTGTAGTCTTTGTACCTGAGTACGTGCTTCCGGTTTAGCTTGGTTTCGCTAACCATCAACACATCAGGCTTATGAGACTCCAAAAGGTGAAGCAAAGTCAACCTTCTCTCGATCCTGACGAGTGAATTTACATTCACCGCCAGGATCGAGAGGTCTCCAGCAGCTGGCGTATCCATTTTTATGGACACGTACTCGACCCACCGGGTCTTGACGAAAGGACTCGCTCCATTCGCACCAAACGATCTTCAAATCGCTCAATCTTGGCCATCATTGTCGACACAAGATTGAACAATTCGGGAATTCCCATATTTGGGGCCCCTACTGGTGCCGACGTTACTGCCGGCAATGTCTGTTGTGCCGGTCGCCTACCTGACACCATATTGGCGTAGGAAACCACCGGCGTAACAGTTGTGGCTGGAATTCTCGGCACCGGCCTTGAATCCGCCACTTTTGTTGTTTTTTTTATGTCTTTCTTAAGCAACTCTCTATGGAGTTGCTTGACCTTTGGACAGCCCCTGTAGCTTGAGGGATGTCCACCTGCACCACAGTGCACGCACTTTAATCGCGCCCTGTCCTCAACTCTCCCCTCTCCAAGGGGACACTGCGCAGACAGATGCCTCTCTGCGCATTTGCCGCAACGAGGCTGCTTGTTGCAGTTCGCCGCGGCGTGGCCAAAGGTCTGGCATCTTGCGCAGAGAAGCATCTGTTTCGTCCTCTCCCAGGAGACCTCCTGTTTGTTGAGGAGCTTAATGCTCCTCAGACATTCAATTTTGCTTCCCCGGAGAGACCTGGACCAGGAAGAGGGGAAGCATTCGCACAGGCGGCGTTCTGGATCGGACAGTGGAGAAGCGACGAACCGCCATAAACTCCACGCCCTCTACCTTCAATTTTTGAAGAGCCTTCATGACACTCTCCGGTTCAGTTGCAGCAGCTAAGCCCTTGAGAAGGACCGTATGGACCTTCTCGCTTTTTAGGGTGAAAGTGGTAAACTCCACCCCAGCTGTCGTCAACGAAGTTTTAACTTTTTTAAAGCCGCCCTCTGTTAAGCAGTGGACAGCTTGCTTCTCATTACCTTTATTTTTAATAAAAAAATCGTCCCCCACAGACAACTCACATACCTGAATGGTGTCCGCGGTTTCCATGCCGCTGATGTTTATCGGCGGCACCCTTTGTTTCCTATTAGTTTTCTGTTGCTGCTGTTGTTTTTGCTGCTGCTGCTTCTCCGGTTGCTGCTGCTTCTGCTGCTGCTGGTGTTTCTGGTGCTGCTGTTGTTGTTGCTGCTGTTGTTGTTGTTGTTGTTGCTGCTTCTTCTGTTGTTGCTGTTGCTGTTGTTCTTGCTGTTGTTTTTGCTGCTGCTGCTGTGTCTGTAACTGCTGTTGTTCTTGCTGCTGTTTTTGTTGTTGCTGGTTGTGAGCCCGTTTTGTTTCGAGCTTTTGCTGGAGGGCCTTAATAAACTCCTCCAGCTCATTTTTTTGTTGAATTTTTTCTTCCAGCTCTTTTTCAGCTGCAGCAATTTCGTTAGACGAAGCGAGTTTCGCAAAAGTATTCCCACTTCCGCTGTACGTCACAACGTCGTTGTTTTCTGTTTTTTTAACAGACTCCATATTACGCAGCCGTCTCTTAAACTGCGCCTGCGGCTTCATTTTCTTCCTTCTCTTCGTGCTTATGTCTTTGCTGCTTTCCGAGTTGTCATTCGAAAGCAGCTCTTCATCCATTTCAAAACTGTTTTTTTATTTAAATTGATTTTAATTTTCGATTTTCTTTTTCAAATATTTTTTTGTTTGTTTATTTGGTTGTCTAGGCAACCACGCACTTAAGTCGATGTACGTCTTTCCTGTACGGATTTATTTGTGAATTCCGGGCTTATTCGTTCCCATTCTAGCTTAGGGGTTTCTCTAAGCGTGGATTTACTGCTGATAGGCCTATTCCGTATATTTCTTTCAAGTTGGGCCCAAAGGTATTCAATCGGATTAATGTCCGGCGATTGTGGGGGTGTTTTCATCTGGGACGGGGTATTAAAAGGAATCCACATTCCAACATTATGTGCGGTATGCTTAGGGTCATTATCTTATTGGAAAACGTAATTTGACCCTAAACCCAATTTGGTGGCACTTTGTTGCAAATTTCGCTTTAGAATATTCAATTACCCATATTGATCCATTTTATAGTCAATGAACTCCATTTGTCCTACCCCGCTTGCAGCCACGCACCTCCACATCATAATGTTACCTCCGCTGTGTTTTACGGTTGCTTGTAAATTAGCTTTTTTTAACTCTGTATTTGCTTTTCGCCAAACTATCTGCCTTCCATCATTGCCAAACAAATTAAATTTTGCTTTCGTCGCTAAAAATGACAGACTTCGAAAACTCTGGACTTTTGTTTATATACTCTTTAGCAAAAGCAAATCTTTTTTGTTATATAAAAGGCTTGCGTCGAGCAACTCCGCCGTGTATATCATTCGAACGGAAAACTCGTCTTACAGTTTTGACGGAGAGTGTCTTCTATATTATTCCTGACATCTAAGATGCCAATAATTCGAGAGGTGTTTTCGGAATATGCTTTTCATTAGCTGCCGATAATATTTTCTTTCGTCCTCTACCTGGTTTATTTTACAAATTTCCTTCATTTGTAAACTTGTTAACTATATCTCTTACTACAGAGAACGATCTGCCAACAAGTTTTCCCGTATCTCGATATGTTTTACCCTCGCAAACTAGCTTAAGGATAAGCATTCGCGCTTTCAGTGAAGTTTCTTTTTTTCCTACCATATTAATTATATATACATACATATATGTATATATATTGGGGTTTATTATTTTTTTTTTCCTAAATTTGTTTGCTCCGAATAGTCTACACTCAATGGAGGTTACCCAAATGAGGTCTTTCCACAGAATGAATTCAACTTACAAAACATCGCTATCCCTTGTGCGGATTATTTTGTGTCCTCTTTCTTGAATCATTTTTAAAAAGAAGGGTGAAAAAGTACCGTTGGGTTCATATTCTGGCAGTCTATGGATTTGTAGTGGTTCATAAGATACAACGATCAGAGTAAACACAAGAATATATACTTTTTTTATCTCGTATATAAAACGAATGAAGTCTAAATGGCTGGAAGTGTCTTGTGCGGATAATTTTGTGAGCAAGTGTAGTTTATTTTACAAGGACCAGGGTTGAATAAAGAAGGAGATGCACTGTTTCACAGCTGATCGATGAGCTGATTTTCCCTATATTCATCAAATGTTTGACATTTTTCATGTTACCCACACTTGTTTACGTTTCCCCTCCAAAAATTTCAACATGTCGACCATTTCCTGAATTTTTACCCACAATAGTGTCAAACATTCGTAAAATGCCCACGTATTTCCTGTATTTGTCAACCATTATGAAATACCATTCGGAGTAGGTTCGCATATAATCAAATAAATTTTCCCTTGAAACTAGTGTCATCAAAACTTTAAATAGTTAAAATAAATATATGTAAATTATTATTAAATAGATACAGTAGCATACTATATTTCCAATCTCTTATGAAATATGAAAATGGGAGGGACGCATATTTGCAATTTCAAAGTTGACCATTAGAAGGAATTAAATATTTCATAGGCGGTTCTCGTTTCTGCTGATATTCTGAATTACACATACTATTAAGAATAATTTTATCACTACCACCTTATTTAATTACATAAATAAATACAAATTCAGGATTTTACTAAGCTCAAATGTATTTAGTAATGCAAATAGTTTTGTGTAACTAATTATAACCTAAAACAACGATGGAAAGCTTATATTTATTTGTATATCCGAAGACTTATGAGATACAGAAATGAGTGTACAATTAAAAACAGATACGCATGTTCGGATTTTTTTTTCTTGTCTTGTATATTATTGATTTAATTTTAACTAATTTTTCGATTCGATTTATTATTATTCACAATTCCTTAGTATGACGAACGCAATTATTAAATAACATATGCATAAGACAGCGATTTATTAATATTTTTTTCATTTTAAACATAAATTTGCAGTTGCGTTTTGTTTTCACCTTAAAAGAGAAGTATTTTAATATGACAATTTATTTTTAGAGGTAAGTTATTAAAATTCAATACACATATAATATGTTCAAAGATTTCCTAAACGTATGCCATACTAGTGCAACTACTGCTTTATTGGTGCACCTTCTGAACACGCGCTCCCTCCGCCATGTTCTTGAATTTTTTGGTAGTGAGAAATATTGCCAATATTTCAAATACACATTGAATTTTCAATTGGTTCGATTGTGTAATATGTCTTAAAATAACAAAAGTTAATACAAAAAAATTATTTTTCCACATTCCGCAGAATTTATCATAGGAATCCGCATTCTATGACATTAATTAAAATTGACAAAAAATAACGACTTTTGTTTGAGCGGGAAGGTAATCAGCTGATTGAGTAGCTCACACGTGTTCTCAGTTCGCAGAAAAAAATCCTGTCTGTAAATTTTTCTCTCGAATCAGCTGCTCAAGGAAGGGAAATTTTATAAAAACGATGTCAAATTTTCCCAAAGGGCGGGAGACGAAGAAGCTGTGTATCTCCTTCCTTGCTCATCCCTGGCATAGACTTAGAGACTTTAGAGAAACTAGATATTAAACAGAAAGTAATATCAATGTTAAGTATATGTATATAAATTCGTTATCAATCAATGGAATATAAAAATGTGGAATAAATTATAATCAGAAAATAAATAATAATTACTTCAGATAAAATTCGGTAACCAAAATTTTACTTCAATTCAATAATAGTAGTGTCGAAAAAGTATTTTATTAATTTAGCAATTAAAATAATAGTTATGAATCTTAATTTTATAGAACAGTGTACAAAGCATTTACATAAATTTAATTATTGTAATAAAAGTGTCTTTTTTCATTTTATTTCTTTTCCCTACTTTTCATTTCATTTATTGTGTTTTCTTCGCTTTTCATTTCATTTATTTTCTTTTCCTTTCAGTTCATTTATTGCCTTTTCTTTTCTTTTCTTTTTATTTATTTTCATTTAATTTTTTCTCTTTTCTGTTGCAGAGCATAAAGGAAAACCCAGAAAAACGACATTTTCGTCAGGAGATCAGCCAACCGGTCAGTTTTTTCTTGTTTAATTAAAACCATATTAAGAGCGACAAAGTGTGAAGGGTGTAATGGAGAGTGACGAGCGTCCCGAGCTTAATAAATCGTTTGATTTCAAAACACCGGTGGCTGGGACGTCAGGCCACCTAACCAGTGACGGAAGCATTCGTGTGGCTAGTCCCACGAGGTGTACCATTGAGATGAAGAAGAGGCGGAAGAGGCTGCAGCCACAGCCCAATCTTACCACACGGAAGACGACGATCTGCGTGATCTTTTGGAACACGGGGACGAAGAACTGGAGAAACTATGTGAATGGGCCTTAGGGAATAAACTATTTTATATTAAATATTAGACTCCCCAGATTCACACCGCCCATTGCGTAACAATGGACTGTTTCACATTTTTAAAAGAGGAGCTAGCGGCATTTAACGCTAACTTTTACACGTATACCCCCAGAGAAGAAAGGCCACAGACTTGCTCTTCAAAGGCATAAATCCATCTACCGACCCGAAGGTCCTCCTCAGCAATCTGCGACAAGTTGGGAGCGACGAGGTCCATTTCGTAGGGGTTAAGCCTTTCATTACGCTCTGTTGATCTGTCATTGAGTTCACTTGTATTAAGTAAGTAAGTATCCCCATCAGTAAAAATAATACGAAAACGTGCGCGCTCTACTTCTGAGGGCGGAGAGATTCTCCCCCCCAAAAAGATTTAAATAGTGATAGTGCGCGTCCTAATACAAGCACAATGGCTAATAATTATTATTAACTGCTTGATAATGAAATTAATGATTCAAATCCAGTTAATGATATCAATGTAAATTAACGTTCCAACGTCATTGAAACAAGTATCCCCCCTATAGTGGTTCTTAAATCCACTAGTGATAAAGTTCGCGACTCATTAGACAGCATAAATGTCAACGATTATTTAATTAAAAATATTTCACTCGGACAAAAAATCATCTCTCCTTTAATGGAAACGCATGATAAAATTAAAAATGAACTACTACGTCTGAAAATTGAATTCTTTTCCCATCCCTCGAAAGCCACAAGGCATTTAAAATGAACTATATTAGGACTAGATATGGTTAGTACGTGGTCGCCGTGGCGCAGAGGTAAGTGCATCGACTGCGGCGCAGAAAGTCTGGGTTCGATTCTCGGACGGGACACCTAGCTTTTTTTCACGGCACCACCTCTTTCGAGTTGCTGACAACACTCAAAGAGTATTAATTGTCTATGGAAAGCTTCTCAAGTCTCGCCGTTCGGAATCGGCAAAAAACTGTAGGTCCCTTCTACTTGTGAAGAACAATAGCATGCACAACACGAGTAGTTGTTGTAGAAGCTATGCCCTGGTCCGTTATGGGCTGTAGTGCCACTCAATTATTATTATTATGGTTAGTAACAGTGCTATAAAAAATGAACTAATTTCCCTTAACGTTAAATGCATAGATGTAAAAATTATTTCCAATGATTCTAAGGTATAGCATAACAAACACTTTTTATATATTGTATACATTAAACGCGGCACTATTAAACTAAATGAAATTAGGCGAAATATTGTAAGCCTATTCAAAACCATAATCCGCTGGGACTACAAAGGGCATGCTCCCGGTAAGATAACTCAATATCACAGTTGTCAACTTTACGGTCATGGTTCTTCGCATTGCCACGTGAAAAACCTTTGTTCTGTCTGCTCCGGCAATCACCGAACATCTGAATGCAAAACTAATGAGATCATTCACTGCGCCAATTGTAATGGACCACATAAATCATCCGATCCTAATTGTCGTAGTCGTCAGCAATTCTTAAACATACGGCTAAAACTCTCTGCAAATCGGAGTAACAGCTCTAAAAATCCTACAAGAGAAACATCTACACAGCAATTAACTCTGAATCGTTTTTCCCTCTCCGAGTTCCCATCATTCCCAAATCAAGAGTCAAGTCCCAACGCATTCATCTTTAGAGAGGCCGAAATCGGTTCATTATTCTCTTCCTGTGACCAACCAACCAACCAATCAACAAAGAGTGCCAATAAGGGATCAAAATTGTTCTCGGCACACAAACAAAAATCCTGCTCCCTCCCTCCCCACCCACCAAGTTTTCTAGTTAAATGATACTATTGAAGAGATAATTCCCTCAGTATTGTTACTTGGAATGCCAGAGGCATCAATACGAAAAAACTTGAATTTTTGAATTTTTTATTGAATACAAGAGTTGACATTGCGCTTGTAACGGAGACTTAATGAGTCAAAATCATTTTTACATCCTAACTTTTCGTGCTATCGCTTATATAGAACTCATACAACAGGTGGCGGTGTTGCCATCGTTTTCAAAAAAGGTATTGAACACTCTGTCCATCCCTCTAATAATTTAAAGTTGCTTGAAGTTATTGGTATTGATGTTCCCTTAGTAAATAATTCCAAATTGAGTATTTTTTCTGCCTACTTCCCTGGGTGAAATAGAAGCGTTGAGAAAATTACTCATTTTAAAAGAGACTCGAAATAATTGTTTAGATTAAACACCAATATAATTATTGGTGGTGACCTCAACAGTCGTCATCAGCTATGGTTTTGTTTAAGATCGAATTGCTGGGGCAATGCCCTATGCGACACAGTGGAGGACAGTAGTAACATTTCAATACTTTACCCATTAGCTTTATACTTTACCCATACGTCCCAACATCTTCTTCTAAAAATTCGTCAACTTTAGACATGTTCTTTACGAACATTGCTAACTTTTGCACTCAACCCACAACGCATAATAATTTGGGATCTGATCACCTCCCAGTCTATATTACTGTTAACAACATCGCCCCTCTTACTAACTGTCCTATGACTTATAGATATTCTGCTACAAATTGGAATAAAAACAAGTCATGGGTAAACAGAAATCTTGATTCCATTGATTCAAATTCCGTGCACAGCACTGACCAAGTGGAAAGATTATGCGACCTTTGCAGAAACTATATCTAAAGCTGCCGACCATGCTATCCCAAAGAGTCATATTAAAAAAGCGCACACATCGCTACCTGACAATATTTTCTTATTGATACAACTCAGAAATTCTGAAGGAAGAAAATGAATTCGTTATCGATACGATTGCTTTCTGAATAGTATGAAGTTTTTAAACAAAGCAATTAAAGACGAGATCGCAATTTATAAAAATACTCGTTGGAGTAAACTCCTTTCTTCTTTTGACAAATCAAGTCAAGCCATTTTGGAAGATGTCTAAAATCCTTAAAAAAAGGCGAAACAATATTCCACCACTCAGCTATGAATCAAATCTTCACATACCCCCTAACGATAAAGCCAATCTCTTAGCTTCAACTTTCGTCAAAAACCACACTGTGTCTGCGCATCTTAGTAATATAAATACAACGTCGGAAGTAATTACCACAAAAAATTGTTTATATAATTTGCATGTTCTTTTACATGAAACTTATTTTGTCTCAACTCTGAGAGTTAAGGAACTGATAAAATCCTTAAATTCCAAAAAATCTGCTGGTCTAGATAAAATTAATAATCGATTGCTTGAGGAAACACCCAAAGCAATTAATTATTTAACTACCGTTTTCAACTCATGTCTTAGACTGTGTTATTTTCCTAAGCAATAGAAAATAGCATTAGTCGTGCTTATAGCTAAAGCGGGTAAGCCCGAAGATAAACCTGATAGCTATAGACCAATTAGCTTACTCAGTACCATTAGTAAGCTATTCGAAAAAAATATTAAAACCAAGGTGGATGTTATTTTGACTGACCAAAACATAATGCCAAACTTCCAATTCGGCTTTAAAAAGGGACATAATACTAACCACCAAGTAGTCAGAATAAAAAATTTTGTGAATGAAAAACTTAGACTGAAAGAGTCCACGGGGGGCAGGTTTTGACACATTCTCGACATAGAGAAGGCATCCGACACAGTTTGGCATGATGGATTAATTCACAAGCTCTATAAGTACAGCTTTCCAATCGCAATTATTAAATTGATACAGAGATTTTTAAGTGATAGAAAATTAGTGGTCAGAGTATTAAGTCATATATCTGTAATGAAAGATGTTCAACATGGTGTGCCCCAAGGGTCAGTTCTTGGCCCAACACTTTTCAACATCTACGTCTCGGACCTACCCTGCCTCGGTAATGTTAAGATTGCCATATTTGCAGACGATACTGCTATATTTGCAGCAGGGATCTTATTTACTGACATATATATTTTACTACAGCCAGCCCTTTACAAATTCTAACAGTATTGTTATAAATGGAGCAACATAAGCTTTGAGCAACATATATTCACTACGGTTGACAAAGTCAATAAACTAATAAGAGTTCTATATCCACTAATTTGCAGAAATTCCATTCTAAGTATTGATAATAAACTACTGTCACCACATGAACACAGCCCGAATTAAGAGCTGCCAATCACAGAGTACAACATCTATGTATCCATGTCCAGTTTCTGTCAAAAATGGAAAAAAGTTATTCGTTATTGTTCTTTGAATTGAAACGGACGCTATTTTTCTTTTTCTCTTTTCTTCTTTTGTGACAAAAAATCAGGGAACAATCCCTCTTCTGAACAATGTATATCTGTTCGGCGACGCTGAAGAAGAGGAGATGACGGCAGTACGGAGCGACATCACCAATTTAACGACTTTGGTACAAAATTTGCAACGGCAATTATCCTCAGTGGCTTCTGCTTTTAATTCTAGGGAAACGCAGACAACGCCGACTCCAATTCCAACGCCAACATCACAGCCAACAGCAACCCTCTCTTCATCACATCATACACAGCCGACATTATCAAGTGTTCACGAGATCCAATCACTAACACCAGAATACGACCCTCCGACGAGCTACCTTGTACTATCAAACAATATGTCCAACGAGTCAACGCACTAATTTCTGGCTACGGTTGGGGTGAGCGGAGCGTTTTATTCGTATGTCAATCCAAAATGAGAGGTGCGGCAAAGCTGTGGTCAGAAGCACTTTTGGATTCCATAAAAACTTTGAATGAATTCAATACGCGCTTGGTCGAAGATTTCGGCAGAACACTGAGTGAAGCAGATATACATTTTGCAATGGGTAACAACACACGAAAACCTTCCGAATCACCAACAGATTATTTCTTTAGAATGCGAGCATTGGGACAAAAACACAGACTATCTGACTCAGCTATAATCACGTACATACGAAGAGGATTGAAGAACACGGAACTGCAATCTGCTTTAGCAAGTTCAGAATTCATCACGCTAAACGAATTCCGAAATGCCATTGATAAGTTCATCGCTAATCGTCCAACGTCAACTTCAACGTTCAGAACTTTAACGGCAGAACCTCAACGAATCTCAACGCCAACGAATAACGCAAAATCATTGAAATGTTTCAACTGTGATCAGATAGGGCACATTTCCATTATTTGTCCACAACCCCAACGCAGACAACGCGGCACGACATACCGCCGAACTGGGCACTCCAACAGTTCTTGCCCGAAAAGAACAAAACGACACCCAACGCTACAAGAAATAACATCCTTCGCATGGCATCAAACGTAGAACTAGGTGACAACAGAACAAAAAACATCCAGGTCAACGGTCATAACGTCATCCCCTTCATCGACACAGGCAGCGACAAATCCCTCATCCAACGGAGGGCTGCGAATAATATCGGATCCGTCATTGATTGCGATGAATTCAAACTCAATGGATTCGGTGGCGGCACATGGACTAGGAGCAGTTGTGTTCGCGCAAACATCGTCATTGATAATCGACAGTTCGAACACCATCTGTTTGTTGCTGACGATGTTCTCCCCTATACCATCATAATGGGAAACGACATGTTGGGCGGCAACGATTTCGAACTAGTTGTCAGAAAGGAGGCATGTCATCTTGAGGAATACACAGATGACGACATCAAACTCGGCAACAGTTTAGAAGCCAAAACGCGAAACAACGTTCGCAGACTGTTTCGTTGAAACTCTCACTTTAGATTTTTTAGATTTTAATTCATTTTTATTAGTTCATTCTACGTTACTTACATGCTAGAAAAAAACACTTAAAGCTAGCTTACCAATGTAATCTAATGATCTTAATTCTAACTTACTGATTCTTCACGAGTACTCTAAGCTAATCTAGGTTTTTTATTTTATGCCTTTCGGCCTCTTATGTTTTTTAGATGTATTGCTTAAAACTGTAAATTTTTTGAATTTCTCCAAGAAAATTTGGGAAAAACTTGAATTTCTTGGTTGTTATTGTTCTTAACCTAACTTAAAGAATTAAAGAATCCTTATATGCTATCTTAAACGAAATTTGAACTTATAACTATATACAATTAAATTAACCTAAACTTAACTCTACTTAACTATTTACAGCCACTTAAATATGTCCGCATAACTATACGGACGCGCGCACCAGGGCGTATGTGTTATTTATATGCTTTACATATATATTTGATACGCCGTGGTGCACCTTTTTTTTTTTTTAAATACCAAATTCTTAAACTATCTTCACCTACGTGAGTTGGCCCTATAGACAGACTCAACTAAAATGTCTATTTATATTAGCGGCATCGAACGCTGGTTCTGATGTAACCACCAATAAATTTGCCGTTCTTTCGCAGGAACTGATCTGTCACGGACAGAAATCGCCCTACTGAACCGTAGAAAATCCTCGTGGCTGCGAGCGACATCCGGCTCGTATTGAAGTTGCCTTTCAACTGTTCGGCGCGCGACGTGGAAGATGATAGGGCAGCCTTCCCTATCTTGTATAAGGCTTTAGCGTCCAAATAGAGGAAAGCTTCAGGCGGAATGAAGCCGTTAAGACGTACCCGTTCATGGTACATTTCATTTGGGTAGTAAGCCCCAAAGATCAAACTTTTGGTTGAAGCCATGCCTCGAGCAGTGTGACTTCGTATCAACTTGATAATAAAATTATCTATCCTTATAAAGTTTGCCTCGTTGTACAGAACGTCGTTGGGGTAGAATTTCTTGTACTGGGATTCTGGTGTTCGATACAAACGGAGACAGGCCCGAAGACACTGCCTCTCGAACACCCTCATCTTTTCCATCTGGGAAGGACTCACGTTGAACCACACAGGACAACCATACACCATAATTGGCCGGATGAAGGCCATGTAGCAGATGACCTTCACTTTGGTGTCAAGTTGACTGCTGTAAAACAGCCCTCGCTATAGCGAAGGCCTTCTTAGCTCTGGTCAGAGCTGTATCTATGTGGATACCACCATACAGATACTGGTCCAACCAGATGCCTAGATATCTGACTACAGTTTTTACAGTTAATGGTCGTGCTTCTGGATCAACCATGCCGAACTTGCGGGGTTCTAAAAAGGATAGTTTCACATTTCTGGTAGTTGATTTTCAACTTCCAGTCGTCGCAAAATCGTTGAATTGTATCAAAATCGCGTTGCAACAAGACATTTATTACCTCTACCTTCGGACCTGATCTGTACGCGATTAGATCATCGACAAACGCTATGCTGTTAGGCATAGAACCTATGAGATCGCTAGTGAATATACTGAATAAGATCGGAGAACCAACAGCTCCTTGTTGCAACCCATTTTTTATATGAAATACAGTAGTCGCAATTTTGTTGCCATTTTTCACAACAAACTTCCTACCTGTGACCATGTCATAGATCATATATAGTAATGTTTTATTGATGCCGAGCCTGACCAACTTAAGGAAGAGACCTTCCAGCCATACGGTGTCGAACGCCTTCTCCATGTCGATCAGGCAGGCTCCTGTACACTGCGTTTTGTTTCTATTCCACTGTATGTCGGAAACCAATTTAGACGCGGCATGAATGGTGTCATGCCCCGCCCTGAAGCCAAATTGATTTTCCGGTATTATTTGTTTTACCTCAACCCATTCTTTGAGAGCTCTAATGACTATCTTCTCGAATACCTTGCTTATGCACGAAAGATGACTTATAGACCGGAGATTTGTCGGGATGGAAGTATCTTTGTGCCGTTTTGGAATTGGCTGTACCACAGCTGTTTTCCAATGCTTCGGGTAATATGCATTACTCAACGCATTGTTAAACACTGTTGTGTATACATCCACCGCCTCAGAGGGTAGATGGCGCAGAACAATATTTGGTATCCCTTCGATTCCCACTGACTTCTTATTCTTCAGTGAGTTGAAGATACCCTGGAGTTCATCTTTCGAAATAAGGATGGAGTTGTTTCCATCGTCGGCGACGGCATTATTTGCCAGAAGATCGTCACTGAATCTGGTAAAACCAGGATTCTCGGATCGCCATTGACTTATTTCGTTCCGAAGATAGAAATGGTTCAGCAAGGCTCTGTTCTCCAAATCGTGGTTCGGACTACGAGTCTCGTTGACCGTGTACACTTTCTGGAAAACAGCACCGATTGAATTAACCTTCTCCTGGGGATCTTCCACTACGAAGAAGTCGTTGTCAAGCACTGCCCCATCTGGATCGATGCCAACTGACGTAAGTAAGTTCGCGTTGTCTGTTGTTCTGTCAAGTCGAACGTACTGAATGTCATTATGATCTCTCCTCCGGAAGATTTTATTTACTTGCGGGAACATGCTCGGGTTGTTAGATCTTACAGCCCGAATCTTGTTGCCCCAATGCAAGCTTACAGCTACACTGTAATTTTGTTTTATTAACTGTTGGAGTACTTTGATCTGTGACTTCAGAGAGCGAATCTCTGTAATCTGTGAATCTGTAAACCTCCTGTACAAGAGTTTTAGCCTTGACAGGAGTCTACTTTTTTGCACGTGAAGTGCGTCGATTTCAGAGTTCCGATAGATGTCTCCATAGTCGGTTTGTGACACCTTCGGAATCGTCCTGTCCATTGTACGTTTAATGACCTCGTCCATTTGTGTGAGGTACCTGTCAACCTCTTCGTTCGTAAGGTTTCTGTTTGTAGGAGGATTGATCACACTAGAACTTATTTCTCTGGATAAGGCTCTAGAAAAACGTGGCCAGCGCACCTTATTATAATTATAAGGATGTGTTTGGACATATTCCTCTAGTTCCTCCAGCGTCGTCCGCTGTATTACCGCGGCGAGACCACAGTGATCACTGTCATACTCGACCGTAGTTAAACAGTTCCTCGTGCGTCGCTCCACGTTAAGTATCGTCAGTCGTCTGTCGATTAGCATCACATCCAGATAGGACCCACTTCGAGGAAAGGATGGTCTATCGGTTGCAAGCAAATCTAACCTGAACTCGATATTGTTCTGTTCCATCCACTCTAAGAGGGCGTTTCCTCTCTCATTTGGAACATTATTACTCCATTCACCGTGTTTGGCGTTCAAATCTCCGGCTAGGATGTAGTAATTTTCTTCCGAGTTCAAGCGCAGGCTATTGAAGAGAGCCTCGATCTCCGAAAGAAAGTTAGGGTTTTGAGGCTCTGATGCATAAGCAGCGATCACATACAGCTTCTTTCCACCTTGGAGAGAGATGCGTGCGATGGATGCTTCTAGCACACTAAATCTACGTACCTCATTGCTATAAACGACCTTATGAAAAATGTTCTTTTTAATCAAGAGAGCGACACCGCCACCTCGAGTGGATTGGGGTCTGTCTCTTCTGATTATGTGGTAATTTTTGTACCTGAGAATGCGCGTCTGGTTTAGCTAAGTTTCGCTAGCCATTAGCACGTCAGGATTGTGAGTTTGCAACAAGTTTGAGAGCGTTAATTTTCGTTCAATCCTAATCAGCGAATTAACATTCACTGCTAGGATCTTAAGGGTTCTTACCTCGCGTGAGCCCATTATATCTGTGCGCGTTTGTTTGCGGGCAGCTGAGAGAAGAGGAAATCTACTCTAGCCGTCTGCGCAAGGAAACTAGTCTGTAATTCGACCATTTGTTTCTGCAAGGCAATCATCTGCGCTTGCATCGACTGTATGGAGGACATTACGTCCCTTATGAAGGGCTCTGCCTCGGGTTGCCTGGCCATTGGAGCCGGGGCAACCTTTGGCATTGTCCGTTGTACCGGTTCTCTGCCTAACACCATTTGGGCGTAGGAGATTGCCGGCGTAACAGTGGTAGCTACAGCTCGGGCTATTGGCCTGGCTTCTACCTTTTTGTTCATCCTTGCTTCTTTTACTCTCTGTCGGAGTTCTTTGATTCGTGGACACCCCAAATAGGTTGCGGGATGTCCGTTTCCTCCACAGAGTACACATTTGAGGAGCGCCTTATCATCGACTTCTTCCGTCCCTAAAGGGCATTCCCCTTTGTTGTGGCTGAAGGTGCATCGTGCGCAGCGGAACTCCATGTTGCAGTTCTCCGCGACGTGTCCCAGCCTTCTGCACCTCGCACATTGAAGTACGTGGTCCTTCTAATTTAATGTTTCCCACTTTACACTCAGACCACCTACGAAACGAATTTTTCGCAGGCTGTCAATTTTGGTGCCATGGGAGACCTGTACTAAGAAGAAGGGAAGTGCCTTCTTCTTCGCTTTCGCTGCCGCAGTGATAAAGGGCTTAACCCCTACAAACTGAACCTCGTCGCTCCCAACTTGGCGCAGCTTGTCGAGGATGTCCTTCGGGTCAGTGGAGGGATTAATGCCTTTAAGAAGCAATGTCTGCGGTCTTTCCCCTCTGGGCGCGTACGTATAAAAGTCAGCGTTGGATGCCGCTAATTTTTCTTTAAGATATCTGAATCCGTCCATTGTTAAGCAATGAACGGTATGGTTTAGGGGTGCCTTATACTTAATATGGTAAGTATTTTTCCCTAGGGCCAACTCACATAGTTTTCTCAGTTGATCTTCTTTCTCTGCAGCTTTTTTCGCCGTTGATTGCTCATAAAGGAATTTTATGTGTGCGTCGAGCTTCGCCCTTTCCTCATCAAGCTTCTTCAACTTCCTTTCCTCTTCCTTGATCTCTTCTTCCTCATCATCGGCGTCAGAAGTCGCGAGTACTTGAAAGGAGTTCTCACTCCCTTTGTACGAGTATCGACATTCATTGCCCTCCGATTCACATTGGAGGGCTTCTAATGCGATGACTGCGGCTTTTGTTGTTGCAACTGCTGCGGCTTTTGTTGTTGCAGCTGCTGTAGCTCTTGTTGCTTTAACTGCAAGTGACGTTTTTGCAGCTGCTACTGTTTCTTCGTCTGTCGCAGCTGTTTGGTGGCCTGGTGCCCCAGCCACCGGCGTTTTAAAGTCACCCGATTTGCTGAGCTCAGGCCGCTCATCACTTTCCATGCTTGTTTTTCACACTTCGTGTCTTTTTTTATTTTAATTTTAAAAATAAAATTTTTTTTTGCGCTCTCGGGATTCGAACCCGGGCTCCCTTGAGTCACCACTACCGTATTCTGCCACTAGGCTATTGCTCTACTTAGAATTTCTTGGTTTTTTGTGACACTTAATAAAATCTATTTGCTTTCCTGAAGCCGAAACACGTCTGTACCACCACGTGCACGACTGTTGAAACTCTCAATAGGTTGGGAGAGTGCACAACTACAACGATGAACATCACTCTCACGTCGGAGACGCCAATTTCCAGGAACGCATACCGCATACCCTTCGCCAAGAGGGAAGTCGTGCGCGAAATCGTATAGTAGAACTACTCGATTGTGGAGTTATTAGGCCAAGCGAATCGCCGTATTCGTCGCCCATAGTCCTTGTAAAAAAATCATCTGGTGAGGATCGAATGTGCATAGACTTTCGAGCACTTAACTCTATGACCGTAAAGATACCATACCCGACGCCCACGATTGAATATATTATCGTTTCTGCAGCTGGCAAAAAACTTTTCACGGTACTAGATTTTATGCCTTCATTTTAAATCAGAACACCCAGTAACTGAAGTTTTGGAAGATATCGCAACAGATGTATTCTCTGATGTATATGAAGAAAGAAATGATGTCCAAGAGGCTATAGTTATTCGAAATAAACTATATACCTCAATATTATATTAGTCATAATGCTATATTTTTTATATTAAATAAAACAAAACGATATAAAGGTTATTATAAAAGTTATTCATGTATTTCAGTTATTTTCGAACTTTTAATTATTTTCGTCCCTTTCCATTTGGATTTCATACAGCTTCAGCCGCTTTTCTTCCAATTTAAGCCGCTTGTCTTCCAAATTAAAACGTTTTCAGTTGAATCGGAAGCATTCTTTCAAATGTTCTTCAATGTTGGTCAACGATTTGTTAACTTCTGTGTACAAATTTGATTGAATTTCTAATTGTTTTTCTAACACATTTTTAAAAATGTTTTTGTCCGAAGGTTTTGAAACTTTAGATTTGGTGTTAGCTTCAGTATTCACGATTTCATTTTCGCACTCTATTAGAGTCACCAACTATACCTTCCGATGCCTCTAATTTGTGATATACGTCTGTTATTGGTGTAGATGTTGATGGAAGCGAGATTGGTGTAAATGTTGTTGATGTTGTTAAATTTTGTATTCCCTGTGAAGTATTCATCCCACCAAATGCTTTTCCCACTGGGTCAATTATTTCGTTCAGCGCAAGCAGCTTAGCAATGGCTTCATCTGTGTCGTTTAAAATTTTTTGCCTGAATGGTCCTCCTCCTGTGGCTCCTACTTCTTTTTTATTAAAAATTAGTTTTTTTTACTTTAAATTTTGCATCGCACCAAACCTTGACACATATAAAACAAAACTATAAATAATAATATATAATTTTTTATCTAATTTACGTACTTTCTGCCATTCTTTGCCATCCCTTACTGGTGGTCCTAAGCTATTTAATTCGGTAGCTACTTCTTCCCATTCATCTTTAGTTCCAACCGTTTGTGCAACTCCTCTCTTGAAATTGGTGGCCAAGGTTTTTTTTCATTCCATCAGCTCGAACAGCCGTTTCATTTGTCTATTATTTGTAACTTTAACCCTTAAAAACATAAATTAATCCAAATGCATCGATAAATTTAACAAAACTTACATTTTAAATAAATTTTTGTTCACTGTCGATCACTAATTACTTGACGCCAAAAATAGTCGTTTTAATAAGCGTTTCGCCACACTAAAACGACAGCCAGAATACCGATAACGTTATGTTCCACAAACAAAAACGCCATCTGTCGTTAGACGACTGTCGTAACGCCTACTAGAATTCCGTTTTCGTTGAGTCGTTTGACGACAAGGCGTTAAACGCCACTCGTAATAAGGGTGATTAACAGAAAACATGAGGTGCACACTGACACAAACTCCGTAGGACTCGCTAGAATATTATTCCAATCAACGAAAAACGAAAACGAATGGAAACCCGTGTTCTACTTCAGCAAGACGTGCACATCAGTGTGAATCCATGTACGCAAGCTATGAATTAGAGGTCCTCGCCATAGTCGCAGCACTGGAACGATTTACGATGTATTTATTTGGCCGAAGATTTACGGTGGCTACCGACTGCTCAGCAATCAGTACAGTGAAGGATTCGAAGTCACTGATCCCAGGAATTTGACTTCGCAGTGGTTCATCGTAGTGCAAGCCACATGATACATGTTGATTCTCTTAGCCGTGCTCCTGTTGGACCTGCCTGTGAGATTTCAACTGTGGCAATAAACGTGTTGAGGGTTGGTATTCAGCGCGACGATTTGATTGGTTGTATGCAGGTACAAGATCGAAGACTCGTAGAAATTATGGGGGCGTTGGAAAGGGACGAGTGTACATATAAAAAAGACTTTGGGCGACTATTGAAGAAAGCCGGAGGTGGATCTAAACTGGTAGTGCCGTCGGGTGTGCGATGGCGAATAGTCAAACACTTTCATGATGACAGGGGTGTGGACAAAGTTGTACAGCGCATCAACAACACGCTTTGGTTTCGACGAGTGAGAAATTATGTAAAATCATAAACTGCTGCGTGTGTGTAATGCTGTTACAACAAACGGTCGCCAGGAGCATCCGAAGCGCAAATGCATGTGTATGATGTCAACTCTATACCTTTTAGGACCCTTCACATTGATCATCTCGGTCCGTTCCCGAAAAGTCGCCGAGGGAAAACTCACGTTTTAGGAATTGCCGATGCGTTTAGCAAATACCTGGTGGTAAAGGCAGTGCGGAACACGAAAACACACCCGGTAATTAAGACTCTTAATGAACTTACTGTTTTTTTGGTTTGCCAAACATTTTAATAAGCGATCGTGGAACGGCCTTCACGTCAAGAGAATTTGAAGATCACTGCAAAAGGAATCGCATCGATTCGACACATCGAAATCGAGCGTATTAACCAATCGATCTACAATTTCTGCGAACTTCAAACAAAGATGTCCGTGATTGGAATTCAGAAATGAGGAATCTACAATGGGTTATCAACACACAGTGCAACACGACCACAGGTTTTTGTCCAGCTGAGCTCGTATTTGATTTCAAATTGAATGACATTATCACTAACGAATTTGTTCAAGCCGTTCATGATGTAGATGATGACCAAACCATTGTTAAAAAACGAGAGTTGGCAGCTGAAAGAATTTCTCGGAAACGTAAGGAATGGAAGCTTCGATTTGACAATAAACATAAGCCACCGACTACATACAGTGAAGGTGAACTTGTTCTTGTGGAGACGGTACCACAACCAAGTGGTGAATCTCATAAATTAGAACCACGTTACAAGGGACCGTACGTCGTTAAAAAATGCCTTCGCTATGATCGATACATTTTGGAGGAAATTAACCAATCTCGGAAACGCAAATTTACAACAGTGATGACCAGCGACAAAATTAAGCCTTGGTGCATTCTTGGACCGGAGAATGCAAGTGAAGATGACGATGACGATGAAGAAGATGACCCCGAGGAACCGAGGACGTCTCAGGGGCCAGGGTTGGCCGAGCTGTCACCATATGAACACAGCCCGAAGTAAGAGCTGCCAATCACAGAGTACAACATCTATGTATCTATGTCATGTTTCTGTCAAAAATTAAATAAAGTAATGAAAAGGACGCTATTTTTCTTTTGAACAGTTGTTAAGGAACGCTAACGAAAAGCCATCGTGACTCTATTAATATATAAAACAATCTCGCAGACTATTCTTTTGTATGGGGCTCCTGTCTGGGTCGATTGCAGGAAGTCATAGGTTGAAACTACAAAGATCTCAAAACAAATTGTTGAAAATGATCTTTAATCTTCCGTGGTACTACTCAACAAGACGATTGCACGATAAAGCCAATGTCAACTTGATCGATTTCAGATAATGAACTTATAATTTAACTGAATATAAACAATAACTGAACTGACCGGGAAATTGCAATACTACTATTTAATATTATTCATGTAAGAGTTTTTGTTTGTGGTTTTCCACAGAAGAAACAGGCTTTATATCACAAACCTTCAGTATTCCATACTAAGTTGCATGGATATAAGAAAAATATTTGAAATAAACATTTTTCAGTAAATGAAAAACCAGCCGTTAAGAAGCAGCCTTTAAGAAAATAGTTGATAGAGAAAATGACAACTACAGTTTATCGGGAAAATCAGTCAGTGTTCAGTTTAAATTTGGATTCATAGTTTTACTTTTGCAACAACATGTCTGGACCAGGGAAAAGGAATACCATAACGTTAAAGAAAAATTTATTAATATTACAACAAATAAAAAGTGGAAGAAGCAGAAAGGAAATTTGCGGACATTGTAATATTGCTCCAAGCACTTTGTCTAAAATAGAAAAAAAATAGACAGATAATTGAAGACGACAAGTACAAATGTAAAAGAGATGCAATGCTACTGGCACCGATTATTTAATGCGATGAAGATTATCTTCATAAAATCACTTTCTTCATATAATTTTTGTTTTTGTTTTGAAATAAAGTTTATTTATTTACTTTTTATTGTTATGAAAAAAATCACATATGCTCTTTCTGTTTCTTTTCGTACAAGAAACTTGTATATAAGACCCTCCTCAAATGTATACTCTGCGGAGGAAATGGACACCCCACAACCTATGTGGAGTGTCCAAGAACAAAAGAACTCCGTCCGAGAGTAAAAGATGAAAGGACAAAAAAAAAGTAGAAGCCGGGACAAATGCTCGAGCTGCAGCTACCACTGTTACGTCGGCCATTTACAACGCCCAAAAGGCAGAGAACCGGCACAACGGACAGCGCCGAAAGTTGCCCCGGCCCCAATAGCCAGGCAACCCGAGGAAGAGTCATCCATAAGGGACGTAATGTCCTCTATTCAGTAGATGCTAGCGCAAATGATTGCCTTGCAGAAACAGATGGTCGAACAACAGACCAGTTTTCTTTCGCAGTCGGCTAGAGTGCAAAAAAACGCGCACAGATTTAATGGGCTCACGCGAGGTAAGAACTTTTAAGTTCCCTGCAGTGAATGTAAATTCGCTGATAAGGATCGAACGAAAATTAACGCTCTCCAACTTGTTGCAAACTTACAATCCTGACGTGCTGATGGCTTAAAAAACAAAGCTAAACCAAACGGGCATTCTCAGGTACAAAACTTACCATGTAATCAGAAGAGACTGACCCCGCTACCTCGAGTGGATTGGGGCCCGCTCGATTAAAAAGAACATTTATCACAAGGTCGTATATAGCAATGTGGTGCGTAGATTTAGTGTGCTAGAAGCATCCATCGCACGCATCTCTTTCCAAGGTGGAAAGAAGCTGTTTGTGATCGCTGCCTATGTTGCCTATGAGAGATCGAGGCTCTCTTCACTAGCCTCCGCTCGAACTCGGAAGAAAATTATTATATTCTCGCCGGAGATTTAAACGCCAAACATAGTGAGCATAGGTCTCGCCGCGGACAAAGCTCACAAACGAGCTGGAGGAACTAGAGGAATATGTCCAAACGCATCCTTTTAATTATAATAAGGTGCGCTGGCCACGTTTTTCTAGAGCCTAAGCCAGAGAAGTTCCAGTGTGTTCAATCCTCATACGAATAGAAATCTAATGAACTAAGAGGTTGACGGGTACCTCACGAAAATGGACGAAGATATCAAACAATGGACAAGACGATTCCAAAGGTGTAACAAACCGATTATGGCGACATCTATCGGAGTTCTGAAATCGATGCACTTCACGTGCAACAAAGTAGACTCCTATCAGGACTAAAACTCTTGCATAGACGGTTTACAGACCCACAGAATGCAGGGATTCGCTCTCTAAAGTCACACAACAAATAATACGACAAAATTACAATCTAGCCGTAAACTTGTATTGGGCCAACAAGATTCGGGCTGTAAGATCTTACAAGCGGAGCATGTTCCCGCAAGTAGATAGTGTGTTCGACTTGACAGAACAACAGACAACGCTAACCTACTAACGTCACTTGGCATCGATCCAGATGGGGCTGTGACAGACAACGACTTCTTCGTAGTGAATGATCCCGGGATCGCAGGATAAGGTGAATCGTAAGTGCTATTTTCCAGAAAGTGTACACGGTCAACGAGACTCGTAGTCCGAATCACGACCTGGAGAACAGGGCCTTGCTGAACCACTTCTACCTTCGGAACGAAATAAGTCAATGGCGATCCGAGAGTCCTGATTTTATCAGATTCAGTGACGATCTTCTGGTAAATAATGCCTTCGCCTTGGAAAGAACTCCATCCTCATTTCGAAGGACAAATCTCCGGACTATAAGTCTTTTTCCGTGCATAAGCAAGGTATCCGAGAAGGAAGGGTGGAGGAAAAACAAATTATACCCGGAAATCTATTTGGCTTCAGGGCGGGGCACGACACCATTCATGCCGCGTCTAAACTGTTTTTTTAACATACAATGGAATAGAAACAGGACCCAGTGCACAGGCGCCTGCCTGATTGACATGAAAAGGGGTTCGACACCGTATCGCACTATCGTCTCTTTCTTAAATTGGTCAGAAGTAACATTAATAAAATATTGCTATATTATCTATGACATGGTCACAGGTAGGAAGTTTGTTATAAATAATGGCAAAGAACTTTCGACTACAGGGTTCCAAATATCCAAATATCCTGTTCACTAAATTCACTAGCGATCTAATAAATTCTATGCCTAACATTATAGCGTTTGCCGATTATTTAATCGCGTACAGATTAGGTCCGAAAGAAGAGAGAGACTGGCTTGTTGCAACGCGACTTCGATACAATTCAAGGATTTTGCGACGACTGGAAGTTAAAAATCAACTACCAGAAGTATGAAACTATCCTCTTCAAAACCCCGCTGTCCAGAGAGGAGGTAATAAGTGGCTTGTTGCAACGCGACTTCGATACAATTCAAGGATTTTGCGACGACTGGAAGTTAAAAATCAACTACCAGAAGTATGAAACTATCCTCTTCAGAACCCCGCTGTCCAGAGCCTCAAGAGACACGAAAATGAACTGGCGCAATTTCGGCATAGTTGACCCATAAGGACTAACTGTAAAAAGTGTGCTTAGATATCTAGACATCTCGTTGGACCAGTATCTATATGATGGTATCCACATAGATACAGCTCTGACCAGGGTAAGAATGCCTTCGCTATGACAAGAGGGCTGTTCTACAGCAGTCAACTTGACACCAGAGTGAAGATCATCTGCTGCATGGCCCTTATCCGGCCAATTATGGTGTATGGCTTTCCTGTGTGGTTCAAATAGAAAAGATGAGGGTGTGTGTTTGTGTTTTCGGGCCTGTCTTTGTTTATATCGAATACCAGAATCCCAGTACAAGAAATTCAACCCCAAGGAGGTCTTATGCAACGAAGCAAACCTTATAAGGATGGATACTTTAATTATAAAGCTGATACGGAGTTTCACAGCTCGAGGCATGGCGTCAACCAAACAGTCTGGTCTCTGGGTCTTACTACCCAAATGAAATATACCATGAACGGGTACGTCTTAATGGCTTCACTCCGCCTGAAGCTTTCCTCTATTTGGACGCAAAAGGCCTGCTACAAGATAGGGAAGGCTGCCCTATCATCTTCCACGTCGCACGCCGAAAAGTAGAAAAACAACTCCAGTACGAGCCGGACGTCGCTCGCAGCCACGAGGAATTCCTACGGTTCAGTAGAGCGATTTCTGCATGCGACAGAGCAGTTTCTGCCAAAGAACGGCATTTTTACAGGTGGTTACACCAGAACCAGCGTTCTAGTACAAATAGACGGGGTAGTTGAGTCAAAGAGCAAACTCATATAGGTTATAGAAAATAAAAACACAAAAAAATAAACAAATAAAAAAATATAAGAATAAGAAAAAAGAAACAAAAAAATAAAAACATAAAACAAAAACAAATACTCAAAAGTACAAAAACAAAACAAAAGAATACGAAAAAATATAAAAACAAAACAAAAAAAGGTGCTTAATGGCGTATTTGATATATATGTAAAGCTTAATGGCTGTAGTTCCACTCAATTATTATTACTATTATAAATTATTAATTAATTAGTCTAATAATAATAATAATTTAATGGCACTACAGCCAACAAGGGACTAGGGCCTAGCTCTTACAACAACTACTCGTGTTGTGCGCGCTACTGTTCTCTCACGATTAGAAGGGACCTACAGGTTTTTGCCGACTCCGAACGGCGATATTTGAAAAGCTTTTCATAGACAATTGATACTCTTTGAATTTTGTCGGCAGCTCGAAAGAGGAAAAGCCGTTAAAAAATGTCCCGTCCGGGAATTGGAGAAATGTTCATTAAGTATGTAGCAGTTAGAACTGCTCCACCCCATAATAATGCTGATAAGCTAGCACCATGCAACATTGGATGAGCCTTTTCTGTATTTGTACGAAACAAACGTTCTAATACACCATTTAACTAAGGAGTTCGTGGAATTGTCAAGCGGTGACTTATGCCTTTTTGCAGGCAATATTCTTTCATATCACTTGATAAATATTGGCCTCCATTATCACAATAGAGGTTTACTTTTAAATTAAAATGAGCCTGACTTTTTTTTACAAAGTCTTTAAAAACTGCAAACAAATCTGACATGAGCTATCAGATAAATTATACAGTCATGAGTGAATTTAAGGAAAAATACGTAATGGTTTTTATTATCTACCGTTGCAGGAGCAATTGAGCCGCATACACCTAAATGAATAATGAACAATGGTCTTTTGATGTAGTCTTTAGGTTTTGCCATTTCAAAAGGCAGTCGTACTTGTCTTCCATTTATGCACGCTTCACACGCATCACTAGGTGATACTTTTTCTATTTTTTCAATATCATTCATCATATTTTTGCTTGTTTATTGTAAGAATTTGTATTTGCCTATATGACCCAAGTGCTAATGCCACAATTCATATTGTGATTTCTTCCTTGTTGATTAGATGACCAGATGCTCCGGGAAGAAGAAATGTCAAATTTGGTCCATTTTCTTTGGTCAAGCCATAAAAGCGAAACTCAAGGTTTCAGAATCTTATGTTCAACGTTCAGATGACACCGCAGTCTGCATTTTGTAAAATTTTGGATTCACATTTGATTTGTTCTTGTATGTCACATTTCTGTTTTTGATATGAAGAACCTTAAGCGAAGTATCACGATATTCGTTAGGAATTTTAATTTCATGATCAAGTAATCTTGTTTTGACGAAATCTAAGGTTACATTGTCTTCTGATAATGTTTCAATTGTCATATAAAGCTGGAATCCCTTGTGATTGAAGAACATGTGCTCATTTTGTTTCGTTTCAGTTTTATCCACACATCCAATTGTCACATGATAAAACATGGATAAATGTTATTTATTATTTTTTTATTTATAATTACTTTTTATTTATAACTTACCTTTGGTATTGGACAGAGCTTGAAGTGCGTTGCTTTTAATTAAATTGTATCCCATTGTTGCAGCCAGCACAAACCTGTCCCTGGTAGCCACTACCGCCAAATCAAATTAGTGTTGCAGGCAACTGAAAAACCGGAGGTACAAATTCTTCTAAGACATTCCTAAAAGCTTCAAATGTTAATCGAAATCTTTTCATACACACAGATACACATACAGCCCTGTGCAAAACAAGAGCACCGTGTTCGACCTTGCACTATTTTGCTAATAACTTTTTCCTACCATCATGCAAACACATTATATTTACTGAACATCCTTATTCCACCAGTAATAAAACCCATAAACACGATAAGAAAAAAGAGCAGAGAAATTGCCCGTTAACCGAAATCACACCGAATATCCGATTGTGGAAAGTAATAGCACCAAGTGCAAACATTTATAAATATGAAGCAAAAGTTATTTTCTTTATTGGTTGGTACTTGGTCGAATAACCCTTATTTGTAAGTACAGTGTTACAACGTCGTTGCTTAAAGCCAGGCATCGCTGAACAGTTGTTTTATATTTTTGGTTTTTGCTTCATATACAGCTTCCTTTACATCTGTTCAAATGGGGTTCTGGTCCGGAGACTGAGGCGGTCACTCCATAACTTGAACTCCATTGCTTTGGAAAAATTTTTTGGCCAGTTGGCTCGTATGTTTGGGTCATTGCAGCTGTAAAATCCATCTAAGCGGCATATTAATTATTAATATAATTAATATTATGGTTTCTCTCATTGTGCTGACAGAAACTCCGGTGGTTATCATCCGATGTATACAAAAAATGGGACCAGTACCATAATAGGAAAAACATCCCCATACGTCAAGTTTTGCTCCGCCGTGCTTTACAGTCTGGATAGTACACTTCGGTTGAAACTTTTAGTTTTTTCGCCTGCGAACAAATGTCCTGATCCGAGGAGTACCAAACAAGACTATTTTGGATTCGGCCCTCCATAATATATTGCGCTATTTAGAAGGTTCCCAATTCAGGTGTTCTTTCTCAAATTTGGTTTGGTCTGGTAGGTTATTTTTTGACAGTAATGGTAATTTTCTGGGACTTCTGGCACGTAAATTCTTCTTTACCAGTCTTTTTCATATTGTTCATATCTACATGGGAATTAAATCTCGATATTTACCAAACACTATGGAGTCTCTTTATTGACTGTTCTTTATTCTTTCATTCATACAAGCGCTTAAATTAAGTTATTCTATGGAAATGCAAGTTTGCATTTTGGCAGCAACAACAGAAGGTTATTGCCTGACATTAAAAAATTAATATATGTACGTACTCAGCACCTTATGTCGCAGGGAATAGTGCTCAACATAAATATACTGATTATTGCAGTTCATGTTTCGCAACAACTTAAGGTCGTTGTTCGACTTGTTTACTGCTTGGTACCGCCGTACCAAAGGTTCTCATGAACCTTTGGACTCTCCTGAATCATTCGGTATTCTTTAAAATCATCCGCTTTTTTTAGGATTTGAGGTTTCATATCTGACAGCCTTCTTCTGTATACAAATATCAATACGCCTAACACACTTATTATTATTAATAAAGGGAGATTTTTAGCTATTATCTTTTTGGCAACACTGGTTTAAACGGCTGAAGCACGTTTCGTGTTTCTTATGGTCAGTTCATTTTTGGCTCAATGGGTACGTAAATAAGCAGGATTGCCGATTTTGGAGTGAACATCAGCCAGAAGCATTGCAAGAGCTGCCAATGCATCCAGAAAAAGTCACAGATTGGTGCGGTTTTTGGGCTGGTGGCATCATTGGACCGTACTTCTTCAAATATGATGCGAATCGTAACGTAACTGTGAATGGTGAGCGCTACCGTGAGATGATATCCGACTCTTTTTTCTGCCCAAAATGCAAAAGCTTGACTTGCATGACATGTGGTTTCAACAAGACGTTGCCACATGCCACATAGCACGCGCAACAATGGACTTTCGGGACGGTCAATTGGCCGCCTAGACCGTGCGATTTAACGCCTTTAGACTATTTTTTGTGTGGCAGTGATAAAGCTTATGTCTATACAGACAAGCCCGAATTGAAGCATTTATTCGTGAGATACCGGCCAAAATGTTGGAAAAAGGATGCCAAAATTGAACTAAGCGGCGCAGTAAAGGTCAACATTTGCATGAAATAATCTTCAAACATTAAATTATATGGACCGTACTATCGATTCAAATAAAGATTTCATAAATTTTTTTTTAATTTTATGTGTTTTTTTGAACTTTCCTATAGCTTTTAAAAATCACAATTAACAAACTTTGTGATATTGTAATTCTTTAATTTTGGCTAAGTTTCTTACATTTTCCACGGCAATTTGAGTAAAATGAATAGGCTTTACAAATATTTTTACAAACATCATTGGATGGATACCAATGTCTGTCTATTATATTATTCTCCTGATTCTGGAATTTACTGTCTCTTATTTCTAATGAAAAATTGTTGAAATTAATGGGATAGTTTTCCGTAAGGTGAAAGTTCCTTTTGTCACAATTTTGCAAGAAAGTGTCATTTGATATATTAAAAAAAAATTTTATCATCATCTATTACTTCTATTTTGGTTACATTAGTATATAGCATGGAACAAGTTTTTTTTTTGTACAATACTCGCTATGTTTCAAAACCCTTAACAGAACTTTTTCACCATAATGATACATTTTTTTAACTATTTCTACAACAATTTCGTCCAACTCATTTATATCTATTTTATTTACATATGGTATTGGTTTTATTATCTCTAGTTGTCTAAATACGTAATTAACAGATATTTTAATTGCAAATAGTAAACATTGATTGTCTTATTCCATCACACAAGCTTTAAATAGTTTTAACTTATGAAAATCTATATCATATAGCTTTAATTCTTTTAATGTAAGCATACTAGGGTGAATTACATTGCTTTTGGTTGCCATTATATGGTCTAGAATATTGTTTATTCAATTTTCGAAATATCTTAGTTTACCCTCTTGTTCCAAAAATAGCATTTGTCATAAAAATGTTTTCATAATGAAATTTGTTGAGTTATATGCTTCTAAAATCGTATTTCTATAATTATCTATAAGTTTAGTTTAAATTAGTTTAAATTAACGTTATTTCTGCAAAAAGTGCCTGTTTATATCTATGTAATAAATTTTTTACATATGATATTTTGGTTGGTTCAAGATGTTCATCATATCGATCGGGTTTATTATATAAAGAATTGTATTTGTCTCATTGGCTTTTCGACTTCTTTTAATTTTATTCTCATAGCCATTATCTTTCTGAATCGGATGCACCTGCAGTGAACCCTGTACTGCGAGAACTCTCATTATTAGGATTATTAATAATGTCTGCAAAATTAGAAGGTGTTTTTATATTTACTGGGTGTACATTTCTTAAGTTGTTCCTATAATATTTTTAATTCTTATGTCTGAGGCGCTTCTTCTTCTTCAGATGGCGCTACCGTCCGGGGTGGACCTAGGCCTCAACCAGCATGCCTCTCCAGCTAGCACGATCTTTTGCCAGCTGCTACCAATTGCGCACTCCAAGTTGGTTGAGGTCCTTTTCCACTTGTGTGCGCCATCTCAGTCTAGGACGTCCTCTGTTGCGTTGTCCCTGTGGTTCGGATTCGAAGACTCTTCGGGCCGGAGCAGTGTTGTCCATCCGCTCTACATGGCCTAGCCACCTTAAGCGTTGTATCCGTAGACGCTTGACTAGGCTCATGCCGCCGTACAGCCCATACAGTTCGTGGTTGAATCTTCTCCTCCAGATGCCATCAACGCAAACAGGACCAAAAATCGCATGCAGAACTTTTCTCTCGAACAGACCAAGGGCTTCCTCATCCGCTTTTAGTAGCGTCCAGGTTTCTGCGCCGTAAAGCAGGACAGGGATGATCAAGGTGTTGTACAAAGTCACTTTGGTCGTTCGAGAAAGGGCTTTATTACTCAATTGCCTCTTAAGCCCAAAGAAACAGCGATTGGCAAGAGTGATTCTGCGCTTGATTTCGGTACTGATGTTGTTGTCCCTATTCACCGCGGAGCCGAGGTAGACGAAGTCCTTGACTACCTCGAAACGTCTGCTGCCCATAGTGACGCTCTGTCCGAGACGTCGATGTTCTGCGTCCTTCTTTGATGACAGCATATACTTTGTTTTGCCCTCGTTTACCACCAGTCCCACTTTAGCCGCTTTTCGATGCTAGCAAACGCCTCATTGACGGCTCGCTGAGTTCTGCCGATCACGTCAATGTCATCCGCATAAGCTAGCAGTTGAACGGACTTATGGAAATTCGTGCTTCTGATGTTGACGTGTGAGTTACGCACGATCCCCTCACGAATGATGTTAAAGAAGTCGCATGACAGCGCATCGCCTTCTCTAAGTTCTTTTTTGACATCGAAGGTCTCGGTGAGTTCGCTACCGACCTTGACGGAGCAGCGAGAGTTCTCCATCGTCATCCTACACAATCTGACGAGTTTGGTAGGGATGCCAAAACTAGACATGGCACTGCATAGCTCGTCTCTATGCACGCTGTCATACGCGGCCTTGAAATCGACAAATAAATGGTGGGTGTCGATTTGTACTTCTTGGGACTTCTCCAGGATTTGCCGCAGTGTGAAGAACAGGTTAATTGTGGACTTCCCTGCCCTGAAACCACACTGATAAGGACCTATCAGGTTGTTGACAAACGGTTTCAGGCGCTCACACAATACGGCAGAGAAAATCTTATACGCGACGTTAAGGAGACTGATCCCTCGGTAGAGGCATGCTTTCCTCCGACCATATTTCACAGATGAGCTGGTGCATGCACCCAACCAGCTCATCCCCAGCCGCTTTGAACAGCTCTGCGGATAGCAGCATTGTTCGACTTCAGTCTTGATATTGCTATCTTGACCTCGTCTAGGTCGGGGGGACGGAATTCTTGTCCATCGTCGTCCAAATTGAGTGGAACATTCTGCCTAACAGCGGGATTTGTGTCGTCATCGCCGTTTAGGAGTCTGCAGAAATTATCCTTCCAGATTCTCAGCACCGACTGCGACTCTACCACCAGTTGTCCATTTTGGTCCCGGCAGGTTTCAGTCCGAGGTCTGTAACCCCCAGATAACTTTCTTCTTCTTGCGGTAAAAATTTCGGACGTCATTCCTGCCATAGCACCTCTCCATTTCCTCGACCGCGCGCTTCTCGTGCTCTTTCTTTTTTCTTCTGAGAAGCCGGTTCTCTTCCCTTCTTCTCTGTTTTTTCGAGCTCACAAACAGCTCTCGTCGTTCGATGCAGCGTTGCCTTGTATGCTTCATGTTTGGCTGCTTGCGCCTGCCGGCACTCGTCGTCAAACTATGGGTTCCTCTTAGGTGGGGAAGTGAAACCAAGCACATCAGTGGCGGCCTCTTTGATGGCTTCTTGACAACGTTTCCATTTGTATTCTATTGTTTGTGCAGGCAGCGTCGAACTTTGAGACAGTTTCAGGGAGAATCGATCGGTAAAGGCTGTAGCGATCTGCTGCGATTGTAGCTTTCCGGCGTCAAACCGTTTTGGCCTGTCTCGACTCCGCTGCTCTCTCGATATCCGGGTTCTTACCTTGGAACAAGCAAATGATCCGAGTAGATGTTGGCATCTCGGAAGGTTCGGACATCGAGAATACTGGAGGAGTGTCTGACGTCGATCGCAACATGATCAATCTGGTTGACGGGTAATTGATCTCGGTGATCGTCAGGTGCCTTGTGGAAACCGCGTGCTGGCCACAGAGTCGGGGCGTGGGCGAATATGAGGCTTATATTTCCGAATTTAGCCTTGATGCGGATTGTTATGAGGCGTAAACTTTTTGCCTAAGTCTGCATCGAACAACAAAACCGCATCCAAATAAGCGTTTCCCTCTCTCCCTGTAGCAATCGCCGTGGTATATGTCGCAGTTTCTCACTCTTCTCTTGCCCGGCCCATCCCACCGCATTTCCTGGATTGCGGTAATGTCTGCTTTATAGCAGCCCAGGGCCTCCGCAAGTTCATCGGCTGCACGTGGTCTGCCTAGGGACCTCACATTCCATGTGCAGATCCGTAAATCATTGTCCTTTGTTCGTTTGCGGGGGTCGTCAACAGTGTATCCATCCATATCCGAGGCATTCGGTTGGTTAGTAACTATTATTTTTTAATATGGCCAGGCAGTTACCCCGACGCAGACCCCCAACCTGGAGGACCGGGCGCTTTTTTATACCTCTTGAGCGGAGGTCGCACTTATAGGTTTAGCAAGTTGAGTTCGGATGAACAACAACCAGTATCCGGTGGCTACCGACGTGGAGGTACTATAAGCATAGTTGATGTGTGGGAAACAGTTACAACAGCTGGGCATCGCCGGGTTGATACCAATCAGTGCCTACCCTGTTCCCACATCACCCAGTCTGAGGTGCTTATTCCCAATATAACCCTCCTCTCGATTTTCATTATTGTCACATTTTTTTATATATCATTTGATTTTTAATTTCTGACACTCTTTGTCTAAGTCCGTCATTCCACACAGAGTGAAGAGCATCAAGCCCAAGGCAGATGCATGGTATGACTTGAGCTGCACAGAGGCTATCAGGTTAGAGATGATCAGAGATGAGTTTCCGGATTTAAAAAGTCAACCCTTCTGAGGAAAACCGGAAGACGGAAGAAGTTTAAACGGGCCCGAAATGAATGCAATTCACTATTAAGACGTGTGAAATTTTCCTATGACCAAAAGTTGAGGCAGCAAATGCTATAACGTACCAAGGGCAGCAAAAGCTTTTGATCTTTTGTGATAAGAAACTCAGCCTCGTCTTCAATTCCGACGCTCATTCACAATGACATTCCAGCTGTCAACTCTTAGGACAAAGCAAATCTGCTTGCTCTCACTTCTCTCTCTGCTCAACGCTTCCAGATTGTGCTTTGCCTCCACCTGTACTTGAGAGCGTAAATTTTTCCATGGGACAGATCCACTTTCGCACTCGTACAGTTGTAAGAGTCCTCAAAGATCTAAACGTGCGCAAATCCGCTGGCCCGGATGGTATACTGCCTGTTCTTGTGAAGAGGTGTTCTTCAACGCTGGCAAAACCACTGCGTAAGCTTTTCCATCTGTCCTACTCTTAAGGGCTCTTTCCGAGTAAGTGGAAAATATTATTTGTCCAGCCCGTCCCTAAAAAATTGGAATCTTCGTCACCCACCTCCTACCGATCCATAGCACTCACGTCCCTTCTTTCCAAAGTCATAGAAACGCTGATAAATCGTCAGCTTGTGAAGTATCTTGAATGAAAATAAAAGCTTTTTAATGACCGGCAGTACGGCTTCCGCAGCAACAGGTCCACTGGTGGTCTGATGGCATATCTCACCGAAAAGCGGAACCAATCTTTGCACAATGTTGGAGAAAGCAAGATCGTTGCGCTTGATGTTTCAAAAGCATTTGACAGATGCCAGACATCAGGCTCTCTTGTCGAAAATGCGTGCCCATAGAATCGATAAGTGTCTTCTTCAATGGATTAGAAATTACTTTTCGCTCCGTTCAATACAAGTCGTGCTGGATGGGTTCAAGTTTGATATCCACCATATTAATGCTGGTGTTCCCCAGGGCTCCGTTCTGTTTCCGACATTTTTTCTTCTCATTTTAATAAATCATCTCTTGTCTGCTACTTCTAATCCTATTCACTCCTTCGATGATGGCTCACGTCCCTGTACTTCGGCCGTAGACTTGCAACGTATGTTCTTCTTCTTCTTATGGCCCTACAGTCCGGGGTGGACCTGGGCCTCAACCAACATGCCTCTCCAGCCAGCACGATCTTTCGTCAGCTGCCGCCAGTTGCGCACTCCAAGTTGGTTGAGATCCTTCTCCACTTGTGTGCGCCACCTTATCCTGGGCCGTCCTCTGTTGCGTTGTCCCAATGGCTCAGATTCGAAGACTTTCCGGGCCGGAGCAGTGGTGTCCATACGCTCTACATGGCCTAGCCATCTTAAGCGTTGTATCCATAGACGCTTGACTAGGCTCATGCCGCTGTACAACCCATACAGTTCGTGGTTGAATCTTCTCCTCCAGATGCCATCAACGCAAACAGGACCAAAAATCGCGCGCAGAACTTTTCTCTCGAAGAGACCAAGGGCATCCTCATCCGCTTTTAGTAGTGTCCAAGTTTCCGCGCCATAAAGTAGGAGTGGGATGATTAAGGTGTTATATAAAGCAAGCTTAGTCTTTCGAGAGAGGGCTTTATTACTCAATTGCCAGACCCATTTTAGCCGCTTCCGCTTCAATGCCAGCAAACACCTCATTGACGGCTCGCTGTGTTCGTCCAATCACGTCAATGTCATCGGCGTAAGCTAGCAATTGAGCTGACTTTTGGAAGATCGTACCTCTGGTGTTGACCTGTGAGTTACGTACGTTCTTCTCAAGGATGATGTTCAAAAAGTCACATGACAGTGCGTCGCCTTGTCTAAAACCTTTTTTGACATTGAAGGTCTCGGTGAGTTCGTTCCCGACCTTGACGGAGCAGCAAGAGTTCTCATCGTCATCCTACACAATCTGACGAGTTTGGTAGGAATGCCAAAACTAGACATTGCACTGTATAGCTCGTCTCTATGCACGCCGTCATACGCTGTCTTGAAATCGACGAGTAGATGGTGGGTGTCGACTTGTACTTCTTGAGTCTTTTCCACAGTAGTTGGCGCAGTCGAAGGGGTCTCCTTTCTTGTGGACCGGACAGAGGACGCTGAGATTCCACTTTAAACAGTTCTGCGGACAGTTAATCCGCTCCAGCAGCTTTATTTGACTTCAGTATCGATATTGCTATCTTGACCTCGTCTAAGTCGGGGGGACGGAATTCTTGTCTATCATCGTCCAAATTAAGTGGAACATTCTGCCTAACAGCGGGATTTGGGCCGTCATCGCCGTTAAAGAGTCTGCCGAGTCTGCGAATCCTGTATCCACCGGATAGCTGTTTCACCTTTCGGTAAAACTTTCAGACTTCATTCCTGCCATAACATCTCTCCATCTCTACGACCGCGCGCTTCTCATGCTCTCTCTTTTTCCTTCTGAGAAGCCGGTTCTCTTCCCTTCTTTTCTGTTCGTAGAGCTCACGAACAGCTCTCGTTGTCCGATGCAGCGTTGCCTGGTAGGCCTCCTGTTTGGCTGCATGTGCCTGCCTGCACTCGTCGTCAAACCATGGGTTCCTTCTAGGTGGTGGCGTGAAACCCAGCACATCAGTGGCAGCTTCTTTGATGGCTTTTTGACAACGTTTCCATTCTTCTTCTATTGTTAGTGCAGGCAGCGTCGAACTTTGGGAGAGTTTCAAAGAGACTCGGTCGGCAAAGATCCCAGCGACCTGTTGCGATTGTAGCTTTCCGACGTCAAACCGTTTCGGCCTATCTCGACTCCGTTGTTCTCTCGATATCCGGGTTCTTACCTTGGCTACAACAAGGTGATGATCCGAGTCGATGTTAGCGCCTCGGAATGTTCGGACATCGAGAATGTTGGAGGAGTGTCTGACGTCGATCGCAACGTGATCAATCTGGTTGACGGTTGATTGATCAGGGGATCGCCAGGTTCCTTTATGGATGTTGAGATGTGGGAACCGCGTACTGCTCACAGAGAGGTTCCGCCCCGCGGCGAAGTCCAACAGCCTGAGTCCGTTTCCGGAGGTCGTGTCGTGCAGGCTGTGTTTCCCGATGACGCCAGCAAAGATGTCCTCTTTCCCCAGCTGAGCATTGAAATCTACTAGAACGATCTTGGTGTCATAGCTTAGGCATCGATCGTATGTTCTTTCTAGGAGATCATAGAACTCATCCTTGCTGTATCATCCTTCTCTTCTGTCGGGGCGTGGGCGCATATCAGGCTGATGTTCCCGAATTTAGCCTTAATGCGGATTGTCATGAGGCGTTCGCTTACGGGATCGTAGCTTATGACCTTTTGTCTAAGTCTGCCTCGAACAAGAAATCCGCATCCGAATAGGCGCTGCCTTCTCTCCCTGTAACAGTCGATGTAGTAGACATCGCAGTTCTTCATCTTCTTTCTGCCCGGCCCATCCCACCGCACTTCCTGGATGGCGGTGATATCTGCTTTGTAGCAGTCAAGGGCCTCCGCAAGTTGTTCGGCTGCACGTGGTCTGTTAAGGCACCTCACATTCCACGTGCAGAACCGAAAGTCGTTGTCTTTTTTACGTTTGCTGGGGTCGTCAACATTGGATCCGTCCATATCCGAGGCATGTTCTTGTTGCTGAACTCGGTTATTTTTGTGTGGTGAGGGAGTTAGCCTCACGCACAACCTACAGACTGGTAGGCCGGTCGCTGCATACATTGGGTCACCACACAACGGATGCTGTGATGGGTATCCAGGGGGCGCCACGGGGAGGCTGTGTGTCAACTTGACCTATGCACGGACGAGGATAGCGCTGGCATCTCGCTCTGCTTAAATACTCGCAAGAGCTCATTGGTGTATAGGATAAAAAGAATTGGTCCCAACTTAGACCCTTGCGGGACTCCATATTGGACACGTTCGGTTTTGCTATACATTTAGTTTATTTTTACTCAAAATTGCCCATTGGGCAAATATTCCTTAATCCCATGCCATTCAGCGTATGTTAAGCACATTAAATTCCGACCTTGACAGCATAATCGCTTGGGGTACAAGAAATAGAGTGGAATTACTGCTTCCAAAACTCAGTGCTGTCAACTGTCACTCAAGCGTTCCCAAAATAACCAGCCGTTATCCATGGAGGGCACTTGCGTTGTTGAAACCGAAAAACTTTCCATCCTCGGTTTGTGTATCAACTCAACATTTAGTTGGAACGATCACATACATGAGGTCGCCAAAAATGCTGCGAAATGTCTAGGTTTCCTAAAACGATGCAAAAAATACTTTACTTCCTCTGATCTGGCTACAATTTACAAGGCCTACATCCGTCCTAAGCTCGAGTATAACGCTCCTATCTGGTCTGGTGCTCCCAATACCTCCCTGCACCTACTGTATAGAATCCAAAAGCGAGCGATAAAACTTATAGGAGTTAACAATATTGCGAAGTCGATTGAACCGTTAGAACACCGACGTAATGTCGCGTCTCTGTCAGCCAGCTGCATTCCTCCCCTTCAAGAATTCACTCGCAATACACGCCTCGCTAGGAATGCTCATCAGTTCACCCTTAAGCCCACCTTCGGACGTACAGTTAAGTATAGAGACTCGTTCTTTAGCCGCACCACACGTATATGGAATGCTCTTCCCAGCTCAATATTCTGCTCTCATTACAATCCACAGACCTCCTCTCACTCTCTTCCTCTATACCTTCGGGTATTCGTAAGCCCTTTAGCGCGTGATTTGTCTTTTTCTCTTGATTGGATTTGGCGTTAAATGATACATATTATTGTATATTTCAATAGCTTTATATACTTTTCTGTTAATCGTAAGTAATATCATAAGTAAAGTATAGTGAAATCGTTCTATGTCCAACTTCCCTGTATGAGAATTGACCTTAGTCAAATGCATTTTAATTCCTTCTTTTCTTAAATGTTCTTTAATATTTCCTAAATTGAATTCGTTGTCACAAATTATTTAAACTAGTTTATCGAATTTGTATATTTGTTGATCTATACATTCTAGCTTAATTGTCCAATGTTTGCTTTTCAAGCTATATCCATATGCTTTTATTGTCAATTTATCTACAAAAGTTAAATAGATCAATTTATTGAAGTGATACGCGTATAGGAGTTTGTGTAAGATGAAACTTTGGCCTTATTGGTTAACTATCATATTTACCTCCTTAACAAGTTTCACAATTTCCTATTATTTTTGATATTTCCTTAATTAGTCTTGGTAAGAATATTTTGTTCTTTAAACTATGATAAGTCTCTTTTATACCTGAGTGATTGCTCTAGTGTGATAAAGAAATATTTGCATATGAAAATCATCTTCTTTTTCCGAATCTCTTGCTCTTTTAGTAAGTTTAAAAAATTTTACATCATATCCATACATCTCAATTAATAATTTCTGTACATTATTTTAGCTAGACTCACCTACTTCAGAAAAAATGCCTTTAACGCCTTTCTTTATCGTTTTTCTTAAAAGATCTTTCTAATAACATTTCTCTTTTGTCATGCCGACTTAAATGATTCTTCTTTTATGTTTGACACAAACCACATTAGGTGGCTTGTGGTTTCTAGCTCAGTGTTTCATTGACTTCACCGGGTATTCTACTTAAGAAATCTGGAACTACGTTGTTTGCTTTTTATATATTCGGTATCGAATTCAAATTCTTGTAATTTAAGAAGACCTCTTGGCATTCTTTGGCTAAATTCTTTCCCATTGTACTTTTTTTTAAGTATTTTATGGGCATATGATCGGTTATTAACTTAAATTTGTTGCCCCAAAGGTACGGCCAGATACCACTTCTAGGAACTTATCTGTCGTTGAATATTCTTTTTCATGACCATTTGAAGTTCGGGAGGAATAGCGCAATGGTTGCCCTTCTTGTGTTAGTACCGCCCCTAAGGCAAAATTATTTGCATCCGTATATATTTAATTCAAATGACTTATTAAAATCTTGAAATTTGAGTACGGGATGCTTGGTAAGCGCTTCTTTTAATGCTTCGAAGGATTGAATATTTTCTGGATCTTTGTTATTAATTACCATATTTTTCTTCAAATATTTCACCATATGCTTTTTTAGAATAATCCCTAATGAACTTCCTAGAGTATCCTGTACTGCCAAGAAATCCTCTAAACTGTTTTACTTTTAAGGGTAATGGATACTTTTGCATTACTTCCACCTTATTGGGGTTTGGTTTCATTCTTTCAGAAGTCAAAATATGGCCTAAGTATTCCGTACTTTTCTTTAGGAATGCACATTTGCTAAGCTGTGCTTTAAGGTTATGTTGAGCAAGCCTTGTGAATATTTTTTCAAGAGATATTATATGTTCTCCAGCAAGGTTGAGAAAACAAGTTTATCGTCAATATAAACTCTTAAAACATCATTCATCAACGTTGAAAAGTTGTTGGGGCATTTTTCAGCCCGAAAGGCATTCTAACATATTCATAAAGACCGTTTGGCGTAACAAATGTAGTCTTATGAATATCGTCAGGGTGAACTTTTATCTGATGATATCCCATAATATGTCCATTGGTTGAACATTCTGTCTACTATGACGTGATTGTCCTGAAAACGTAAATTGTTCTCTATTTCGCTGAAAATTATTGTTACTCTGCTGGATGTTTTGTCTTAAATTAGAGTAGTTATTATTTTGCCTCTGTTGACTTACTTACCCTGATCTGTTACTGCTATACTGTATAAATTCATTGCTACTCCTTGGCTGTTCTAACTGTTTGCATGCAGATTGAAAACCAGTTCGTGGTACTAGAAGAGGAAATCTACCACAGTTATAATTCTGTACGTTAAGCTTTCTGTAATTTTTCTCTTTCTTTTTAACATTATGATTTTCAGAACTAAGATTTTAATTGCGTGCATAGAGACGAGCTATACAGTGCAATGTCTAGTTTTGGCATCCCTACCAAACTCGTCAGATTGTGTAGGATGACGATGAAGAACTCTCGCTGCTCCGTCAAGGTCGGAAGCGAACTCACCGAGACCTTCGATGTCAAAAAAAAAAAAAGGATTAAGACAAGGTGACGCGATGTCATGCGACTTCTTTAATATCATTCTTGAGGGGATCGTGCGTAACTCACACGTCAACATCGGAAGCACGATCTTCCACACGTCCGTTCAACTGCTAGCTTATGCGGATGACATTGACGTGATCGGCAGAACTCAGCGAGCCGTCGATGAATCGCTTGCTAGCATCGAAGCGAAAGCGGGTAAAGTGGGACTGGTGGTAAGCGAGGCCAAAACGAAGTATGTACTGTCATCGAAGGACGCAGAACATCGATGTCTCGAACAGAGCGTCACTATGGGCAGCAGATATTTCGAGGTAGTCAAGGACTTCGTCTATCTCGGCTCCGCGGACAACAACATCAGTACCAAAATTAAGCGCAGAATCACTCTTGCCAATCGCTGTTTCTTTGGGCTTAAGAGGCAATTGAGTAATAAAGCCCTCTCCCGAACGACCAAAATGACTTTGTACAACACCTTGATCATCCCAGTCCTGCTCTACGGCACAGAGACCTGGACGCTACTAAAAGCGGATGAGGAAGCCCTTGGTCCCTTTGAGAGAAAAGTTCTGCGTGCGATTTTAGTTCCTGTTTGCGTTGATGGCATTTGGAGGAGAAGATTCAACCACGAACTGTATGGGCTGTACGGCGGCATGAGCCTAGTCAAGCGTCTACGGATACAACGCTTAAGGTGGCTGGGCCATGTAGAGCGGGTGGACAACACTGCTCCGGCCCGAAGAGTCTTCGAGTCCGAACCACAGGGACAACGCAACAGAGGACGTCCTAGACTGAGATGGCGCACACAAGTGGAAAAGGACCTCAACCAACTTGGAGTGCGCAGTTGGAAGTAGCTGGCAAGAGATCGTGCTAGCTAGAGAGGCATGTTGGTTGAGGCCCAGATCCACCCCGGACTGTAGCGCCATCCGAAGAAGAAGAGTGAGTTTGCACAGTGCTGTAATTTACATAAAACTTCGTATGTCGAATATATTTAACATATCTCTTAAATGCCGCAAGCCTCCCAGTTGTCATGAAATTCACTAACCGAAAACAAACTTAATTTTATTTGTTTCAAAAATCGTACGTACGAAGTTGTACGGAACAAGACACCTTGACTCAATCTTAAGATAAATCTATATTGTTTTCTTATACGATTTTCATGTTTCGAAATTGTTCTATTTTTCTAACACACTACTTTAAAAATGTATTTGCCTTATTCTTTATAAAAACTCTTTAATAACTTTGTTGTATGAATCATTTATTTTAGGTATTTTTTACAGGGTTAGGGAATATAGAACTAATCCCCATTTGTTGCATGTAATTTATGAATACCTTCATGTCAAATTTAATTTAATTTCTAAGGTACACATTTTCTTGGCCAACAACAAAATGTAGGATTTCTTCTTTTGAATTAATATCGGATTCCGCATCGTTTATAAAGTTTATCTTCGTGCGAAATTTCTTGGACATACACATAGAATCATTGCAAACGTTAATAGTACAGTATAGAAACATCTCCTTCTCTGCAGCGTCATCATAGTTGATGTCAAGTAAGATCATAGGGCTGCTTTGGATACATCCTGTTAATTTGTCAGCAAATATTCCCTGTTTAGGTAAACACAGATCCCATTTTTGCGGTGCTTTTTCCGTAAGCTTGATTCCATTACTAAATGACATGTTTATTTTTAAAATCAATCTAGTTATTGGTTTTGTTTTTATAGCCGCGTGTAATGTTTCCACATCATCGACTTCATTATTATCGACAGACTTTGTGTTGAAGTTAAGATCAAGCGGCCAGGTGGACATATTTTGTATATCCACCACACGTATAACGTGATTATTTGTATCGGCAACGTACAAGGTTTTGCCGGTTGAATCGCAGCAAATACCATCTGGTTCATTAAATTTAAATAAATCTGAATTATTGTATTCTTTTATGGGACACGTATCTATTGTATTTGACTTTGTGTCAATTCGCTTAATTTTGTTATTATATGTATCAGCTACATATACAAAATCGTCAAAGTGATTATAACATACTCCCATTGGGTGTTGCAGTTTCGCACTAAATTGTTTTCCGTCGCAGTCGCCATAAGCAAATAGATTCTAAAATGAAATTACTTCTGATTAAGACTTCTTAAATGAGTAGTGTTATACAATACCAATGGATTTCGGTCGCCTCCAACTACTGCTGTTACTTTACCATCGATCATTGTTACTTTCCGTATACTAGAACTTTCGCTGTCCGCTACAAACAAGATATCTTTATTCAATGCAAGACCAGATGGTTGCGCAAAAGCAGCATTTTGGGGATATGAATTATTTCTATTTTCTTCCGAACCATTGCCAATAATAGCTGCACAGGTTAGTGGTTCATACTTTTTAAACTTCCACCAGATTATACCATCTAAAAATATTGCCCATATTTGATGCATACCGGCCATTGCTACTAATATAACGTCCTTTTCGGTGACCGTTTTTTCATCTAAGTGGAAGGACATATCCATGTCTTTTGTTTTATACGCCACAATATCCCAGGGGGATGAAAGTGATTGTTCTGGTCCAGCCAGACCACCAATTTTATCTGAACCTTGCTCTCCATTCCCAGCGATTGTTGTGACTTCTGAAGTTTGCATATTAATTGACCGAACAGAATGATTTCCTGTATCAGCAACGATTAAAATATTATCACTGAGGAATGAAAGTCCTTGTGGTGAATTAAACTTAGCTGTGGAAAACTTTCCGTCGACAAAACCGGGACTATTTCCACCCACTTTTTCTAGGACATGTCCATTCTTATTTATTAACAAAATCCTGTTATTTCCAGAATCAGATACAGCAAATATTTCATCCTTAGATTTAGTCATAAGGCGACAACATATTTTGCTGGGAAAGCGTAAGTTCGATGCTCGTGTAATACTATTCGATTGATTCATAGGGAACGTATAACCTTTTAATTCGTCTCTCTTTCTGTAAAAGGATATGCATGTCTCTATAAATTTTGTGAGAAATTGTCCATTACCTTCCCCCATTATAATTAAAAGTGGATTCCCGGAGGGGGATATTATCAACAATGTTGGCCAGCATTTGATTCTTAACTTAGTCCACATCTTGGAGTTTACATCATTAACCACTGGGTGTGTTATTTGGTATCGCTGTATAGCGGAAAGTAAATTCGCCGAACTTTTTTCGTTATCAAACTTCGCACTGTGAACTCCAATGACAACCAATCCAGATTCAGGAGAAAAACTTTTTTCTACAGATTTAAGGTCCGGGAGTACATGTATGCAATTTATACAACAGTATGTAAAGAAATCTAGAATCACAATGCATCCTTTCAAGTCGGACATATGTATTGGTTTTGCGACATTAAACCAATCGAGATCTGGAAATATTAAACTAAATCTCTCAATTTCAATATTTCACGGTATAATTACCATTCTCAAAGTCATCAATTCCATCTATACCGCTTTTAGATTGTTTCTCTAAATAACATTCAATTATTTTTGTCCTATCGATATCGTCTATATTTTTTGAAAAACTCTTCAACAATTCATCTGAAGCGTAAGCAAGTATATCAATTAAGTCTAATTCATACGAATCCATTATCTTGACCATAAAACTTATTGTTAAACTTCAAATAAAATAAATTTATTTCTACGACATTACTAAAGCAGAGACGAGAAATAAGATTCATGTTCATATTTCCAGTAATTTCATTGGAAAACACAACTTACCCATCATGGAAATAGGCCATTGTTGGCTATAGCACGGATGAGCAAGGAGAGAGATAAACAGCTTCTTCTTCCCCGCACAATGCAATAATTCGGTAGCGTTTTTTTATAACATTTCCACTTCCTGAACAGCTGATTCGAGAAGCAAATTCAAAAACAGGGTTTATACTAGCGATGGGATATTACGAATGAAAAATGATTCGAATAAATTGGCAATTGTTAAAAATTAAATTCGATTGTCGATTTATTCGATCTCGTTAGAAAACAATTGAATAATAATCGAATCGAATCGAATTCTAGAATTTATTCTCAGTAGCTTCTACAACCTAGAAAATGCCGGGTACTAATATCCCATTGTCGAAATGTATGTATTTCCAAACTATTTATGGGCTAAATTTTGACATCTTACTTACTTAAAAACAACAGACTTTTTATTGTATTTTAAAGCGATGCAATGCAAAGACAATTACTTACGTACCGAATAATATGGAAATCGCACTAAAACAATCGAATGCAAATTACAAATTTTCCTACTCACACTCCGTACAAAAAAATCAGCGTAAAGCTGTTCTTCCAATAAGAAGGTATACCCACCAAAATAGGAACGTCGGGAATGAAAAAACACAGCCAAACCTCTGTAGTTTGAACATCCGTAAATCGAATTTTCTGTAAGTAAAACCAAATTTCTGAAAATATTGGTTCCCGTGGCTATTTGAGTTTTGGAGGTTCGACTGTATTCTTCATCCTTCTCACCCAATTAGTGAGAGGATTGTACTCTCGCTCTCATAAATGTAAAGTTTAAATTTTAGTAGTGAGACGAAATGAAAAAGCAAGGGGCAATTGCGAATAAAAATGTTGTTTCAGCAATACACCTAACCAAATACACACATGATACAAATACAATCCAACAATCTCTCTCCGACTTGAAGAATATGTGAATACACACAATCTAACAATCTCGCTCAGAATTGAAAAATCGGCGAATACACACAATTGACAATCTCTCTTCGACTTGATGAATCCGCGAATACACATATTCGTTGACGATTGGAATCGTACGTACAAGAATCGGAAATCAACAATCGACTCCGCTCAGTTTGAATTCGAATAATTGCGATTGTCACAACAATCGAATTATTCGATTGTTCTTATTCGCAATTGCCCATCGCTAGTTTATATCACAAGCAACGTATAGAAAACATGCGTCTTCGACTGGAAAAACCCCTTATCAGATAAAAAACACGCATACTATCTTATTCCCAAGCTGTTTTTCAAGCATACCTACTCATGTGGTGTGTATCGAACAGCTGACTACTTCCAAAAAGCTAATTCGGCCATAATAGTTTCAAAATAATGGCGAACAGAACCCAACTTCAGACGAAAAGTACCAAATTGGAACGCTTCTGGAAGTGCCTCGAAGGCAGTGTCCACAGAGTTTCCTTACGTCAGCTTCATCCGACTCTTATCAAATAGTCTGTAATAGTATGTTCTGTTCTATATTATAATTAAACCGGATTTTCATAACATTTCACGAATACGCAATGAATATTCCTTGGAGTTAGGAATATCCATAATTGGAATTACAAAGTTTCATTCAATTATATATGTCTCAAGTATATATAAGAAATAATTTAAAATATATTAATATACAATTTTCAAACCGAAAGAAAAAAAAATTTTTTGTACTGAAGATATGGACGAAGAACCCCTCAAGCCAATGAAATACATATATAAATTATGTACCAAAACTCGTTTAGAAGTCGAAAATATTTAATATTTAATAGTTTGAAAGCAATCATCACCACTGAGGTGCATTCGAAGTCGTACAGTTTTGTGTTTACACGATAAGATATTATTTTTCATTTTGTTGTGTGAAAGAAACGTACTTATACAATTCAATATTGCCTAAATTGACTCAATAAAATGAAATACATAAGTAATATGTGCTTAATTTATAGTTTAAAGATTGAAAAAGTGAATTTGATTTGATTCGATAATCACTTTTAGCAAGTTTCCAGTCCATTTCCAGTCATCCAACTACCACAAATATAAATGCCCTTAACGAACGCTTCTCATTTGGACAACAGCTCATCGATTTCCCCTACTTTCTGTGGTAGTGAGGAAGCTGAAACAGTTATTTGAAATTTTGAAAATAAACGGATATTGAATCTTGTGTATTGAATATTTTAAAGTGATTCTATATAAAAAAAAAAACTGAAAGTAAATTTATCAAAATGAAGTGCGTAGTGGCCTGCAGCAACTTTGAACATACATTTGGTATGAAAGATTCTCATGTGTAAGCATTATCTGCCTCTAAATGTTCATTTGTGTTCTATTCACTGTGACAACAATGCAATAACGGCATTTAACGTTTGTTTTTCAACTACCTTGATCAGTGTCTTTTTAGTTTTTCATAAACTTTTCTAATAAAACAGCCTTAAAGTAACTTTTTGTAAAACATTTTTTTATTAATCAATACAAATTTTTTTCCCAGAACTTAATATCCATGATTATCATGTATTAGAGCACTCAATTAAATTTGGATACATGTGAACATGTGAAGTTGTATTTTACGAGATTCACGTGTTCATATGTCAATATCTAAAATCTGTAGGTCTAAGTATATCATATCTTTAAGTCTAGTTAATATTAATTTTAAATTTGTTCAATTTAAAATTATTTAAATTGAACAAATTTATAATAATAAACAATAAATAATAATAAACAATAATAATAATAATTGAGTGGCACTACAGCCAACAACGGACCAGGGCCTAGCTTCTACAACAACTACTCATGTTGTGCGTGCTACTGTTCTTTCACGAGTAGAAGGGACCTACAGTTTTTTGCCGACTCCGAACGGCCAGATTTGAGAAACTTTCCATAGACAATTTATAGTCTTTGAGTGTTGCCAGTAACTCGAAAGAGGTGGTGCCGTGAAAAAATGCTATGTGTCCCGTCCGGGAATCGAACCCAGATCACTACGCCACGGCGATCACAATTTTATACAATAAAATATAGAATGAAAAAATGGTTAAAATAGGCTTAAATTAATTTAAATTTTCAAAAAGGTGTGGCTACAAAACTATCGCAATTGCTCGTTCAAGAAAAATCTATATTTGCTGCGAAAACTTACGAAAAGATTTCATTTTGCATTACTTTGTAAGAATTGGGTTATATTTTTTGATATATTATATATATACATTTCGGAATTGAGATTTAGCCGATCCAAAATTTAAGAATAATTTTCTTCGCGTGTCACATTTATTAGCTCAATTTTTTAGAAAACGTTTTAGTTTGTTTTATTTTATTTGTTTATAAAAATTCATGAATTTGTAAATTTATTTTTTAAAAGAATTAATGTGTTTTCTCTTTTTAAGTTCGGCTGCTGTAACCGGGAAACCGAACACCCGGTTAACAAAAAATCTGTTAGCGCACCAAAAGCATACCTCCTGGTTGGAGGAGGAATAGAAAAGAATTTTTGTTTATTCAAATTCAGTTCATATATACGAAGTGCAGCGTACAGTACAATTTTAAAAACAAAAACTCCAACTAATTAGCAGATTATTGATAAGTAATGATTTATTAAGGCTATCTTCTAACAAACTACTTAAGTACTGATTTAGTTGGTAAACTATGTATTTGTGCTTCAGTTTTGACCGATGCCACATGATTTTAATTTATTACTCATGATTAATTATCATCTGTCCTAAACACCTCTGTGTCACTGTATTTGTACTCTGGAGATAACTGCGATGGCTCATACCGCTGGTAAAGGTCCCTGTGCATAGGAGAGTTAATTACTGCCGCCATGTGATATTCATTTATTTTCACTGAATTTCTATGCAAAGTACCTTATTGCGCCTCAAAAAAACGTCGTTTATTGCCTTTTCCGCGAAAAGTCGTTGCATGGTATCGAGATTTTTTAGCTTAGACGCCCATACTGGAGCAATATCCCGTTCATTAGCACTTAACGAGTCGGCTATATGATGGGGTTCGCTCTATTGATTGTGCCTTGGTTCTGAATACCTGGGTCTTTTATATCAATACTGTGAGTAGGTTAAGTAGACATCCGTTTCCACACGGTTTGCTTTAGTGTTGGGAACCTTCAATTGAACTTGTAAAACTATAGAAATGTGAAGACACAGTAATTAAAATATATGTACAAATTCATTTTCTTCTGGAGCAACAAATTGTAATTTTGACTAATGTAAATGTGTTTCCAAGTCCCTTAAAAACATTAATTCCTCATACATCCAGGAAGAGGGTCGATATTCCACACCAACGTTAGGGGATTCCGCAACCTTTTTCAATTCCTTGGGGAAATTACTTCGCATTGAATTGATTTTTTTTCACATCCTCAATTGTCGCGTCTTCCTTAATTGTTCGATAAACCTCAATTCTGTCAATATCGCCGTTTATCATCCCTGAAAATATGCGTGAAATGGAAAAACTTAATAGTCTTATATTTGTAAAGTATGCACTGTTACTTGCCCTTTAGTTGTGGTTTCCATTTGTTCATCATTGTTAATTTAGGTCAATGACAATATTAGGATATTCCATAATTTACACACATGACTGCTATCTATAAAATGAAAAACTTAGTTTTAAATTTCAATTAATTTTTCATAACTTTACATGGTGTGTTTAATATTCCATCGATCCGAACTATACACATGTGCTTGCATATGTATGTATATATGTCAATCCTTTTGTTCATCATTGTTAGTTTATATATTAGGATATTCCATTTACATTTACACATATGACTGCTATCTATAAAATGAAAAAAAAAACTTAGTTTTAAATTTCAATTGATTTTTCATGACTTTACCTGGTGTGTTTTATATTCTAACGATCCGATCTACACATGTCAAAGGCAATGATAAACAATAATATATTCCACCACTGATTTTGGAGGGGAAATGAATCAGCTGGTTACAACAGCTCACATGTATTTACAGGCGCTACAAAAACAACAAGCTGTCAAAAAATCCTCGGGGCAAAGAGGGCTAAAGACGGATGTCTACTTTAGGTGGTTTGTGGTTTATACTCCAAACTACTCAATCAGCTGATTACCTTCACGCTCAAACTACTGGAGGGGGTTTTAATATGTAAAATAGTTGTCAGTTCTTGTCAATTTCATTAAATTTCAAAAAATGCGGATTCCTGTGATGAATACAGTGCAATGTGGAATGATAATATATTTTATAGTCTTTTATTATTAGACATCTTACACAATCGAACCAATTGAAAATTCAAGGTGTATTTAAAATACTGGCAATATTTGTTAGAAAAAAAAATCAATAAAATGGCGGTGGGAGTGCGTGTCCTGAAGGTGCACCAGTAAGGCAGTAGTTGCACTCGTAAGGCATACGTTGAAGAAATGTTTCAACATATCATTTGTTATTAGCTATTATCTTTTTGGCAACATTGGTTTACCCAGCTGACGCACGTTTCGTGCTTTGTTTCACTGTCAAACGTGTTCAGTTTGGTCTATAATTTAACCATGAATCGTCTTACAAACGAACAACGCTTATAAATTATTGAATTTTATTATCAAAATGCGTGCTCTGTTAAGAAAGTTCATCGCGCGCTTTTTCCATTTTATGGTCAGTTCATTTTTGGCTTAATGGGTACGTAAACAAGCAGGATTGTCGAATTTGGAGTTAATATCAGCCAGAAGCATTGCAAAAGCTACCAATGCATCCAGAAAAAGTCACAGTTTGGTGCGGCTTATGGTTGGTGGCATCATTGGACCGTACTTCTTCAAAGATGATGCGAATCGTAACGTAACTGTGAATGGTGAGCGCTACCGTGAGATGATATCCAACTTTTATTGCCCTTTAGACTATTTCTTGTGGGACTATGTCAAAGCTCATGTCTATACAGACAAGCCCGCTTCAATTGATGCATTGGAAAATAACATTGAAGCGTTTATTCGTGAGATACCGGCCGAAATGTGGGAAAGAGTATGCCAAAATTGAACTAAGCGGATGGACCATTTGAGGCGTAGTCAAGGTCAACATTTGCATGAAATAATCTGCAAACATTAAATTATATGGACCGTACTATCGATTCAAATAATTTCGATCACTCATTGTGAAAAGTGTAATACTGAAAAACATACGGAAACCTAGCCTAATACATCAGTGATAGTTGTCCAGGCACCGCTATTAAAGAATAAAAATTAAATGAAGGTAATTAAAAAAACATTTCTATCTAGCTAAATACAAACCTTCGCCTTGAAAAACATATGATTTGACTATGAATATGGAATCTCAATAAAACATAATAGCATGAATTAATTAATTAGTCCGCCCAGCATATTTTACTAAAACTTAACATTGGTTAACCTAACTTATGACGCCTATGAGTGGCAACTGTAATGTATTATTTTATAATATAAATAATATAAATATATATCATTTTATAATATAAATAAATAAATTCTTATTATTCTTTAAGAAATAAAAAAGTATCAAAATATGGGGATTGCTTTACCAAACATAATATTTGTAAGCAACAATTATATGAAAGAAATCAGTTTTTAGTCTTAGAATTAGAAGATAGATAAGAATTCAGTAATATTTCGGGAATTCCATTCCATATTCAAAATATATTCGTGTCATATGTTTGTTTCAGAAATTATTATAAGGTTTTCATATTATAGCACAACTGATGAGACTACTGCCTTAATGATGCAATGTATGAACGCCTCCAATTTCGGCCATTATTTCGTTGTGGAATTTTCAGTCTTTGTCTTTGAGTAAAGGAGACAGTCAACATCCTTGTCTCCCTCACCCACATAAGTAGTATGCGCGGGAAAATAATCATCTGATTACGCAGTTTACACGTATTCTCAGTCAACAGAAAAAAACCCTGTCTGTGAATCTGCCTCGAATCAGCTGTTCAAGGAGGGGAAATGGTATAAAAGACGCTGTCAAAATGATTTCAAGGGCGGGAGAAATTACAATTGCATATATAATTGCATAATTGTACAATTTTACATTAAAATATTGTACTTTAATAACTTCTCTCTAATAAGAAATTGTCATAATAAAATACTTCTTTTGTAAAATTACTAACAAACGCGACTGCAGACTTATGTTTTAAATTAAAAATTATCACAAATCGCGCTCTTACTAGCGATGAATAATAATAATAATAATTGAGTGGCACTACAGCCCACAAGGAACCAGGGCCTAGCTTCTACAGAACTACTCGTGTTGTGCGTGCTACTGTTCTCTCACGAGTGAAGGGACCTACAGTTTTTTGCCGACTCCGAACGGCGAAATTTGAGAAGCTTTCTCGCGATGAATATGTAATTTAATTATTACGCACGTTATACTGAGTAGATGTGTTTAGAAAATTATTGAATTCCATTATATTATTAATTTTATAAGAATCGATGTGGATATGTTATTTCGTAAGTTATAACTTAAGCCTTTTAATACTACCAAATGGAAATAATAGTTAATAAAAAATCGATAATGTATAAGACAAGAAAATAAATTTCGGAACATGTGTATCTGTGTTTAATTGTATATTCATTTCCATATGTCAGAAGTCATCGGATATACAGGAGGTCCTTCTCCACTTTTGTGCATCACCTTAGCGTCCTCTGTTGCGTTGCGAGCTGGGATGATCAATAACAATAATAATTGAGTGGCACTACAGCCCACAACGGACCAGGGCCTAGCTTCTACAACAACTACTCGTGTTGTGCGTGCTACTGTTCTTCACGAGTAGAAGGGACCTACAGCTTTTTGCCGACTCCGAACGGCGAGATTTGAGAAGCTTTTCATAGACAGTTAATAATCTTTGAGTGTTATCAGCAACTCGAAAGAGGTGGTGCCGTGAAAAACTGCTAGGTGTCCGTCCGGGAATCGAATCCAGACTTTCTGCGCGGCGGTCGACGCACTTACCACTACGCCACGGCGACCACGCTGGGAAGATCATGGTGTTATATAAAGCAATCTTAGTCCTTCGAGAGAGGGCTTTATAACTCAATTAGGCCTTGAGCCCAAAGAAACAGCGATTGGCAAGAGTGATTCTGCGTTTGATTTCGGTACTGGTGTTATTGTCCCTGTTTACTGCGGAGCCGAGGTAAACGAAGTCCTTGACTACCTCGAAGTTTCTGCTGCCTACTGTGACGCTCTGTCCGCGACGTCGATGTTGTGCGTCTTTCTTTGATGACAGCATGTACTTCGTTTTGCACTAATTAACCACCAGACCCATTTTAGCCGCTTCTGCTTCAATGCCAGCAAACACCTCATTGACGGCCTGCCGTTTTCGTTGAACTGACTTTTGGAAGATCGTGCCTCTGGTTTTGATTTGTGAGTTACGCACGATCTTTTCAAGAAAGATGTTAAAAAAAGTCACACGATAGTGCGTTGTCTTGTCTAAAACCGTTTTTGACATTGAAGTGTCGGTGAAGGTTCGTTCCCGACCTTGACGGAGCAGCGATAGATCTCCATCGTCATCCTACACAATCTGACGAGTTTAGTAGAAATGACAAAACTGGACATAGCACTGTAAAGCTTCTGTCTATGCACACTGACATATGCGGCCTTGAAATCGACGAATAGGTGGTGGGTGCCGATTTGCACTTCTTGGGTCTTCTCCTGGATCTGCCGTAGTGTGAAGATTTGTTCGATGGTGGACTTCCCTGACCTGAATCCACACTGCTAAGGATCTATTAGGTTGTTGACGAACGCTTCTAGACGTTCGCACAATACGGTAGAGAGGATCTTGCACGCGATGTTAAGGAGACTTATCCCTCAATAGTTGACAAAGTCGACTCGAGGGGTCTCCTTTCTTGTAGACCGGACAGACAACGCAGAGTTTCCACTCATTGGGCATGTTTTTACTTGACCATATCTTACAGATGAGCTGGTGCATGTGCCCAACCAGGTCATCTCCAGTTGCTTTAAACAGTTCTGAGGACAGACCATCACGTTATGATTATTCATTTGCAACAATATTCACGGGATAGCTGTTTCACCTTTCGAGAAAAATTTTGAACTTCATTCCTACCATAACACCTCTTCATCTCTTCGACTGCGCGCTTCTCATGCTCCTTATTTTTCCTTCTGAGAAGCCGGTTCTCTTCCCTTCTTTTCTCTTCGGAGAGCTCACGAACAACTCTCGTTGTTCGATGCAGCGTTGCTTTCCTCGCCTTCTGCCTAGCTGCGTGTAACTGCATGCACTTATCGTCAAACCATGGGTTCCTTCTGGGTGGTGGCGTGAAACCCAGTACATCAGCGGCAGCGGCTCTGATGGCTTTTTGACAACGTTTCCATTCTTTTTCTACTGTTTCAGGGAGACTCGGTCGGCAAAGATCCCGTTACAACTGTTGCTTTTCGATTTCAAACCGCTTTGACCTATCTTGAAGGTTCGGACATTGAGGATACTGAAGGAATGTCTGTCGTCGATCGCAACGTGATCAATCTGATTAAAGTTTCATTGATCTGGGGACCGCAAGGTTCTTTTATTGATGTGGGAACTGCGTACTAGCCACATAGAGGTCTCGCCCAGCGGCGATATGGCTGTGATGTCGTATTTGTAGCACTCATGGGCCTCCGCAAGTTGTTCGGCTGCACGTCGTCTTTTAAGGGACCTCACATTCCACGTGCAGAACCGAAAATCGTTGTCTTTTAGTCGTTTGCGGGGGTAGTCAACATTAGATCCGTCCATATCCGAGGCATGTTTGTGTCTATGAACTGGGAGTTAGCCTCACACACAACCCATAGACTGGTAGGCTTGGCCCATTATTATACTAAACATTTAGTTTAGTAAAATCCTGAATTCGTATTTATACATGTAATTTAATAAGGTGCTAATAATAACATGTTTCTAAGTAGTATATGTCATTCAGAATATCAGTAGAAACGAAAACCGCCTATATATATTAGATTCCTTCTAATGCTCAACTTTGAGATTGCAAATATGCGTCTTTCCCGTTTTTGCAAGTCATTGAAAATATAATAAAATACTGAATATATATTTTATAATAATTGAATATCTATTTTTTTAACCATATCAAGTTTTCTTCTTCTTCTTCTAGTGGCGCTACAGTCAGGGGTGGACCTGGGCCTCAACCAACATGCCTCTCCAGCCAGCACGATCTTTCGCCAGCTGCCGCCAGTTGCGCACTCCAAGTTGGTTGAGGCCCTTCTCCACTTGTGTGCGCCACCTTATCCTGGGCCGTCCTCTGTTGCGTTGTCCCAATGGCTCAGATTCGAAGACTTTTCGGGCCGGAGCAGTGGTGTCCATACGCTCTACATGGAATAGCCATCTTAAGCGTTTTATCCGTAGACGCTTGACTAGGCTCATGCCCCTGTACAGCCCATACAGTTCGTGGTTGAATCTTCTCCTCCAGATGTCATCAACGCAAACAGGACCAAAAATCGCACGCAGAACTTTTCTCTTGAAGAGAGGCATTCTCATTCGCTTTTAGTAGTGTCCAAGTTTCCGCGCCATAAAGTAGGACTGGGATGATTAAGGTGTTATATAAAGCAAGCTTAGTCTTTCAAGAGAGGGCTTTATTACTCAATTGCCTCTTGAGCCCAAAGAAACAGTGATTGGCAAGAGTGATTCTGCGTTTGATTTCGGTACTGGTGTTATTGTCCCTGTTTACTGCGGAGCCGAGGTAGACGAAGTCCTTGACTACCTCGAAACGTCTGCTGCCCATAGTGACGCTCTGTCCGAGACGCCGATGTTGTGTGTCCTTCCTTGACGACAGCATCTACTTCGTTTTGCCCTCATTTACCACCAGACCCATTTAAGCCGCTTCCGCTTCAATGCCAGCAAACGCATCATTGACGACTTGCTGTGTTTCACCAATCACGTCAATGTCGTCGGCGTAAGCTAGCAATTGAGCTGACTTTTGGAAGATCGTGCCTCTGGTGTTGACCTGTGAGTTACGCACGATCTTCTCAAGGATGATGTTAAAAAAGTCACATGACAGTGCGTCGCCTTGTCTAAAACCTTTTTTGACATTGAAGGTTTCGGTGATTTCGTTCCCGACCTTGACGGAGCAGCGAGAGTTCTCCATAATCATCCTACACAATCTGACGAGTTTGGTAGGAATGCCAAAACTAGACATGGCACTGTATAGCTCGTCTCTATGCACACTGTCATACGCGTCCTTGAAATCGACGAATAGGTGGTGAGTGTCGATTTGCATTTCTTGGGTCTTTTCCAGGATCTGCGGTAGTGTGAAGATTTGGTCGATGGTGGACTTCCCTGGCCGGAAACCACACTGATAAGGACCAATTAGGTTGTTGACAATCAACCCAACGAAACGCCCAAAGAAACAGCGATTGGCAAGAGTGATTCTGCGTTTGATTTCGGTACTGGTGTTATTGTCCCTGTTTACTACGGAGCCGAGGTAGACGAAGTCCTTGACTACCTCGAAGTTTTGCTGCCTAGTGTGACACTCTGTCCGAGACGCTGATGTTGTGTGTCCTTCCTTGATGACAGCATCTACTTCGTTTTGCCCTCATTTACCACCAGACCCATTTTAGCCGCTTCCGCTTCAATGCCAGCAAACGCATCATTGACGGCTTGCTGTGTTCGACCAATCACGTCAATGTCGTCGGCGTAAGCTAGCAATTGAGCTGACTTTTGGAAGATCGTGCCTCTGGTGTTGACCTGTGAGTTACGCACGATCTTCTCAAGGATGATGTTAAAAAAGTCACATGACAGTGCGTCGCCTTGTCTAAAACCTTTTTTGACATTGAAGGTTTCGGTGATTTCGTTCCCGACCTTGACGGAGCAGCGAGAGTTCTCCATAATCATCCTACACAATCTGACGAGTTTGGTAGGAATGCCAAAACTAGACATGACACTGTATAGCTCGTCTCTATGCACACTGTCATACGCGGCCTTGAAATCGACGAATAGGTGATAAGTGTCGATTTGCATTTCTTGGGCCTTTTCCAGGATCTGCCGTAGTGTGAAGATTTGGTCGATGGTGGACTTCCCTGGCCTGAAACCACACTGATAAGGACCAATCAGGTTGTTGACAAACGGTTTCAGGCGTTCACACAGTACGGCAGAAAGAATCTTGTATGCGATGTTAAGGAGACTTATCCCTCGATAGTTGGCGCAGTCGAAGGGGTCTCCTTTCTTGTGGACCGGACAGACGACGCTGAAATTCCACTCATCGGGCATGCTTTTCTCCGACCATATCTTACAGATGAGCTGGTGTATGCGCCCAAACAGGTCATCCCCAGCTGTTTTAAACAGTTCTGCGGACAGTCCATCCGCTCCAGCAGTTTTATTCGACTTCAGTCTCGATATTGCTATCTTGACCTCGTCTAAGTCGGGGGGGCGGAATTCTTGTCTATCATCGTCCAAATTAAGTGGAACATTCTGCCTTACAACGGGATTTGGGCCGTCATCGTTGTTTAAGAGTCTGCAGAAATTATCTTTCCAGATTCCCAGCATCGATTGCGACTCTACTACGAGGTTTCCGTTTTGGTCCCGGCAGGCTTCGGTCCGAGCCCTGTATCCACCGGATAGCTGTTTCACCTTTCGGTAAAACTTTCGGACTTCATTCCTGCCATAACACCTCTCCATCTCTTCGACCGCGTGCTTCTCATGCTCTCTCTTTTTCCTTCTGAGAAGCCGGTTCTCTTCCCTTCTTTTCTGTTCGTAGAGCTCACGAACAGCTATATCAAGTTTTGATGACACTAATTTCAATGAACAATTTATTTGGTTATATAAATTAAACAGTTATTATTATATTTTACTTAAAAAACATTTATTTATTTTTTAGCTCGGGCATAGATTGCCCTTACACTCTAATATATGACTAAATATGAATAAAACTATAGCTGCTTTAAATACCTAATTATTGCTGTTGCTGCAATCTGGCACCTCGGCATGAGCAGCGTATCGACCGTGGGAACGCTGCTGACGTTGTGATTTCATGACCAGTGTTTGATTCTGCAGATTTGCTGACGAATGCAATGCATGTTGGGTTGCTTTTGGAAGAGGTAATGGGGAAGGTGTTGGTAAGGGTGATGGTGAAGATGTTAGTGAAGAATTGATCTGTGAATCTGCGTTGCTGGTACTGAGCGTTGATTTAGTACTTGCTACCATTCCTTTGAAGATTATGGCTATGATGATGATGAATGCTAGTAGTAGACAGACTCCAATGGTGATTACTATCCTATTTTCTACCTTTGTCCTCAGGAGTTGAATATAGCGGGTGTTGTTTGTATGTAAATCTTTTATGAGCTCCAGTGACAACTTTTCTTCTATTTCGTGGTCTGTTGACATTTGTTGTAGGATTGCAGGGAGAGGGCTGAGATGCGTTGACTCGAATGATTTAATTTAATCCTAATTCGTATAGTGCTGTTGTGGTATTTGAGAGCAACCGGTTCGTCGTCGACTATAATTTCTCCATCATATTGATTAAGGAAAATGATGTCGGGTGATACTTCTTCGATGTCTGGGATGTGCTGGCCATTGATTGCAGTACAGTTCGCTACTTTACTATTTAATAGGGTCGGTATACAACTAGACTTATTTAAATCAATTGCATTATTTTCGTTACAAATTGAAAATTTATTTCCTGTTTTACAATTTACGTTTATACCATATATTTAGTTTTTACACTTTAAAATTTCATCAAATTCGATTTTAATTACTTTATCTTCTCTTTTTACTGGTTTTATGTTTAGTTTATTACATTTTTCTTGGTTAACAGTAGACAGGCTTACAACATATAATATTACAAACTTATTAAAAGCTTCTTCTTCTTCTTCTGTATCTTTAAATATTACATTTTTTTTATTTATCATTTTTTCAACTACATCTATTTCGTTTCTTGACAGGATGTATAAATTTATAATATTTGCTTTTGCCCAATGTAAGGCGTACATAATATTTTTTTACTTCATCTTTTATAACATCTAGGTTGTATTTTATATTAAAAACAATTTCTTCTGTGATATTTGTGTTTTCATTTACAATTTTACTTATGTCATTTGTCTTATTTATTATATTTTCGATCTTATTGATTAAAAGATTATTTATTTGTTTATTGCTGTTTTCGAGTGCATTATTTATCTTTTCCTTGATTATCTTGAAATCATGGTTGTCGGGGGTACCTGCTATAAACTTCCAAGCGCTTCCAAGGAAATCAAGCGATCTTTTAGCCTTATGCTGATTTGAGGTCAAACGTGAAAGAAGGGATCTGATTGTTTAGATTTCTTGGGATAATAGGTAGAAACTGGAATGCGAGGTCATAAGGTTTTTTCTCATGTACGATTCTATTTCATTTAGGGCTCGTGGATATACAGATAGGTCTATTTCATGAATAAGTTTGTAAGTTCCTGTTTGTAGTCTGGCTGTTCCGGTGTTAATATCCACTAGTCGTGCGTTCGTGTAGTCCAGTATTTGTATGTCACCAAAACAGTCAGTTAGTAAAAGTCTGGAAGGAAAGTTTGTGGTTAGGATTTTATGTGGGAACTATTTTGCCAGATTGAGTGCGAACGGTAGTTTTATTGTTTTCTTTAACAACATCTTTTGAATATCATGTTCAATTCAATTATTCAATTATTTATTAATTGTTCAATTAATAATTTTACAAATTTTGTATGTTCCTGCGAAGCCTTGTGGAGGCTTTTCTGCAGGAGATCGCATCTCTAATATTGGCAATCTATTAAAGTAAGCTCAAATGCATAGTTGTACAATTCATTATAAAGTTTGATTCTTATACAAAAGATCTACAAACAAATTAAGATATTCATAAACAAGATTAATAACATTGACTTTAAAGTTTTAAGTGTTTGGATTATTGATAAGAAAATTTTTTATAAGGGATTTCCTTGTTTTTACGTTTAAGATATTTTTTAAGTTTTGTGGTGCATTTCAACTGTCTCTTGCCGTAGTTGTTGTGGAAACGGGATTCTTGAAGCATACCTTGTGCCCGTCTTCTGGTATTAAGCCCATGTTGAATTGGTACGATAAATCGGTTGTCATTATAGTACTCCAGAATCAAGGCCATCTTAAAGATGTCGTCAACAGAAAGTGTTTTGAAGTTTGATTGCTCTGGATTGTTGAGTTGGTGATTTGGGTCTATCACTTTGAGAGCCGTATTTTGAAGTTTTTTGAGTTTATTTGTATGTGTGGCAGATGCACTGCCCGATGCTAGAATACCATACCTCAGTTTTGATTCCACCAAGGCATAGTATACTTGTCGCAACACTGGTGCTGTGGCATGGAATTTTAAATGCGTAAGTGCGTACAAAGCTTTTTTAAGGCTTGTGCGCAACTTATCAATACGCGTATCCCACAGAAAATTGGTATCAATTGTGATGCCGAGATATTTATAGTTCTCGACAATTTCGATTGGACAATTTATTGCTCTACTACAGGAGCTGTTTCTGTAGAGTATTGGATATAGGGTGGCCTTGAACTGCGGACTTCGTATGTGCATCATCTTGGTTTTTGATGCGTTGATCACAAGTCCGTGATCGTGACACCATTTGCCCGCACTATCAAACTCCTCCTGCATTATTGCGGTTGCTGTATGCAGAGACCTATGACGCACCACTATCGCTGTATCGTCTGCAAAAGCGAATGGTATTGCCTGCTTAAATACTCGCAAGAGCTCGTTGGTGTAGAGGATAAAAAGAATTGGTCCCAATTTAGACCCTTGTGGGACTCCATATTGAACACGTTCGTTTTTGCTATACATTTGGTTTACTTTTACACAAAATTGCCTATTGTGCAAGTATTCCTTAAACCAATTCGCTACCAATCCTCTTATTCCAGCATGCTCTAGTGCTTCCATTAGCTTCTCATGGTTTAGCGTATCAAAAGCCTTACTGAAGTCTACGAATAGCTCTAAGACATGATGACTTTTGTTCAAGCTTTCGTTGATACAGTTTGCGAATTCCCCTAATAACTTGCCAGTACTTTTATTCTTCTGGAACCCATACTGGCTTGAGTGTATTAGAGATTTCCTTGTAATAAAATCTTGTAGTCTGCTTGCTATAACCCCTTCAAGACATTTTTCGATTACAGGTAAAATCGATATTGGCCTGTAATTACCAATCACGCTTTTCACACCTCCTTTATATATAGGTCGAACTACAGCTGTTTTTAGACCATTAGGGATTTTCGATTCGCGTATACTCAAATTAATCAATTTATGTACAATTGGAGTAAATATGTCTATGTGCCTTTTTATGTCGCCTGCCCTTATTCCATCGAAGCCTGGCGACTTCATATCGTTCAGGGACATAATTATACTTTGGATTTCAGAGTAGCTGGCTTCTCTTATAAACATTGATCGGACAGAAGTTGACTTTCTGTGTAGAGAGTTTTAATCCTACTCTTTTGTTTTTCCTGACAAAAATGATTTCTCCTGTTGAATAGTCTTTTATTTGTGGTTTTCCTTTGTTGTGATAAGTCAAGTCGTGTTGTTGCTTATCTTCTAGTTTAGCTTTTACTTCCGAACGAATTTTGTCAACCAGATGAGGGTCAATGTTCCTACTAAAGAATATGTCTACCGGTTATTTACGTGTTACTGAGTGAACTTTGAAATTGTAGGCATTAACTGCAGTTTCAAGTAATTCCGTCAAGGATCGATGTACTTGTTCTTTACTGATGTAACGCATAAGTTCAGCGAGGGTCAAATGAAATCGTTCGACTTGACCGTTCGATGTGCTGTGAATACTTCCATGCCGAATTCGTTCCTAAGCATGAATGTAATTGGCGAGGAATTGAAAGACTTCTCGTTATCGAATACTATAGTCTTCGGTATTCCATAGGCAAATATGAGCTCTCTAAGAGGTTGCCTAATATCCTCAATAGCTTTTGACTGTATTCTCTTGACTTGGGCATATTTAGAGAATTTGTTTCAGTTCAGTTGAGAAAATGTCAACATGAATATAGGATATATTACTTTTCACTTTGTTACTTTATTTCTCTATTAGGTTTATTACATAAAAGTACATTAACTACACTTGTGGATTGCTTAAACGTTTGACGACGAATGGATGGCTCTCGGGCAGTATGTTTTTCTACGTATTGGTCCTCGTTCTTTCCGTTCCTCGTCTTTGATGCGTTCTTTGTTCGTAAGGTCGCGGTTCGTACGGTGTGTGATGTGCATGTACGTCTGTCATTCGTGTGGGTTTTATTTATTTAGGTGAAGTGTTCGTCAGTTGGTCGTTCGTAGAGTAGTGTTCATTTGTTCCGCTCAATCCAACATTCGGCTATCCTGGCGGTCATTCGTCCTCGAATGAAACATCTAATTCCACCTCTTCATATATTCTTCGACCGTTGTTGTTACTCTTGGTCCTTCATGGCCACCTACCTTGTGCACCTCGTATCTGCCGTGACGATGAATATTGACGACCTTGTATGGCACCAGACATTTGGTCCTCAGCTTCATGTTGGTACCGAACTGGGTGCGCTTAATGGCGACTTAGTCGTTCAACCCATAACCCTTGTCAGGTGACCGTCGTATGTTGAAAGATTTTCTATTCTCCTGCTGTATTTTTTCGATATTGGCTCGTGCCTCTGATCGTACGTCGTCGCGTTCTGTATCCAGCTCTCTGTAGGCCTCTTCCTTCAATAACTCCTGAAGGATGGGGTTTCGGTGATGCGCATATCGAGACCTGCCAATATACGGAAAGGACTAACCTTCGCGCTCATTGGTGGGGTATTGTTGATTGTCCGTTGTACCGCGTCTACGTGTTTATATCAATGCTGTGGATTCCCAACACATGCTTTCGTGACCATCGACAATACAATCCTGTTAATCCACTCCACCTGTCCATTTCCTCGGGAGACACCTGTCGCAATATTTAGATGCTGGATACCTTCTTCCTTGCAGTAATTACTAAATGTGCTAGACGTTACCGCTGTTCCTCTATCTGTGATCACCCTTTTTGGATTACCGAACGTTGCCGACTGTTTCCATTGACCCAGTGACCCAGTGGTTGGTTATACCGTAGGGTATAACCAAATTTGGAAAATGCGTCTACTATTTATTGCTTTTGGTTGCCTCCATATGTCCGACATGGTCTATGTGAAAAGTTACCAGTGGCCGATCCTCCTTGTCTGTAGCCGTTAGGTATCTTTCCTTTTTCGCAGTTTTCGGCTAGCTGCTGTTCTTCGTTCCACGTAAATTCGCTGCCTTTACGCAAAAGATCCGACAATGGTTTGGCTACCACTGCATAGTCTTCAATAAATCGACGAAAATACGAAGCCAAACCGAGGAAACATTGCAGCATTTTCTTGTAGTTCGGCCTTGGGAACTTGCTTACTGCAATGGTTTTCTTCTTCGATGGGCTTATCGTGTTTTTTCCAATCGAATAGCCTAGGAATTCAATGTTCTTCTGCAGAAATTGACACTTACTCCAATTGATCTTCAGCCCATAATTTGCAGCAACGCTAAGTACAGCTCTTAACCTCTCTAAGGCTTCATCTTCGTCCTTGCCTGGAACAACTAGGTTATCCACGTAAACTGTTTACTTAACCCAAATGGCGCATAAAGGAATTCATATTGTCGATCGCTAGTAACAAAAACAGAATACTTCCATGAAGACTCCTCTAGTGGACAGTGGAAGAATCCGTTCTTCAAATCCAATGTGGTAAATACAGCTGCTCCTTGAAGTCGATCGAGGACATTGTCGATCAGATTCATGGGGAAGTTGTCTCTTACCATTTTTTCGTTGATTTTACTGCAATCGCAGCACACCCGTTTGGTGCCGTCCTTCTTTGACACGAGGACGATAGGTGAAGCGTACTCGGATGTGCTTGATGAATAATCTTTTCCGCTAACCACTGATCGATCACATTTTGAACCACATTCTGGTCGGCATACGATATCCTTCTTGGTCGCTGAAATACCGGTACCTCATCCGATAATATGATCTTCATTGTCACTGGTGGTTCTTTCGTTGGCACAGGGTTTTATTGTCATACTAACCTTTATACTTCCTCTTTGTTACTTCCCTTTAGATGGTTAAAGGTAATCTCTTCGATATGGAACTGTCCTTCTTTTGCCGCGATACAGATCGCATCGAAATCCTTCATCACGTTATATTCCTCTTCTTCCGATTCTCTTTGAGCGCGATTTGAAGCGCTGAAACTGTGTGTCCTTCCAGGAATGTTCTTGATAACTCGATTGACTCCGGTTGCTAAAGCGATTCGCGCCACTGATTCTCGTCCCTCTTCGTCACTCGTTGATGCGTTGAGATTCAGTTTTCTTTTTTGCCGCCTTCTACACTCAGATGCTCTACGTCCCTCCTGTCCGTAAGTAAAACATTTAAAGCCTCTCCTTGTAGGACAATCATTATTTAGATGGAATGAACTTCCACACTTGAAACACCCTCTGTCTTTTTTTCCGGTTTCACCATGTGAGAACTACTTGTTGGCGTTGTTGTTGGCTATTACCATCAGGCTATACAAGTACTCCGTTAATGTTTCCGTTGGTTTTTTACGCCGACTTTATAATCTTCGGTGAATTTCCGCGGACGACGTTTGACTACCAAATTCTTGCAGAAGTGATTCCTTTAACGATTTCCAGTTTCTGATGGCCATTTGGCTACGGACAAACATTTTGGCGGCACCTTCACGTCCCCATCGCACGCTGGTTTTGTTCGGCTGCACGCTGGTTTGAATATTCCTTGAATATACAGATGTAGGTCTTCTTCCAGAATTTATTCTTCTTCATCCCGGACGAGTCCCCAAATTGTAGGATGTATTACTTTTCACTTTGATACTTTATTTCTTTATTAGCTTTATTACATAAGAGTACATTAACTACACTTGTGGATTGCTTAAACGTTTGACGACGAATGGATGGCTCTCGGGTGGTTTGTTTGTCTACGTATTGGTCCTCGTTAGTGCCGTTCCTCGTCTTTGATGCGTTCTTTGTTCGTAAGGAGCACGTTGGTGGGTGGTAATGATGATTTTTTTTAAGGGTAGTAGTTTGAGTCAGGTGGCTGGGTGATGTGGGAACAGGGTAGGCACTGATTGGTATCAACCCGGCGATGCCAAGCTGTTGTAACTGTTTCCCACACATAAACTGTGCTTATAGTACCTCCACGTCGGTAGCCACCGGATACTGGTTGTAGTTCATCCGAACTTAACTTGCTAAATCTATAAGTGCGACCTCCGCCCACGAGGTATAAAAAAGGGTCCGGTCCTCCGGGTTGGGGGTGTGCGTCGGGGTAACTGCCCGGCCACATGAAAAAGAAATAGTTACGAACCAACCGAATGCCTCGGGTACTGATGGATACACTGTTGACGACCCTCGCAAACGAACAAAGGACAATGATTTACGGATCTGCACGTGGAATGGGAGGTCCCTAAACAGACCACGTGCAGCCGATGAACTTGCGGAGGCCCTGGACTGCTATAAAGCAGACATTACCGCAATCCAGGAAATGCGGTGGGATGGGCCGGGCAAGAGAAGAGTGAGAAACTGCGACATTTACCACGGCGACTGCTACAGGGAGAGAGGGAAACGCTTATTTGGATGCGGTTTTGTTGTTCGAGGCAGACTTAGGCAAAAAGTTTTAAGCTTCCAATACATAAGCGAACGCCTCATAACAATCCGCATCAAGGCTAAATTCGGAAATATAAGCCTCATATGCGCCCACGCCCCGACAGAGGAAAAAGATGACAGCAGTAAAGAAGACTTCTATCATTTCCTAGAAAGGACATACGATCGATGCCCCAGCTATGACACCAAGATCGTTCTAGGAGATTTCAACGCTCAGCTGGGAAGAGAAGAAGTCTTCGGAAGACACAGCCTGCACGCCAATACCTCCGGAAACGGACTCAGGCTAGTTGACTTCGCCTAGGGACGAAATCTCTCTGTGGCCAGCACGCGGTTCCCACACCTTAACATTCATAAAGGGACCTGGCGATCACCTGATCAATCAGCCGTCAACCAAATTGATCATGTTGCGATTGACGTCAGACACTTCTCCAGTATTCTCGATGTCCGAACCTTCCGAGGTGCAAACATCGACTCGGATCATTTCCTTGTTGTAGCCAAGGTAAGAACCCGGATATCGAGAGAGCAACGGAGTCGAGACAGGCCAAAACGGTTTGACGTCGGAAAGCTACAATCGCAGCCGATCGCTAGAGCCTTTACCGATCGATTCTCCCTGAAACTGTCTCAAAGTTCGACGCTGCCTGCACAAACAATAGAAGACAAATGGAAACGTTGTCAAAAAGCCATCAAAGAGGCCACCACTGATGTGCTGGGTTTCACGCCACCACCTAAGAGGAACCCATGGTTTGACGACGAGTGCAGGCAGGCGCATGCAGCCAAACAGGAAGCTTACAAGGCAACGCTGCATCGAACGATGAGAGCTGTTTGTGAGCTCTACAAAGAGAGAAGAAGGGAAGAGAACCGGCTTCTCAGAAGAAAAAAGAAAGAGCACGAGAAGCGCGCGGTCGAGGAAATGGAGAGGTGCTATGGCAGGAATGACGTCCGAAATTTTTACCGCAAGATAAAACAGTTATCTGGCGGTTACAAACCTCGGACTGAAGCCTGCCGGGACCAAAATGGACAACTGGTGGTAGAGTCGCAGTCGGTGCTGAGAATTTGGAAGTATCATTTCTGCAGACTCCTAAACGGCGATGACGACACAAATCCCGCTGTTAGGCAGAATGTTCCGCTCAATTTGGACGACGATGGACAAGAATTCCGTCCCCCCGACCTCGACGAGGTCAAGATAGCAATATCGAGACTGAAGTCGAACAAAGCTGCTGGCGCGGACGGACTGTCCGCAGAGCTGTTCAAAGCGGCTGGGGATGAGCTGGTTGGGTGCATGCACCAGCTCATCTGTGAGATATGGTCGGAGGAAAGCATGCCCGACGAGTGGAATCTCACCATCGTATGTCCGGTCCACAAGAAAGGAGACCCCTTCGACTGCGCCAACTATCGAGGGATCAATCTCCTTAATATCGCGTATAAGATTCTCTCTGCCGTATTGTGTGAGCGCCTGAAACCGTTCGTCAACAACCTGATAGGTCCTTATCAGTGTGGTTTCAGGACAGGGAAATCCACAATCGACCAGATCTTCACACTGCGGCAAATCCTCGAGAAGTCCCAAGAAGTACAAATCGACACCAACCATCTATTTGTCGATTTCCAGGCAGCGTATGACAGCGTGCATAGAGACGAGCTATACAGTGCCATGTCCAGTTTTGGCATCTCTACCAAACTCCTCAGATTGTGTAGGATGACGATGGAGAACTCTCGCTGCTCCGTCAAGGTCGGTAGCAAACTCACCGATCTTCCACAAGTCCGTTCAACTGCTAACTTATGCGGATGACATTGACGTGATCGGCCGAACTCAGCGAGCCGTCAATGAGGCGTTTGCTAGCATCGAAGCGGAAGCGGCTAAAGTGGGACTGGTGGTAAACGAGGGCAAAACTAAGTATATGCTGTCATCGAAGAAGGACGCCGAACATCGATGTTTCGGACAGAGCGTCACTATGGGCAGCAGACATTTCGAGGTAGTTAAGGACTTCGTCTGCCTCGGCTCCGCGGTGAATAGGGACAACAAAATCAGTACCGAAATCAAGCGCAGAATCTTTCTTGCCAATCGCTGTTTCTTTGGGCTTAAGAGGCAATTGAGTAATAAAGCCCTCTCCCGAACGACCAAAGTGACTTTGTACAACACCTTGATCTTCCCAGTCCCACGTTACGGCGCTAAAAACCGTCTGTTCGAGAGAAAAGTTCTGCGTGCGATTTTTGGTCCTGTTTGCGTTGATGGCATCTGGAGGAGAAGATTCAACCACGAACTGTATGGGCTGTACGGCGGCATGAACCTAGTCAAGCGTCTACGGATACAACGCTTAAGGTGGCTAGGCCATGTAGAGCGGATGGACAGCACTGCTCCGGCCCGAAGAGTCTTCGAATCCGAACCACAGGGACAACGCAACAGAGGACGTCCCAGACTGAGATGGCGCACACAAGTGGAAAAGGACCTCAACCAACTTGGAGTGCGCAATTGGAAGCAGCTGGCAAAAGATCGTGCTAGCTGGAGAGGCATGCTGGTTGAGGCCCAGGTCCAATCCGGACTGTAGCGCCATCTGAAGAAGAAGAAGAAGTTTGAGTCAGTGAAAAAGAAAAAAAAAAACTATAACAAAAAAAAAGGGGCACCGGCGTATAGTCACTATACGAGGGCTGTCTGATAAATAACCGACCTAACCATGATGCACTCGACTTTTTCAATTTTTTTTTTTCGTCTACATTTATCAATTGGCGCCAAAACTCTGTCTTATTGCCTCTAAACTGAGCCAACAGAGCGCTGGAAATGTTCATGCGTGCACGTTTGTGGTCTAGCGTAAGCAAACGCGGCACCCAACGCGCGGACAGCTTTCTCATGCCCAAATCTTGGTTTAATATATGGCAAACACGTTCTTTTGACATCTTCATAATCTCAGCTATTTCTCTAACTTTAATCCGGCGGTCGTCTAGTACCAATTGATGAACTTTAGCGATGTTATCGTTAGTGGTTACAGTTTTTGGACGCCCAGGACGTTCATCATCTTCCAAGCTCCTGCGACCACGTTTAAATTCAGCTGCCCAAAATTTTACGGTGGTAAACGATGGTGCATAGTCACCATACACAGAGTCCAACTCATCTTTGATTTGTGAATGCGCATTGCCTTTCGAAAATAAAAATTTAATTACAGCTCGATATTAAATTTTTTCCATTTTGGGGGAATCACCGAAATACACTCACAAAAACGACTGTCAACAGATAATGGTGCAAGATAAATTTCTGAAATTTTGGCGAGTAGCTATTATAATATGCACAATTTGAAGTAGAAACTTTTTTTTCACTTGTGCCGCTAGCTTCACGTTGAGGTCGGTTATTTATCAGACAGCCCTCGTATGTCCACCATATATATGATGCATACGCCCTGGTGCACGCGTTCGTATTGCGTTACGGACATAGTTTAAGTTACATTTACATATATATATTCTTAGGTTAGGTTATATTGTAAGGTAGATTAAGTTAGTTTTAGAAAAAAAACTGAGATCTTTTAGCCAAGTTTTTTAAAATTTTCTTGATCTATAATATAAGTTAACTTTAAGATTTAAAGGCAGATTAAAATTAAGATTAGATTAGCTTAGAGTACCTGCATAGGGTCAGTAAGGTTCATTGTTCACTTAGGTAAGCTAGCTTTAAGTAATTTTGTCTAGAACTTAAGAAAAGAAACTGAATTAAAATTAACAAAAATTGCAAAAAAAAAAAAATGATGATTTCCTCCTGTCTAGTTTCATTTGTTACGTCTTCTACAACTGTGTGGGAAAATCTTACGCGATAATTCGCAAAATTACCTCTATAAATTTCTTGTATCAATCCCTGAATTCGTTCTTCCGTCCTTATGCAGTTGGTGACCCTAGGGCTTAGTCTGGCTTTAAGAATTTTGATAAGTTTGTCAGTTGTGTAGGATTGTTTAGTTATAATATGCCTGTGATATGTGGGGAAAACCATACGAAACTCATAATTACTTGTATTACCGGTATTGAGGAATATTTGATTTTTAAACACATTGATAGGCGATTCAACACTAAATATGAGTCCATGTGATGAATTTCCATCACTATGTACTGTTGGAGTAAGGGAGTTTATTTCGGATCGGATGGGAAGTCTGGAGAGTGTGTCTGCAACTACGTTTGTTTTTCCAGGTTTATGTTTTAATTCGTAGTTGTATTCCTCCAGAATGGCTTTCTATCTTTTCAGTTTGGAATTATTGTTTTTATTGCTTAGGGAATAGGTGAGATTATAACCTTTGCTGTACCGTAGAGATAGTTTCTAAAATTGTTAAGTGCGCATATTATAGCTAGCATTTCTTTTTCGTTGGCTGCATAGCTTTCTTCGGTTTTGCTTAATCTTCTTGATGTGAACATAATGGGCTTTTCGCCTTGTGACAATACGGCACCAAGGGCGTAGTTAGAAGCATCGGTTACAACTTCTTCTCAAGTTGAGGTGTTTTTGATTTTTTGAAAAGCATTTTTGGCGGATTCGTCGAGATGGATGAGGTTTTTGCTTGAAATGGTTTTGGACAATCGTCCATTTTCCCCCCTTAAGAGGACTGTTAGGGGTTTCGCCAGCTTTGCGTAGTCCCTAATGAAGCGGGGATAATACCCTGACAGGCCAAGAAAAGAGCGCAATTCATTCAGGGTAGTAGGATAGTTAAAGTTTTGAATTGGTTTGATTTTTTCTGGATTGGTCTTAATGCCGTTAGGCGAAATAACAAAACCTAGGAATTCAACTTCTTGTTTGTACAATTCGCACTTATCCAGTTGAACCTTCATATTTGCATCATGTAATGTTTGGAAAACCTTTCGAATATTTTCTTGGTGCGTAGCTTCGTCTTTGCTGTAAATGACTATATCATCCACGTAGACATCGTTTATTTTACTAATGAGATCACGAAGAATGTCATCAAGTGTCCTTTGAAATATGGCCGGTGCATTCTTGAGTCCGAATGGAAGCCTTAGGAATTCGAATTTTCCATTATTGATTGAGGAGGCTGTCTTCTCAATATCAGATTCTTTTAAGGGGATCTGATAAAACCCACTTTTCAAGTCTATGACGGAAAAATATCTGTTATCGCCGAGATGTGCCAGAATTTCGTTAATTTGAGGAATCGGGTATCGATCCGGGATAGTAATGCTTTTCAGCTTCCTAATCGATTACGACCCGTGATTTCTTCTTACCAGAATCATCGGCTCCATACTGGTGAGTTGTATGGGGACCGTAAAGGTCTTATTATACCATCATTGAGAAGTTGTTTTATCTGATCTTGAGCTTCGCTTTTAAGGAAGATTGCATATGGGTAGAATTTAGTGTATACAGTTGAATCAGATGTTGTTCTGATTTCGCCTTTTACTCGTGTTGTGTAAGTCAGTTTTTCCTCTGGTTCTTCAAAAAGTTTAGGAAAGTCAAGTACTATTTTATCAATAGAAGCTTTTTGTTTGGAAGACATATGGTCAGTTCGGATATTTATAGCATTTACGGATTGAGAAGCTATCTGTTTGATGCATATTTTCAGCTGATTATTAACGACCATGTAGTTATCTCTCTCTGAATGACAGCCGAGAGATTCTTCAAGCTATCATTCCCAAGGATCGCGTGAAAAGATTTTAATTTTGGCATGAGATAGAATCTGTGCTTAATATTTTCGATATTTGAACGTTACCACCAATTGAAGTACAACAAAATGGTTTTTCATTTGGTAGCGGTTTATTAATTAAAGAAGATAGTTTTTATTTGATCCCGTGTCAATCAAGATTTTGAGAACTTCTCCACTCTTCGTTTGGAAGCACATTCTTCTCTCTCGCTTAATCTAAAAAATGTATGTCACTTAGTTCCGTGGCATGGTTTGAGCTGGTACTTTCCGGTTCTGTTGATTCGATATATTCGTGTAAGGTTTCACTATGTTCGTTCCCATCGTTGATATAGGCTTGCGCTTCCTCGTATTGATTGAACTCCTCATCTTCTGTCGTAATACCAAGATGAAAGTTTCTTTGCATCTTGGTAGGATGTATTCGATGAGATTGAGGAGCTGGTGGTCGTTTTGGTGCAGGGGTCCAATTCCATTCGTCTCCATGCAGGGGTCCAATTCCATTCGTCTCCATGCAGGGGTTCAATTCTCCATTCGTCTATTTATGTAGTTGATTTTGTTTGTCCGGATTGTCTCTGCATCCATAGGCTCTGGTGGTTGCTTAGGAGTAGCAAAGAGTTGTGGACGTTGCTGTTGATATTGTTGTTGCGGATATTGATGTGAGCCAATTCTGGATAGAATGTTTGACGACCTGGACAGGGTGGGAGATTACTCGTCTTGTAGGAATTGGTGGTGGTTCCGGATGGTTTATTCTTCTGTTATGGCTGCTAGCAATGGCGTATTGCGAGCAGTAGTTTTGATTTTCTAACCTCAAACACAAGTGTAGTGCTTGGGGTAGATCTACCGGTTCTCGTATTCCCAAAAGTCTGGGAAGATCGCCCTTTAATCCTCGAATAAAGGTGTCCAGGGCCTTATCTCTATAGGTTTGCATGAGCAAATTTAGAGACTCGGTACTGACATTGATACACGAAATTTTGTTGAGTATAAGTGAAAGGTGCGAATACAGCGTTTGATAGAATTCCTGGATAGATGCGTTACCCTGTACTAACGCCGTCGTTTGGTACTCTAGAGTACCCAAATCACGTTTGTCTGCGTAGTGCAGAGTAAAGCATCGCGATATGCAGTTCCAGTCTAATGGAGTATTGTATGACTCCAGGACGTGGTCTGCGTTTCCGGTTATTTTGTTTCGTATCGTGTTTGAGATACCAAAATATTTGGCTGACCCTTTGATTGAATCGTAAATGAACGCCATGAGCTGAATTCACCTGGATTACCAGAGAATTCTCTTAGGCTGCGTACTACGTCTGGAATTTTATCAAGCTCGTTAATATTTTGATTTGGAGAAACGGTTTGATCAACTCCCATGAATTGATCCGCGTACGGGTTTAGTATAGTATTAAGCGGCTCTCGTTACTCAGGGTTTCATGGAACTAATGAGAGATAGAAGTGGGGGGTTCATAATAGCAGAGGTTGAGGGTTGATTGACTTGATTCACTTGAGCAGTTTTCTTTGCATGAGCGGCGGTTTGATCAAGCACAGTCTTACAATATTTTCGTTATTTATTCTAAAGTCAGTTCGAGATAATCAAGGTAAATATTACGATATTTTTTACACACAATAAATCAAGAAAATTTATGTAAATGTATTCTTAATATTAATATATAAATAATTATAATAATATAATAGGTTTAATATAATAATATAAATTATTATAGTACTACGATGATTTTCATCTTTCCAGTGGTGGCGGCTAGCTGCTGCTTCCCTTTTACTCTCGTTACTTGGGGGCCCTTGAATTTTTCCACGCACTTTGACTACACTTTTAGTCTCTTCCTTGACACTGCTTGAGGGTCTTTGTCTTGACAAAGCTTGAGGGCCTATGACACTGTTTGAGAGTCTTTTTCGCGACGTGGAATGTATTTTGTCACTATTTCTTCACGTTCGCGTCGGGTTTCGGGACGTAAGCACTTTTTCCGATTTCTTGCACTACTTGAGGGCTTTTAATCGTTTTTAACACGCGACTGAAACTTGCACTACTTTTGGGCTTCTTTCCGACGCAATTAAACAATTATTATTAAATTTAAAAAAAAAAAAAACATTTATTTATTTTGTCCCTCAGGCATAGGTTGCCCTTACACTCTAACTTATGACTGAATATGAATAAAATTATCGCTACCTTAAATACCTAATTATTGCTGTCGCTGCTATCTGGCACCTCGGCATGAGCAGCGCATCGATCTTGGGAACGCTGCTGACGTTGTGATTTCATGACCGTTGTTTGTTTCTGCAGACTTGCTGATGAATGCAATGCATGTTGGGTTTGTCTGCGCGTGTTCTCTTTGACGACATATTATGTTAACTTACACAAACCAGAGACCAAAAAGGAAGGAGATGGTCGACGGAACAGTTAATTAAACAACTGATTTCCCCTTTTTGAGGTTATTTTCGAATTGTGGTAGATATAGCCTAATTTTCTGAAAGTTATTTACGTGACATCGAACATTTTCTCGTTTTACTCACACTTGCTTACGCTTCCCCTCATAAAAGCAACATGGCGACTAATTCATGAATGTTTGCGCACAATAGTGTCAAACATTCGTAAATTGCTTACAATTCGTGAATTCGTCAGCTATCTTGATATACATTCAACAGATTGCATTCGTAAATAACTACAGGCAATTGTTTATGATTTTAGTGTCATCGACACTTTAAATAGTATGTTATCTAAAAACATACTTATTGTGATAGAACTTATATACATGATGATTTTTTTCAAACGCAGGTTTGAAAATCGAGCATTTTTTTTCATCTGGTATTCCGAGTTGAGTGTATCAAATCAAAATAAAGATTTTGGGATTACTTAGCACCCTTAAGTGACCGGAATTAAGTCACAGCACGGTCCGTAAGCATAGAGGAAGGGATGGGAAGGAGGTACCGGTGCATGCACATTGGTTTTAAATGCCTGTGGATTGTAATGAGGGGGAAAAGTTGAGCTGGGATGAGTCTTCTTCAATTATGCCGTCAAGATCGGAAATTAATGAGCTTACCATATGCTGCCGCTCCAAGTCTATGGCCGAAGAGGATGGTCGAGGGTTCTTCATCAGCGAAGGAGTGGATTGGATTTAAAGTGTCAGATATGAGATCATTTATAAAAATGAGGAAGAGTGGAGACAAAACGGAGTCCTGGGGAACACCAGCATTATTATGGTGAACATCAGGCTTGAACCCATCCAATACGACTTATATTGAACGGTTCCAAATGTAATTTCTAATACATTAAAGAAGGGATTCATCGACACAATAAGCACGCATTTTTGACAAGAGAGCCTGATGTCAGACTCTGTTAAGTGACTTTGAAATATCAAGCGCAACAATCTTTCTCCTACATTGTGCAAAGATTGGTTCAATTTTTCGGTGAGATATGCCATCAAATCACCAGTGGACTTGTTGCTGCGGAAGCAGTACTGCCGGTCATTAAGAAGCTTCCGGGTTTCAAGATATTTCTTAAGCTGACGGTTTATGAGCGTTTCCATGACCTTAGAATGTAGGGACGTAAGCGCTATGGGTCGGTAGGAGGAGAACGGGCTGGACAAATGCTGTTACTTGGAAAGAGCCTAGAGGGCAGGACAGATGGAGAAGCTTACGCAGTGGTTTTGCTAGCGTAGAAGTACACCTTTTTAGAAGAACAGGGGATATACTCTTGCAACTGTACGAGTGCGAAAATGGATTTGTCCCGTCGAGAAATTTACGCTCTCAAGTAAAGGCGGAGACAGAGCCCAATGTGGGAGCGTTAAGCTGGCTGCAAAATGTGCAGCTAGCAGATTTGCTTTGTCTAAAGAGCTGACAGCTGGAATATCATTGAATATGATTGTTGGAATTGAAGACGGGCGGGATTCTTTACGTTTTTTACGAATGACCAACAGTTTTTGCTACCTTTGCAGCACTTTTTTCACAACTTTTGATGATGCAAGAGTAGTTAACACGTCTTATTAATGCATTGCAGTCATTTCGGGCCCGTTTAAATTTCTTTCGGTTTTCCTCAGAAGGATCAGAAGGAGCATAGTGACTAGTTAAAATCCCTAAAAAAATTGTTTAGCTGGCTTTTCCATAGAGTCGTACTGTTCGTTTAGGGATTGATTAGGGATTGAAGTTGGTTAGCAACATCACTACGCACGTAAATATTGCGGTGTAGGAAAAACAAAAGCACTAAGCCAGGCAGGTTAAAATCTGACAAGTCGGTATTCTCACCCACCTGTGTTTCACTTAGCGCCAAGAGAGCTGGTTTATAGTGGGAAAGTTGAACGTACACAGCGAAGCTCTAAGCCCACGAACGTTGCTCACATCAACCCGGAATCGTTTGTTCTGATTATTTTGATCTTTATGGTTTATTAAATCAAAATGTTTACTTACCCACTACGCCACGGCGACCACGTGAATGTAGTATAAATAAATAAATATAAAAAAGACATATTCACAAGTTTGAGTTGCTTTTTTTAGAATTCTTTAAAAAAAGAGTATTAAAATATGGAGATTGCTCTACCAGACATAATATTTATTAACAACAATTATATGAAAGGTTTAAGTTTGTAGAGTAAGTGTCATAGAATTTGAAGTTAATCTTAGCAGATTAATAATTTTTTTGGAAATTCCAAAACACTATTCGGTTAGTTATTGTATGCTTGTTTCGGAATTTACTAATTATTAATTAACTAATGATGCAATATATGAACGCGCCCAATTTCAGGCATTGTTTCGTGGTGAAATTCTTAGCAAAAATCATTGAGTAGAGGAGACAGTCAACATCAGTGTCTCCCTCACTCACATAAGCAGTTTGCGCCTGTCAACCTGTTGATGTTTATGAGAAACTTATAAGGAAGGAAATGGTCGACTGAACAGCTGATGATTTCTTCTTCTTCTAACCGTTTGAGTTTTTTTTTAGAATTGTGGTGGATATAGCCTAATTTTCCGAAGGTTTTTTACGTGACATAGAACATTTTCTCACTTTACTCACACTTGTTAACGTTTTCCATCCAAAAAGGCAACATAGCGGCTAATTTGTGAATGTTGCCCTCAATAGTGTCAAACATTCGTAAATTGCCCACAATTCGTGAATTCGTTAGCCATTCAACAGATTGCGTTCGTAAATAACTATTTAAGTATCATCCGCACTTTAAATAGTATGTTATTTAAAAAATAGTTACTGTGATGGAACTTATATTCCTGATGACTTAGAAAGATGTACAAAATTGAAGCAGCAACGCATGTTTAACAATCGAGCATTACCGAGGGATTTCTTTTTCTCTAGTATTCCGAGTTAATAATAATAATAATAATAATAATTGAGTGGAACTACAGCCCACAACGGACCAGGGCCTAGCTTCTACAACAACACCTCGTGTTGTGCATGCTACTGTTCTTCACGAGTAGAAGGGACCTACAGTTTTTTGCCGACTCCGAACGGCGAGATTTGAGAAGCTTTCCATAGACAATAAATACTCTTTGAGTGTTGTCAGCAACTCGAAAGAGGTGGTGCCGCGAAAAAATGCTAGGTGTACCGTCCGGGTATCGAATCCAGACTTTCTGCGCCGCGGTCGATGCACTTACCACTGCGCGACCACGGTATTCCGAGTTGAGTATATTAAAATCAAAATAAAGATTATTGCAATTCAGGTGTTTACATATTATTCGGTAATATGTAAATAATAGAATATGTAACTTACCTATAGTGTTATAATTTCGATCAACTTATATTGTTATAAATAGTATTACACTATTAAAAACATAAGGAAACCTAACCTAATACATCGGTGATAGTTGTCCAGACAACCGCTATTAATGAATAAAATTAAATAAAGAGCATTTGAAAAACATTTCTATCTAGCTTCATAAATACAAACCTTCTACTTGAAAAACTTAGCATTGGTTAACCTCACTTAAAGCGCCTATAAGTGACAGTTATAATATATAATCTTGTAATATAAATAAAATAAATATAACAATTGAGTAAAAAAACTGAGCGGCTACCAAATATAATTCCTGTGCCACTACAGTCCGGGGACCTGGGCCTCAACCAACATGCTTCTCCAGACAGTAGGATCTTTCGCCAGCTGCCGCCAGCTGCACACTCCAAGTTGGTTAAGGTCCTTCTCCACTTGTGTGCGCCACCTTAGCCTATGCCGTCCTCTGTTACGTTGTCCCAATGGCTCAGATTCGTACACTTTTCGGGCCGGAGCAGTGGTGTTCATGTGCTCAACATGGCCTAGCCATCTTAAGCGTTGTATCCGAAGACGCTTGACTAGCGCATGTCCTTGCACAGCCCATAGAATTCGTCGTTCAATCTTTTTCTCCAGATGCCATCAACGCAAACAGGACAAAAAATCGCACGCAAATCTTTTTTCTCGAAAATACTAAGGGCTTCCTCATCCGTTTTTAGTAGCGTCCAGGTTTCCGCGCCATAGAGTAGGACTGGGATGATCAAGGTGTTATATAAAGCAATCTTAGTCCTTCGAGGGAGGGCTTTATTACTCAATTGGCTCTTGAGTCCAAAGAAACAGCGACTGGCAAGAGTGATTCTGCGTTGGATTTTGGTACTGTTGTTATTGTCCCTGTTTGACGCGGAGCCGAGGTAGACTAAGTCCTTGACTACCTCGAAGTTTTGCTGCCTAGTGTGATGCTCTGTCCGCGACGTCGATGTTGTGCGTCTTTCTTTGATGACAGCATGTACTTCGTTTTGCACTCACTAACCACCAGACCCATTTTAGCCGGTTCTGCTTCAATGCCAGCAAACACCTCATTGACGGCCTGCTGTTTTCGTCCAATCACGTCAATGTTGTCGGCGTTAGATAGCAATTGACTTTTGGAAGATCATGCCTCTGGTGTTGATTTGTGAGTTAAGCAAGTTAAGTATTGGTCTTAATACTATACTGCAATTCAATATTGCTTGTGTTCTCATATTTCGTCATTGACCCATTACGGTGGCCAATGCACTTAGTCAAAATAAAAGTTGACATCATCAATTATATGTTGACCCATAAAAGTGACAATGCCCGGGAATGAAGAATTAAACCACTGCATTCAGTTAACCTATTGGGAAATAAGAATGTATTGGGTGACAAATTGGGAAATGGGAACACAAGCAAGTGAATTGCCGACTCCAGGAAATTGCGGAAGTAGGTGAAGTAATTGTTTTGTTTGGCTTTACCTTCTTCTGACATTCAAAGGTTTTTGTAAGTTAGTTATAAGAATAACTCAGAACCGATTATCACGGTGCAGCCCTGCTAAAGACAGCGGCCGTTTTGTTCGAAATAAGAGAAAAGTATTGTAGACTCCTATAATAGATGAAATATAATAATATTTTAAAAAAAGGACCAAGTCCATCAATATTTATTTGGCGCAGTCGCGAAAAGTTAAATACGACCAAAGTAAGTGACTTTATTGCTCAAACAAAAAAACAAAAAAATTGCACAGAACCCAGAAATGCCAGAAGTGACAAACCGCGAAATTTTGAATAGCCTGATGACTATAGTAGCAAGAATTCCACCAGCTAGTTTTTGTGGTCGTGTACTTAAAGAAATCCAGTACCTGCCCGAGTTCGATGGAGACAGCAAAAAGCTGACTCAATTTTCATCTATGATCGAAATCCATTCTGAAAATTCAAATGGGGATGCCCATGCCACATGGAGGATAATTCAGCAGACGAAGATCAAAGGACGAGCCATGGATCTACTATTAGTCAACGATGTGACCACATGGGAACAAGCGAAGGAGCTCTTCAAACAGCATTACCGGCCTATATCAACAACATCGATTTGACGAAGGAAATACTAAATATGAAAGTGAGTTCGATATTTGATTTAGATAATAAAGTAGAATACCTTTCAAGTAAAGTCAATACATATGTTATCTTTTCTGATAATCAAGAACAAGAGAGATCGCTGTTCCATAATATCATAATAACTAAGTTAAGAGAAATCACTATTGGTAATTTAGCTAGGGAATTAAGAGACCAATATGAAATGAAAAATATAAAAAGAATTATTTTCTCGTACATTGGTTATAATAATGGGAATTTAAAGACCATTTACCAGCATACACAACAACCATACCAATATATGCACCAGAATAGAGTTCACACTGAACAAAGAGTTAAAGAGCATTTTAGGAACTCAGGAAGAAATGTTAGAAATAATGTAGCCCTAAGTGGTAGAACTTCTGGGAACATTGGAAATAATAATAATAATAATTGCCATCCGAATGTGTCAAGACAGAGAAGAAATACGTCTTACAGTCAACAGTCGCTAAATACCAACAACATACAGACTGACCAGGAACCCATCACCCAAGCGATTAATTCAGTAGAAGCGCCGATTTTTCTGAATAGAGCCTCGGACAACTAATGACAATAGTTGTGGATATTCAGAATCAAAAACATTATATCTTCAAAGATACAGGCAGTGCCATGGCCATTGCAAGCACTAACAAACTTGATATGACACAGTACAAAGTCCTACAAAAACGACAAGTTGAAATTAAGACCATTCATAGTATAAGAACTCAGATGACAAATATTATTTAATTTTCCGTACCAGCAGAATTCCGCTACAGCAATAATACATTCATTAAAGAATATGCTCAGAGCCTAGAAAATAAAAATTATACCATACTTCTGGGTATGGATGTACTCAAAAACATAATTAAAAAAAAGTAACGTAAACTTATTATACCATTCTAAAAATAGAACGTGGATAAGACCTTTCTTGTAATTATTTGGAAAAGGGTAATCCTGATCTCGGCAGATTTAATAGCGAAGAACAAACAGCATTAGCCCTCTTTCTTGAGGAATTCCAAGACATCCAATATCGGGATGGAGACCAATTAACCCATACTTCCACAATAAGGCGCGAAGTACAGTTCCAAATTATAAAGATTGCCGAAGAAACATGAAGATGAAGTCGCTAAAAATGAAAAGTCAGAGTAAATACGCTTCCCCGATTGTGGTTGTTGCAAAGAAATCAGACAAAAATGGCCACGTGCAATACCGCATTTCTGTCGATTATAGAGAGTTAAATGACCAAAGATGACCGGTTCCCTATAACAAATATAGAAAACCTCTTCGACAAGTTAGGGAAAGCAATTTATTTTTAAACGCTAGATTTAGCAAAAGGGTATCATCAAATACTAATGCACCCAAATGATACCGCAAAAACTGAATTTATAACTGCACAAGGCTTATACGAATACATCCGTATGCCTTTTGGTCTCAAAAATGCACCAGCTGCCTTTCACCGCTTGATGAACCACATACTTCGAGCTCACATAAATAAAACCTGCTTTGTTTACTTAGATGATATTCTGATATTTTCCACCTCCCTAAAAGAAGACTTGAAAATACTCAGAGATATTTTCAAAATTCTGCGACGTCATAACTTAAAGCTATAAATTGGCAAATGCTCATTTCTCAAGAAAGAAACAGAGTTTTTACATTTTGACAGCAGAGGGCATAAAGCCGAACCCTAACAAAGTAAAAGCGATTGAAAATCTTCCACTTCCAAGAACAGAGAAGCAATTAAGAAGCTTTCTAGGAGCTTCAGGATATTACAGGAAGTTCATACATAATTATGCAAAAGTAGCATATCCCATGACTAGGTACCTTAAAATGGACACTGAAATAAACGTGAATTATCCAGAGTATGTCAATGCGTTTCCGACGCTAAAACTGAGATTGATAACACGCCCAATATTAAAGTTTCCAGAATACAAAAACCCATTCCACTTATATACTGATGCAAGCAACTTCGCCATCGGTGCTGTGCTCACTCAGGACAAACAACCAGTTTGTAATATTTCAAGGACTCTTAACGAACATGAAGAAAACTACTCAGTAACGGATAAAGAATTTCAAGCTATTGTGTGGAGTGTAACTAAACTAAGACCAAACCTTTGGGGGAACAAGTTTAAGATCACCACTGATCACTTGCCGATCAAATACCTCTATAAAAAATATAATGGAGCTAAATTCTTTCAGCGTAACCAAAGATGGTTACTTAAATTTCAAGAGTTCGAGTACGAGATCGAGTATCTTAAAGGGCAAGAGAATAAAGTTGCAAATTTCTTGAGCAGAATTGAAGAAGGAAGTACGGAAGTCAATCAAGTGTCAGAAGATGAGACAACCCATTCCGCAGCAGCAACACAACTGTATCACATTCCCGTCAAAGAAGGAAAAGTTAATTTATATAAAGAACAAATCATTGTAAGTTACGATACAGAGCCAAAAATCGAGACCTTACACCGTAAAAGAATTGTTTATGTTAGAGCATCAGGTCCTATTGAAATTATAACAAACCAACTCAAAGAACTCGGAAAAGGAACTATAGGAATTTATACCGATGTAAGAGAAACAGATTACAAAGTTCAACAGATAATTCTAAATCGATATGCAAGAAACAGGATAAATTTGTGAAACTGTTAAGAAGGGTAAGAGATTTAAAAACGGAGGATGAAGCTAGAAAGCAGATGTCGATATATCACGTCAAAGAAAGCCAACACTCAGGAATCATAGAAACTTACAACACACTCAAACAACAAATTTACTATCCTAAACTGACCCAAGTAATAACGCATATCATAAACAATTGCGATACCTGTCAGAAAGCTAAATATGAGAGGAAACCGATACAAGAGAAATATAAATTAACAGAGACCCCGGAGCAGCCTAATGAAATAATTCATATGGATATTTACCACATTCATAAACACATCTTCCTAACAATAATTGACAAATTAACAAAGAAAGGGCATGTGTACAAACTTGAAAACAAAAACCATATTCACAAGACAGATGCTATTACTGAACATTTGGCTAGAGTAGATGCACCTAAAAAAAATTATCACAGATAAAGAGTTCAACACATCTTACTTTAAGGATTATTTTAGAGAACGACATATTGATGTACACTACACTTAACCAAACGCACATACAGGCAACGCCGACATAGAGCGTACCCAAGCAGATCATAAGCCTTCCTACAAAAAATAATTTTGCCTATCCCAAATTTCGAAAACCGATTTAGAACCTTATGTCATAATAACTTATGAAGGAAAGGAATATAAATATGATATTCATAGGAATAATATTAATGAATTAGAAGAAAGAACAGATTGTATTACAAACCACACATGTAGATATGATAAAAACTAAATAAAATCTGGAAATTGTTAAATTAAACGAACAAATATTTGTTGTCAAAAATTTGGAAAATGCAACAATTCAAAACTATTGTGATTCAAGAAACCTTGCTCTTCAAGGAAATTACATTATTAATATCCAAAATTGTCACATCATAATTCATAATAAAGTTATTCAAAACAAGGAAACAAATTATATATTTCAGCTCAACTATGAAGAAATATCTAAAGAAGATGTAACAACAAATACAATGTTTGAAAAAATTACAGAGTTACAAAAAATCGATAATTCATAACCCAAAAGAAAGCTCATCAAAGAAGGAAACACTTTCGTCTAAGGAAGGAGGAGTTAAGTATTGGTCTTAATACCATACTGCAATTTAATATTGCTTGTGTTCACATATTTCGTCATTGACCCATTACGTCAAAATAAAAGTTGACATCATCAATTATATGTTGACCCATAAAAGTGACAATTCCCGGGAATGAAGAATTAAACCAATGGATTCAGTTAACCTATTGCGAAATAAGAATGAATTGGGTGACAAATTGGGAAATGGGAATACAAGCAAGTGAATTGCCGACTCCAGGAAATTGCGGAAGTAGGTGAAGTAATTGGCTTTACCTTCTTTTGACATTCATAGGTTTTTGTAAGTTAGTTATAAGAATACCTCGGAACCGAATATATATATATATATATATATATATATATATATATGTATATATATATATATATATATATATATATATATATATATATATGTATATATATATATATATATATACCACGGTGCAGCCCAGCTAAAGACAGCGGCCGTTTTGTTCGGAATAAGAGAAAAATATTGTAGACTCCTATAATAGATTAAATATAATAATATTTAAAAAAAAAGGACCAAGTCTATCAGTATTTATTTCGCACGATTTTTTCAAGAAAGATGTTAAAAAAAGTCACATGATAGTGCGTCGCCTTGTCTAAAATCCTTTTTGACATTGAAGTGTCGGTGAGTTCGTTCCCGACCTTGAGCAGCGATAGATCTCCATCGTCATCCTACACAATCTGACGAGTTTGGTAGGAATGCCAAAACTAAACATGCCACTGTATAGTTCGTCTCTATGCACACTGTCATATGCGGCCTTGAAATCGACGAATAGGTGATGAGTGTCGATTTGCACTTCTTGGGTCTTTTCCAGGATCTGCGGTAGTGTGAAGATTTGGTCGATGGTGGACTTCCCTGGCCGTAAACAACACTGCCATGGATTTATCAGGTTGTTGACGAACGGTTTCAGGCGTTCACACAATACAGTAGAGAGGATCTTGTACGCGATGTTAAGGAGACTAATTCCTCGATAATTGGCACAGTTGAAGGGATCTCCTTTCTTGGGCATGGTTTCCTCCGACCATATATTACAGATGAGCTGGTGCATGTGCCCAACCAGGTCATCTGCTGCTGTTTTAAACAGTTCTATGGACAGTCCATCCGCTCCAGCGGATTTGTTCGACTTCAGTCTCGATATTGCTATCTTGACCTCGTCTAAGTCGGGGGGATGGAATTCTTGCCTATCATCCTCCAAATTAAGATGAACATTCTGCCTAACAGCGGGACTTGGGCCGTCATCGCCATATAAAAGTCTGCAGAAATGATCTTTCTAGATTCTCAGCATCGATTGCAACTCTACTACTATGTCGCCGTTTTGGTCCCGGTAGTCTTCGGTCTGAACCTTATAAACACCGGATACCTGTTTCACCTTTCGGTAAAACTTGCGAACTTCATTCCTACCATAACACCTCTTCACCTCTTCGACCGGATAGTTAAAGTTTTGAATTGGTTTGATTTTTTCTGGATTGGTCCTAATGCCGTTAGGCGAAATAACAAAACCTAGGAATTCAACATCTTGTTTGTACAATTCGCACTTATCCAGTTGAACCTTCATATTTGCATCATGTAATGTTTGGAAAACCTTTCGAATATTTTCTTCGTGCGTAGCTTCGTCTTTGCTGTAAATGACTATATCATCCACGTAGACATCGTTTATTTTACTAATGAGATCGCGAAGAATGTCATCAAGTGTCCTTTGAAATATGGCCGGTGCATTCTTGAGTCCGAATGGAAGCTTTAGGAATTCGAATTTTCCATTATTGATTGAGGAGGCTGTCTTCAGGTGAGACCGAGATGTGCCAGAATTTCGTTAATTTGAGGAATTGGGTATCGATCCGGGATAGTAATGCTTTTCAGCTTCCTAATCGATTACGACCCGTGATTTCTTCTTACCAGAATCATCGGCTCCATACTGGTGAGTTGTATGGGGACCGTGAAGGTCTTATTATACCATCATTGAGAAGTTGTTTTATCTGATCTTGAGCTTCGCTTTTAAGGAAGATTGCATATGGGTAGAATTTAGTGTATACAGTTGAATCAGATGTTGTTCTGATTTCGCCTTTTACTCGTGTTGTGTAAGTCAGTTTTTCCTCTGGTTCTTCAAAAAGTTAAGGAAAGTCAAGTACTATTTTATCAATAGAAGCTTTTTGTTTGGAAGACATATGGTCAGTTCGGATATTTATAGCATTTACGGATTGAGAAGCTATCTGTTTGATGCATATTTTTAGCTGATTATTAACGACCATGTAGTTATCCTCTGTCTGAATGACAGCCGAGAGATTCTTCAAGCTATCATTCCCAAGGATCGCGTGAAAAGATTTTAATTTTGGCATGAGATAGAATCTGTGCTTAATATTTTCGATATTTGAACGTTACCACCAATTGAAGTACAACAAAATGGTTTTTCATTTGGTAGCGGTTTATTAATTAAAGAAGATAGTTTTTATTTGATCCCGTGTCAATCAAGATTTTGAGAACTTCTCCACTCTTCGTTTGGAAGCACATTCTTCTCTCTCGCTTAATCTAAAAAATGTATGTCACTTAGTTCCGTGGCATGGTTTGAGCTGGTACTTTCCGGTTCTGTTGATTCGATATATTCATTATCACTATGTTCGTTCCCATCGTTGATGTAGGCTTGCGCTTCCTCGTATTGATTGAACTCCTCATCTTCTGTCGTAATACCAAGATGAAAGTTTCTTTGCATCTTGGTAGGATGTACTCGATGAGATTGAGGAGCTGGTGGTCGTTTTGGTGCAGGGGTCCAATTCCATTCGTCTCCATGCAGGGGTCCAATTCCATTCGTCTCCATGCAGGGGTTCAATTCTCCATTCGTCTATTTATGTAGTTGATTTTGTTTGTCCGGATTGTCTCTGCATCCATAGGCTCTGGTGGTTGCTTAGGAGTAGCAAAGAGTTGTGGACGTTGCTGTTGGTATTGTTGTTGCGGATATTGATGTCTTGCAAACTGTTTCTGGGGAATCAGAGGTGGAATGTGTCTCGCATTGTATTGAGGTGCCATTTGTTGTCCGGGTGGCCGTACAAAGTGAGCCAATTCTGGATAGAGTGTTTGACGACCTGGACAGGATGGGAGATTACTCGTCTTGTAGGAATTGTTGGTGGTTCCGGATGGTTTATTCTTCTGTTATGGCTGCTAGCAATGGCGTATTGCGAGCAGTAGTTTTGATTTTCTAACCTCAAACACAAGTGTAGTGCTTGGGGTAGATTTACCGGTTCTCGTATTCCCAAAAGTCTGGGAAGATCGCTCTTTAATCCTCGAATAGAGGTGTCCAGGGCCTTATCTCTATAGGTTTGCATGAGCAAATTAAGAGACTCGGTACTGACATTGATACACGAAATTTTGTTGAGTATAAGTGAAAGGTGCGAATACAGCGTTTGATAGAATTCCTGGATAGATGCGTTACCCTGTACTAACGCCGTCGTTTGGTACTCTAGAGTACCCAAATCACGTTTATCTGCGTAGTGCAGAGTAAAGCATCGCGATATGCAGTTCCAGTCTAATGGAGTATTGTATGACTCCAGGACGTGGTCTGCGTTTCCGGTTATTTTGTTTCGTATCGTGTTTAAGATACCAAAATATTTGGCTGACCCTTTGATTGAATTGTAAATGAACGCCATGAGCTGAATTCACCTGGATTACCAGAGAATTCTCTTAGGCTGCGTACTACGTCTGGAATTTTATCAAGGTCGTTAATATTTTGATTTGGAGAAACGGTGTGATCAACTCCCATGAATTGATCCGCGTACGGGTTTAGTATAGTATTAAGCGGCTCTCGTTACTAAGGGTTTCATGGAACTAATGAGAGATAGAAGTGGGGGGTTCATAATAGCAGAGGTTGAGGGTTGATTGACTTGATTCACTTGAGCAGTTTTCTTTGCATGAGCGGCGGCTTGATCAAGCACAGTCTTACAATATTTTCGTTATTTATTCTAAAGTCAGTTCGAGATAATCAAGGTAAATATTACGATATTTTTTACACACAATAAATCAAGAAAATTTATGTAAATGTATTCTTAATATTTATATAAATAATTATAATAATATAATAGGTTTAATATAATAATATAAATTATTATAGTACTACGATGATTTTCATCTTTCCAGTGGTGGCGGCTAGCTGCTGCTTCCCTTTTACTCTCGTTACTTGGGGGCCCTTGAATTTTTCCACGCACTTTTACTACACTTTTAGTCTCTTCCTTGACACTGCTTGAGGGTCTTTGTCTTGACAAAGCTTGAGGGCCTATGACACTGTTTGAGAGTCTTTTTCGCGACGTGGAATGTATTTTGTCACTATTACTTCACGTTCGCGTCGGGTTTCGGGACGTAAGCACTTTTTCCGATTTCTTGCACTACTTGAGGGCTTTTAATCGTTTTTAACACGCGACTGAAACTTGCACTACTTTTGGGCTTCTTTCCGACGCAATTAAACAATTATTATTAAATTAAAAAAAAAAAAAAAAACATTTATTTATTTTGTCCCTCAGGCATAGGTTGCCCTTACACTCTAACTTATGACTGAATATGAATAAAATTATCGCTACCTTAAATACCTATTTATTGCTGTCGCTGCAATCTGGCACCTCGGCATGAGCAGCGCATCGATCTTGGGAACGCTGCTGACGTTGTGATTTCATGACCGTTGTTTGTTTCTGCAGACTTGCTGATGAATGCAATGCATGTTGGGTTTGTCTGCGCGTGTTCTCTTTGACGACATATTATGTTAACTTACACAAACCAGAGACCAAAAAGGAAGGAGATGGTCGACGGAACAGTTAATTAAACAACTGATTTCCCCTTTTTGAGGTTATTTTCGAATTGTGGTAGATATAGCCTAATTTTCTGAAAGTTATTTACGTGACATCGAACATTTTCTCGTTTTACTCACACTTGTTTACGCTTCCCCTCATAAAAGCAACATGGCGACTAATTCATGAATGTTTGCGCACAATAGTGTCAAACATTCGTAAATTGCTTACAATTCGTGAATTCGTCAGCTATCTTGATATACATTCAACAGATTGCATTCGTAAATAACTACAGGCAATTGTTTATGATTTTAGTGTCATCGACACTTTAAATAGTATGTTATCTAAAAACATACTTATTGTGATAGAACTTATATACATGATGATTTTTTTCAAACGCAGGTTTGAAAATCGAGCATTACTGAGGGATTTTTTTCATCTGGTATTCCGAGTTGAGTGTATCAAATCAAAATAAAGATTTTGGGATTACTTAGCACCCTTAAGTGACCGGAATTAAGTCACAGCACGGTCCGTAAGCATAGAGGAAGGGATGGGAAGGAGGTACCGGTGCATGCACATTAGTTTTAAATGCCTGTGGATTGTAATGAGGGGGAAAAGTTGAGCTGGGATGAGCCTTCTTCAATTATGCCGTCAAGATCGGAAATTAATGAGCTTACCATATGCTGCCGCTCCAAGTCTATGGCCGAAGAGGATGGTCGAGGGTTCTTCATCAGCGAAGGTGTGGATTGGATTTAAAGTGTCAGATATGAGATCATTTATAAAAATGAGGAAGAGTGGAGACAAAACGGAGTCTTATCGACTTATATTGAACGGTTCCAAATGTAATTTCTAATACATTAAAGAAGGGATTCATCGACACAATAAGCACGCATTTTTGACAAGAGAGCCTGATGTCAGACTCTGTTAAGTGACTTTGAAATATCAAGCGCAACAATCTTTCTCCTACATTGTGCAAAGATTGGTTCAATTTTTCGGTGAGATATGCCATCAAATCACCAGTGGACTTGTTGCTGCGGAAGCAGTACTGCCGGTCATTAAGAAGCTTCCGGGTTTCAAGATATTTCTTAAGCTGACGGTTTATGAGCGTTTCCATGACCTTAGAATGTAGGGACGTAAGCGCTATGGGTCAGTAGGAAGAGAACGGGCTGGACAAATGCTGTTTTCCACTTACTTGGAAAGAGCCTAGAGGGCAGGACAGATGGAGAAGCTTTTGCCAGCGTAGAAGAACACCTCTTTAGAAGGACAGGGGATATACTCTTGCAACTGTACGAGTGCGAAAATGGATTTGTCCCATCGAGAAATTTGCGCTCTCAAGTAAAGGCGGAGACAGAGCCCAATGTGGGAGCGTTAAGCTGGCTGCAAAATGTGCAGCTAGCAGATTTGCTTTGTCTAAAGAGCTGACAGCTGGAATATCATTGAATATGATTGTTGGAATTGAAGACGGGCGGGATTCTTTACGTTTTTTACGAATGACCAACAGTTTTTGCTACCTTTGCAGCACTTTTTTTTCACAACTTTTGATGATGCAAGAGTAGTTGACACGTCTTATTAATGCATTGCAGTCATTTCGGGCCCGTTTAAATTTCTTTCGGTTTTCCTCAGAAGGATCAGAAGGAGCATAGTGACTAGTTAAAATCCCTAAACAAATTGTTTAGCTTGCTTTTCCATAGAGTCGTACTGTTCGTTTAGGGATTGATTAGGGATTGAAGTTGGTAAGCAACATCACTACGCATGTAAATATTGCGGTGTAGGAAAAACAAAAGCACTAAGCCAGGCAGGTTCAAATCTGACAAGTCGGTATTCTCACCCACCTGTGTTTCACTTAGCGCCAAGAGAGCTGGTTTATAGTGGGAAAGTTGAACGTACACAGCGAAGCTCTAAGCCCACGAACGTTGCTCACATCAACCCGGAATCGTTTGTTCTGATTATTTTGATCTTTATGGTTTATTAAATCAAAATGTTTACTTACCCACTACGCCACGGCGACCACGTGAATGTAGTATAAATAAATAAATATAAAAAAGACATATTCACAAGTTTGAGTTGCTTTTTTTAGAATTCTTTAAAAAAAAGAGTATTAAAATATGGAGATTGCTCTACCAGACATAATATTTATTAACAACAATTATATGAAAGGTATAAGTTTGTAGAGTAAGTGTCATAGAATTTGAAGTTAATCTTAGCAGATTAATAATTTTTTTGGAAATTCCAAAATACTATTCGGTTAGTTATTGTATGCTTGTTTCGGAATTTACTAATTATTAATTAACTAATCATGCAATGTATGAACGCGCCCAATTTCAGGCATTGTTTCGTGGTGGAATTCTTAGCAAAAATCATTGAGTAAAGGAGACAGTCAACATCAGTGTCTCCCTCACTCACATAAGCAGTTTGCGCCTGTCAACCTGTTGATGTTTATGAGAAACTTATAAGGAAGGAGATGGTCGACTGAACAGCTGATGATTTCTTCTTCGTCTAACCGTTTGAGTTTTTTTTTACGAATTGTGGGGGATATAGCCTAATTTTCCGAAGGTTTTTTACGTGACAGAACATTTTCCCACTTTACTCACACTTGTTTACGTTTTCCATCCAAAAAGGCAACATAGCGGCTAATTTGTGAATGTTGCCCTCAATAGTGTCAAACATTCGTAAATTGCCCACAATTCGTGAATTCGTTAGCCATTCAACAGATTGCGTTCGTAAATAACTATTTAAGTATCATCGGCACTTTAAATAGTATGTTATTTAAAAAATAGTTACTGTGATGGAACTTATATTCCTGATGTTTAACATCGAGCATTTCGGAGGGATTTCTTTTTCTCTGGTATTCCGAGTTATTAATAATAATAATAATACTAATAATTGAGTGGAACTACAGCCCACAACGGACCAGGGCCTAGCTTCTACAACAACTACTCGTGTTGTGCATGCTACTGTTCTTCACGAGTAGAAGGGACCTACAGTTTTTTGCCGACTCCGAACGGCGAGATTTGAAAAGCTTTCCATAGACAATAAATACTCTTTGAGTGTTGTCAGCAACTCGAAAGAGGTGGTGCCGCGAAAAAATGCTAGGTGTACCGTCCGGGTATCGAATCCAGACTTTCTGCGCCGCGGTCGATGCACTTACCACTGCGCGACCACGGTATTCCGAGTTGAGTATATTAAAATCAAAATAAAGATTATTGCAATTCAGGTGTTTACATATTATTCGGTAATATGTAAATAATAGAATATGTAACTTATAGTGTTATAATTTCGATCAACTTATATTGTTATAAATAGTATTACACTATTGAAAAACATAAGGAAACCTAACCTAATACATCGGTGATAGTTGTCCAGACAACCGCTATTAATGAATAAAATTAAAAAAAGAGCATTTGAAAAACATTTCTATCTAGCTTCATAAATACAAACCTTCTACTTGAAAAACTTAGCATTGGTTAACCTCACTTAAAGCGCCTATAAGTGACAATTATAATATATAATCTTGTAATATAAATAAAATAAATATAACAATTGAGTAAAAAAACTGAGCGGCTACCAAATATAATTCCTGTGCCACTACAGTCCGGGGACCTGGGCCTCAACCAACATGCTTCTCCAGACAGTAGGATCTTTCGCCAGCTGCCGCCAGCTGCACACTCCAAGTTGGTTAAGGTCCTTCTCCACTTGTGTGCGCCACCTTAGCCTATGCCGTCCTCTGTTACGTTGTCCCAATGGCTCAGATTCGAACACTTTTCGGGCCGGAGCAGTGGTGTTCATGTGCTCAACATGGCCTAGCCATCTTAAGCGTTGTATCCGAAGACGCTTGACTAGCGCATGTATCTTTTTCTCCAGATGCCATCAACGCAAACAGGACAAAAAATCGCACGCAAATCTTTTTTCTCGAAAATACTAAGGGCTTCCTCATCCGTTTTTAGTAGCGTCCAGGTTTCCGCGCCATAGAGTAGGACTGGGATGATCAAGGTGTTATATAAAGCAATCTTAGTCCTTCGAGGGAGGGCTTTATTACTCAATTGGCTCTTGAGTCCAAAGAAACAGCGACTGGCAAGAGTGATTCTGCGTTGGATTTTGGTACTGTTGTTATTGTCCCTGATTGACGCGGAGCCGAGGTAGACGAAGTCCTTGACTACCTCGAAGTTTTGCTGCCTAGTGTGACGCTCTGTCCGCGACGTCGATGTTGGCATCTTTCTTTGATGACAGCATGTACTTCGTTTTGCACTCACTAACCACCAGACCCATTTTAGCCGGTTCTGCTTCAATGCCAGCAAACACCTCATTGACGGCCTGCTGTTTTCGTCCAATCACGTCAATGTTGTCGGCGTTAGCTAGCAATTGACTTTTGGAAGATCATGCCTCTGGTGTTGATTTGTGAGTTAAGCAAGTTAAGTATTGGTCTTAATACTATATTGCAATTCAATATTGCTTGTGTTCACATATTTCGTCATTGACCCATTACAGTGGCCAATGCACTTAGTCAAAATAAAAGTTGACATCATCAATTATATGTTGACCCATAAAAGTGACAATGCCCGGGAATGAAGAATTAAACCACTGCATTCAGTTAACCTATTGGGAAATAAGAATGTATTGGGTGACAAATTGGGAAATGGGAACACAAGCAAGTGAATTGCCGACTCCAGGAAATTGCGGAAGTAGGTGAAGTAATTGTTTTGTTTGGCTTTACCTTCTTCTGACATTCAAAGGTTTTTGTAAGTTAGTTATAAGAATAACTCAGAACCGATTATCACGGTGCAGCCCTGCTAAAGACAGCGGCCGTTTTGTTCGAAATAAGAGAAAAGTATTGTAGACTCCTATAATAGATGAAATATAATAATATTTTAAAAAAAGGACCAAGTCCATCAATATTTATTTGGCGCAGTCGCGAAAAGTTAAATACGACCAAAGTAAGTGACTTTATTGCTCAAACAAAAAAACAAAAAAAATTGCACAGAACCCAGAAATGCCAGAAGTGACAAACCGCGAAATTTTGAATAGCCTGATGGATATAGTAGCAAGAATTCCACCAGCTAGTTTTTGTGGTCGTGTACTTAAAGAAATCCAGTACCTGCCCGAGTTCGATGGAGACAGCAAAAAGCTGACTCAATTTTCATCTATGATCGAAATCCATTCTGAAAATTCAAATGGGGATGCCCATGCCACATGGAGGATAATTCAGCAGACGAAGATCAAAGGACGAGCCATGGATCTACTATTAGTCAACGATGTGACCACATGGGAACAAGCGAAGGAGCTCTTCAAACAGCATTACCGGCCTATATCAACAACATCGATTTGACGAAGGAAATACTAAATATGAAAGTGAGTTCGATATTTGATTTAGATAATAAAGTAGAATACCTTTCAAGTAAAGTCAATACATATGTTATCTTTTCTGATAATCAAGAACAAGAGAGATCGCTGTTCCATAATATCATAATAAGTAAGTTAAGAGAAATCACTATAGGTAATTTAGCTAGGGAATTAAGAGACCAATATGAAATGAAAAATATAAAAAGAATTATTTTCTCGTACATTGGTTATGATAATGGGAATTTAAAGACCATTTACCAGCATACACAACAACCATGCCAATATATGCACCAGAATAGAGTTCACACTGAACAAAGAGTTAAAGAGCATTTTAGGAACTCAGGAAGAAATGTTAGAAATAATGTAGCCATAAGTGGTAGAACTTCTGGGAACATTGGAAATAATAATAATAATAATTGCCATCCGAATGTGTCAAGACAGAGAAGAAATACGTCTTACAGTCAACAGTCGCTAAATACCAACAACATACAGACTGACCAGGAACCCATCACCCAAGAGATTAATTCAGTAGAAGCGCCGATTTTTCTGAATAGAGCCTCGGACAACTAATGACAATAGTTGTGGATATTCAGAATCAAAAACATTATATCCTCACAGATACAGGCAGTGCCATGGCCATTGCAAGCACTAACAAACTTGATATGACACAGTACAAAGTCCTACAAAAACGACAAGTTGAAATTAAGACCATTCATAGTATAAGAACTCAGATGACAAATATTATTTAATTTTCCGTACCAGCAGAATTCGGCTACAGCAATAATACATTCATTAAAGAATATGCTCAGAGCCTAGAAAATAAAAATTATACCATACTTCTGGGTATGGATGTACTCAAAAACATAATTAAAAAAAAGTAACGTAAACTTATTATACCATTCTAAAAATAGAACGTGGATAAGACCTTTCTTCTAATTATTTGGAAAAGGGTAATCCTGATCTCGGCAGACTTAATCGCGAAGAACAAACAGCATTAGCCCCCTTTCTTGAGGAATTCCAAGACATCCAATATCGGGATGGAGACCAATTAACCCATACTTCCACAATGAGGCGCGAAGTACATCTAAAGGCAAATAAATCCATTGGTTCCAAATTATAAAGATTGCCGAAGAAACATGAAGATGAAGTCGCTAAAAATGAAAAGTCAGAGTAAATATTCTTCCCCGATTGTGGTTGTTGCAAAGAAATCAGACAAAAATGGCCATGTGCAATACCGCATTTCTGTCGATTATAGAGAGTTAAATGACCAAAGATGACCGGTTCCCTATAACAAATATAGAAAACCTCTTCGACAAGTTAGGGAAAGCAATATATTTTTAAACGCTAGATTTAGCAAAAGGGTATCATCAAATACTAATGCACCCAAATGATACCGCAAAAACTGCATTTATAACTGCACAAGGCTTATACGAATACATCCGTATGCCTTTTGGTCTCAAAAATGCACCAGCTGCCTTTCACCGCTTGATGAACCACATACTTCGAGCTCACATAAATAAAACCTGCTTTGTTTACTTAGATGATATTCTGATATTTTCCACCTCCCTAAAAGAAGACTTGAAAATACTCAGAGATATTTTCAAAATTCTGCGACGTCATAATTTAAAGCTACAAATTGGCAAATGCTCATTTCTCAAGAAAGAAACAGAGTTTTTACATTTTGACAGCAGAGGGCATAAAGCCGAACCCTAACAAAGTAAAAGCGATTGAAAATCTTCCACTTCCAAGAACAGAGAAGCAATTAAGAAGCTTTCTAGGAGCTTCAGGATATTACAGGAAGTTCATACATAATTATGCAAAAGTAGCATATCCCATGACTAGGTACCTTAAAATGGACACTGAAATAAACGTGAATTATCCAGAGTATGTCAATGCGTTTCCGACGCTAAAACTGAGATTGATAACACGCCCAATATTAAAGTTTCCAGAATACAAAAACCCATTCCACTTATATACTGATGCAAGCAACTTCGCCATCGGTGCTGTGCTCACTCAGGACAAACAACCAGTTTGTAATATTTCAAGGACTCTTAACGAACATGAAGAAAACTACTCAGTAACGGATAAAGAATTTCAAGCTATTGTGTGGAGTGTAACTAAACTAAGACCAAACCTTTGGGGGAACATGTTTAAGATCACCACTGATCACTTGCCGATCAAATACCTCTATAAAAAATATAATGGAGCTAAATTCTTTCAGCGTAACCAAAGATGGTTACTTAAATTGCAAGAGTTCGAGTACGAGATCGAGTATCTTAAATGGCAAGAGAATAAAGTTGCAAATTTCTTGAGCAGAATTGAAGAAGGAAGTACGGAAGTCAATCAAGTGTCAGAAGATGAGACAACCCATTCCGCAGCAGCAACACAACTGTATCACATTCCCGTCAAAGAAGGAAAAGTTAATTTATATAAACAACAAATCATTGTAAGTTACGATACAGAGCCAAAAATCGAGACCTTACACCGTAAAAGAATTGTTTATGTTAGAGCATCAGGTCCTATTGAAATTATAACAAACCAACTCAAAGAACTCGGAAAAGGAACTATAGGAATTTATACCGATGTAAGAAGGGTGTAAGAAGGGTAAGAGATTTAAAAACGGAGGATGAAGCTAGAAAGCAGATGTCGATATATCACGTCAAAGAAAGCCAACACTCAGGAATCATAGAAACTTACAACACACTCAAACAACAAATTTACTATCCTAAACTGACCCAAGTAATAACGCATATCATAAACAATTGCGATACCTGTCAGAAAGCTAAATATGAGAGGAAACCGATACAAGAGAAATATAAATTAACAGAGACCCCGGAGCAGCCTAATGAAATAATTCATATGGATATTTACCACATTCATAAACACATCTTCCTAACAATAATTGACAAATTAACAAAGAAAGGGCATGTGTACAAACTTGAAAACAAAAACCATATTCACAAGACAGATGCTATTACTGAACATTTGGCCAGAGTAGATGCACCTAAAAAAAATTATCACAGATAAAGAGTTCAACACATCTTACTTTAAGGATTATTTTAGAGAACGACATATTGATGTACACTACACTTAACCAAACGCACATACAGGCAACGCCGACATAGAGCGTACCCAAGCAGATCATAAGCCTTCCTACAAAAAATAATTTTGCCTATCCCAAATTTCGAAAACCGATTTAGAACCTTATGCATAATAACTTATGAAGGAAAGGAATATAAATATGATATTCATAGGAATAATATTAATGAATAAGAAGAAAGAACAGATTGTATTACAAAACACACATGTAGATATGATTAAAACTAATAAAAATCTGGAAATTGTTAAATTAAACGAACAAATATTTGTTGTCAAAAATTTGGAAAATGCAACAATTCAAAACTATTGTGATTCAAGAAACCTTACTCTTCAAGGAAATTACATTATTAATATCCAAAATTGTCACATCATAATTCATAATAAAGTTATTCAAAACAAGGAAACAAATTATATATTTCAGCTCAACTATGAAGAAATACCTAAAGAAGATGTAACAACAAATACAATGTTTGAAAAAGTTACAGAGTTACAAAAAATCGATAAAAGACATGTACTGGAAGTGCTGCAATACCATAAGGATAAAACATATGTTATCTCAACTACATTTGTAATAATTCTTATCATAATATTAATCATAATTTTTATAATTTGTAAAAAGAAGAACCGACAGAATTCAAATCAAAATTCATAACCCAAAAGAAAGCTCATCAAAGAAGGAAACACTTTCGTCTAAGGAAGGAGGAGTTAAGTATTGGTCTTAATACCATACTGCAATTTAATATTGCTTGTGTTCACATATTTCGTCATTGACCCATTACGTCAAAATAAAAGTTGACATCATCAATTATATGTTGACCCATAAAAGTGACAATTCCCGGGAATGAAGAATTAAACCAATGGATTCAGTTAACCTATTGCGAAATAAGAATGAATTGGGTGACAAATTGGGAAATGGGAATACAAGCAAGTGAATTGCCGACTCCAGGAAATTGCGGAAGTAGGTGAAGTAATTGGCTTTACCTTCTTTTGACATTCATAGGTTTTTGTAAGTTAGTTATAAGAATACCTCGGAACCGAATATATATATATATATATATATATACTGATATATATATATATATGATATATATATATATATATATATATATTCGGTTCCGAGGTATTCTTATAACTAACTAACTAACTATATATATATATATATATATATATATATATATATATATATATATATATATATATATATATATATATATATATATATATATATATATATATATATATACATATACATATATATACATATATATATATATATACCACGGTGCAGCCCAGCTAAAGACAGCGGCCGTTTTGTTCGGAATAAGAGAAAAATATTGTAGACTCCTATAATAGATTAAATATAGTAATATTTAAAAAAAAGGACCAAGTCTATCAGTATTTATTTCGCACGATTTTTTCAAGAAAGATGTTAAAAAAAGTCACATGATAGTGCGTCGCCTTATCTAAAATCGTTTTTGACATTGACCTTGACGGAGCAGCGATAGATCTCCATCGTCATCCTACACAATCTGACGAGTTTGGTAGGAATGCCAAAACTAAACATGGCACTGTATAGCTCGTCTCTATGCACACTGTCATATGCGGCCTTGAAATCGACGAATAGGTGATGAGTGTCGATTTGCACTTCTTGGGTCTTTTCCAGGATCTGCGGTAGTGTGAAGATTTGGTCGATGGTGGACTTCCCTGGCCGTAAACCACACTGCCAAGGATCTATCAGCTTGTTGACGAACGGTTTCAGGCGTTCACACAATACTGTAGAGAGGATCTTGTACGCGATGTTAAGGAGACTAATTCCTCGATAGTTGGCACAGTTGAAGGGATCTCCTTTCTTGGGGACTGGACAGATGACGCAGAGATTCCATTCATCGGGCATGGTTTCCTCCGACCATATATTACAGATGAGCTGGTGCATGTGCCCAACCAGGTCATCTGCTGCTGTTTTAAACAGTTCTACGGACAGTCCATCCGCTCCAGCGGCTTTGTTCGACTTCAGTCTCGATATTGCTATCTTGACCTCGTCTAAGTCCGGGGGATGGAATTCTTGCCTATCATCCTCCAAATTAAGATGAACATTCTGCCTAACAGCGGGACTTGGGCCGTCATCGCCATATAAAAGTCTGCAGAAATGATCTTTCCAGATTCTCAGCATCGATTGCAACTCTACTACTATGTCGCCGTTTTGGTCCCGGTAGTCTTCGGTCTGAACCTCCTAAACACCGGATACCTGTTTCACCTTTCGGTAAAACTTGCGAACTTCATTCCTACCATAACACCTCTTCACCTCTTCGACCGCGCGCTTCTCATGCTCTCTCTTTTTCCTTCTGAGAAGCCGGTTCTCTTCCCTTCTTTTCTCTTCGAAGAGCTCACGAACAGCTCTCGTTGTTCGATGCAGCGTTGCTTTCCACGCGTTCTGTTTAGCTGCATGTGCCTGCCTGCACTCGTCGTCAAACCATGGGTTCCTTCTGGGTGATGGCGTGAAACCCAGCATATCAGCGGCAGTTTCGTTGATGGCATTTTGGCAACGTTTTCATTCTTCTTCTGTTGTCAGTGCAGGCAGCGTTGAACTTTGGGAGAGTTTCAGGGAGACTCGGGCATCAAAGATCCCAGCGATCTGTTGCGATTGTAGCATTCCGACGTCAAACCGTTTTGGCCTATCTCGACTCCGTTGCTCTCTCGATATCCGGGTTCTTACCTTGGCTACAATAAGGTGATGATCCGAGTCGATATTGGCGCCTCGGAGTATTCGGACATCGAGAATGTTGGAGGAGTGTCTGACGTCGATCGCAACGTGATCAATCTGGTTAACGTTTAATTGATAATGGCATCGCCAGGTTCTTTATGGATCTTTAGATGTGGGAACCGCGTACTACATACAGAGAGGTTCGCCCGCGGCGAAGTCCAACAGCCTGAGTCCGTTTTCCGATAACGTCAGCAAAGATGTCCTCTTTTCCCAGCTGCGCATTGAAATCTCCTAGAATGATCTTGGTGTCATAGCTAGGGCATCGATCGTACGTTCTTTCTTGGAGATCATAGAATTCATCCTTGCTGTTGTCATCCTTCTCTTCTGTCGGGGCTTGAGCGCATATCAGGCTGATGTTTCCGGAATTTAGCCTTAATGCGGATTGCCATGGGGCGTTCGCTTACGGGATCGTAGCTTAAGACTTTTTGCCTAAGTCTGCCTCGAACAACAAATCCGCATCCGAATAGGTGCTTTCATCTCTCACTGTAGCAGTCGCTGTAGTATATGTCGTAGTTCTTTATCTTGTTTCTGCCCGGCCCATTCCATCGCACTACCTGGATGGCGGTGATATCTGCTTTGTAGCAGTTAAGGACCTCCGCAAGTTTTTCGGCTGCACGTGGTCAGTTAAGGGACCTCACATTCCACGTGCAGAACCGAAAATCGACACGAGAATACGAGTCTTATATAATATTTGTTAACAACAATTATATGAAAGATATTAGCTTTTAGAATACGAGTCTTAGAATTCAAAGATAGTCATAGGAGCTTAGTAATTATTGTTACTATATTGTAAATTCGTGTCATATATTTGTTTCAGAATTTATTATAAAATTTTAACATTATAGCCTAACTGATGAAACAACTGTCTTAATGATGCAATTTATAAACGCCTCCTATTTCGGCAATTATTTCGTGGTGGAATTTTTAGCAGAAATCCTTGAGTAAAGGAGACAGTCAACTTCATAGTCTCCCTCACTCACATAAGTAGTATGCGCGGGAAACTAATCAGCTGATTACGCAGCTAACACGTATTCACAGTCAAGAGAAAATAAACTCTGTCTGTGAATCTGCCCCGAATCAGTTGTTCAAGGAGAACTCAGAATGTTATAATAAACGCTGTCAAAATTATTTAAAGGACGGGAGACGAGGGAGTCCACTGTCTTCTTATTGGTCTTTGATATTTATAAGGGAAATCAAGTGATCGATCAGCTGTTAAGCTGTCCATCACCTTCTTCATTCATCACTGGTCTATAGCAGGAGTGAATAAGGGACATAACATGTTTAGAGTTTTTTTAAAATTATCTCGTTTTTTTATACCTTTCGAAGTTTCTGTTCTAATGTTACCACACTCTCAAATCGACAATGTGAAATTTCGTTTGAATTAAGAAGTTTTTTGTCAGTATAATAGTCGAATAGTCGCTTTTGTCTAAGACGTTAGGAATTGTAAGTATCCTCCTGGGAAGAAGGAACCAGGGAGATACTCAACATAGACTAGTTTTAACCACTTGCTAGTTGTGTAAGAAATCACTTAAGACTCACCAATATTTTTCAAAATCTATGGATTTTCGACAACGTTTTGACCAGGATCGTTTCCGATCGCTGCATCTACAGCAACAAAGGTCCAAAAGGGTATTTTCTTAAAAGTGCCGCAGTAATCATTTTAGTTAGTTTTCAATGCATTTTTATTCATATTCATCAATTTTTTTTTCTTACATGCTAGACAAAAAATACTTAAACTAGCTTATTAATCTAATTTGTTAATCTAAATTCCAACTAACTGACTCTTAACAAGTGCTCTAAACTAACCTAGGATTAGAAGGATTGATAGCAGTAATGGTCGATATTCCATGTACTTTTTCGTATGGTGCTGGGAAATGATTACAGTACTGTTAAGTAAGAAACTTATCAAGAAAGTGTATATACCAAATATTTATATTTCAGGGGCAAAATATTACATTACTTAACATTACTTAATTTAAGCATTTAAACTCTCATTAAAATTTAACATTAACAGGCGACATGCGATAAAGTTTTGTTTATGTGTATGGATGACTTATTCGTAAATGTTGAAAAAGCCATGCATTATTATTATATTATATTTATTATCTGCATTGGATATATGTAGATAACTAAACCTGGTACTTTTATATTTTATCGATCCGAACTATACACATGTGCTTGCATAGGTATGTCAATGGCAGTGATAAACAATAAGATATTTTATGCAACTGGTTGTTATATCCCTCTTCATGTAATTTGAAAAAACCCTAGATCTCCAATACAAATTATTTATTAAAGGTAATTTAAAATGGAAATTATACAATCAGAAAGCTCGTTCAAGAAAAGGGAAGAAGCATCTTGTGACGGTTTGACATTAGGACGGAAAGTTGATTTGACACGTGATAGGGGGCGCGCAAGTAATGGTCGTGTTCGTTGATACAGTCCTCCCCTTTAAATTGTTGGATAGCCTAGGCGCCCCACAGGTTTTCGGATGCGGTTACTTCATCCAACAACTGGCGCTACCTGACTATCAGCATCCAACTGCACTGATCGTTTCTTGATGGTATGAAGGTATGGGTACATTGCAACCATAATCGGTTCTATGTATATTTTTTATCAAAGAGTACGTTTCTCACCCCGAGAGATCTTTTGGGAGCATATACGAGTATATGCATGAAAAAAACTAATTCTGGTGAATTTCTATAGTAGTTATTAACGTCGCGAATAAACATGGCTGATGGCTTTACGCCTTAAACTTAATAGCACGTTCTTTATATGAATATAGTATTCAGAAAGCATTTAGTATTAGTTCTTGAGTTTCATAGGGCTAAAGGAATTTTATTTCATCCCAAATGAAATGTAATTCTACATTCAAAAATGCATGCCCTTATTGCCAGTTCCTTTTTTAGTAACCCCTAGAACAGGAGGTCGAACTTATAAGTTTGGTAAGTTGAGCTCAGGTGAACTACAACCAGTACCCGATGGCTGCCACTTGGACGTAAAATAAGCACAATTAGTGTGTAGAGAAAGTTACAACACAAAGTTCTAACTAACGACATAACTTATGTTATATCAACATCAATTCTTATAAAGTTAATACAACGGAATTCAATACTTTTCTGATCACATGTACTCATCTACTCAAGTGGAATAATTGAATATACTTAAACTTAAAATAAGAGACAGATTTTTGATAATGTAAGCAATTTGGAAAATTTCTGAGTTTGACCATAGTCTGTAGTTGCATTTTATAGTCATTTTAGAAGAGATTTTATATTTATTTATTGTATTTTTAATGACAATTACCTTCAAGAGAATATTTAATAAATTAGTAGAAAATTCTTAGTTCCATATAAGTTTGATGTCTGTAAGAATGTATGTAATTGTAATTTATTATATACCAACAAGGCCGATTGATGGTCTTTAATTCTAAATTATTTACACACGTAAAATTTGTTAAAACACTTCCTAAACGCATGTCATACTAGTACAACTACTGCCTCACTGGTGTACCCTCTAAACACTCACTCCCGCCGCCATATTCTTGAATTTTTTGGAACGCCTACTGACGTTCATTTCAGAGCAATTGGAACGGACCTTATACCACAAACCACAAGAGGTTTAAAGGCACAAGCCACTTAAAGTAGACACTAAAGTGGTTTGTGGTTAAAAACGCATGTCTACTTTAGGTGATTTGTACCAATAAGGAAGGAGAAGGTCGACTGAACAGCTGCTTAAACAGCTGATTTGTCCTTCGTCCATCAAAAGTTTCATTGTTGTAAGAGATAAATGTTCATCCCTATAGAAAGTTTGGCTATTTGAGTTGCCAGATTTGAATGAAACACAAGTTTCTAACAAACGTTATAAAAATTTTCACTTTATTGTTGCTCCAAAATTGTACTTCACGCTTCTAAGCTTTAAATAAGAAAGACAAAATTCGAAATAGTGACGAAGTCGTGGTTGAATCAAACTTCAAAATGTACTCTTCTCAGCTGTTTGTGGGTATCTATTTGAAATGGTTTGCTGAAAAAGAAAAATTGGTTAAATTAATAATTTGTTTGTCAACTATTGCATTTATTGTTTCAGAGTGTATGTATGCTGGTTTGAGCCGGTTAATTTTTCATCTGCGTTGATTGTGAATAGTTGGCTGGTTATTATTTTTAATATAGGATGTGGTCCGGTGTATGGCTGTTGCAGAGGTTTCTTTGCGGAGTCACATCGTAGAAAAACATGAGTGCATGTGAGAAGATTTGGAGAAACAAATAATTTTTGGCTAGAATGATTTGATGTTCCTGTTGGTCCAAGTTTTCTCATTATTTCTCGGTGTCTTTCGACGAAAACTTGAGAGTTGGATATTTTATATTCCTGTGTGAAAAACTCACCAGGGACTCGGATATTCTTTCCGTAAACCATCTCTGCTGCTGAAGCTTTGATATCATCTTTGCATGCCATTCTCAATCCCAGTAAAACTGTTGGGAGAGCATCAACCCAGCGAGTTTGTTCGCGGCACATGCAGCTTTTAATGAACGGTGCCAACGTTCGATTAATCCATTTGAAGCTGGATGGTATGGTGATGTCCGAATCCGTATAGTCACCAATAAGTTGGTGAGTGCAGTGAATAATGTGGACTCGAACTGTGTCCCTTGATTCGTTGTTATTTGCACAATAGAATAGAAACGTGAAACCCAGTGTGTGTAAAATGCGTTCGGCACAGTTTCTGCAGTCATATCCCGTAGGGCTATGGCTTCTGGCTATCTGCTGAAGCGGTCTATTGTGAGGCAGTATCTATATTCTTGATAGAGTGGTAAAACTATTATGTCGATGTGCACATGATGAAATCGTTGTTCTGGAACAGGAATTGAATTTACCATTGAATGTGTGTGTTTATTTACCTTCGAACGCTGGCATTGAATGCAAGTTCGTGACCAGTTTAATGCGTCCCTTCTGATGTTTGGCAAAACGTTCTTTTGCCTGAGTTGTCGACTGGTTGTCCTTTCGCTTGGGTGTGTAAGGTTGTGCACTGACTCGCATGCTTTTCGGCGTAAAGAACTGCGACATTTTCTACAGCGACTGCTACAGGGAGAGAAGGCAGCGCCTATTCGGATGCGGATTTGTTGTTCGAGGCAGACTTAGGCAAAAAGTCATAAGCTACGATCCCGTAAGCGAACGCCTCATGACAATCCGCATTAAGGGTTAATTCGGGAACATCAGCCAGATATGCACTCACGCCCCGACAGAAGAGAAGGATGACAACAGCAAGGATGAGTTCTATGATCTCTTAGAAAGAACATACGATCGATGCCCCAGTTATGACACCAAGATCCATCTAGGAGATTTCAATGCTCAGCTGGGGAAAGAGGACATCTTTGCTGGCGTCATCGGGAAACATAGCCTGCACGACACGACCTCCGGAAACGGACTCAGGCTGCTGCACTTCGCCGCGGGGCGGAACCTCTCTGTGAGCAGTACGTGGTTCCCACATCGCAACATCCATAAAGGAACCTGGCGATCCCCTGATCAATCAACCGTCAACCAGATTGATCACGTTGCGATCGACGTCAGAGACTCCTCCAACATTCTCGATGTCCGAACATTCCGAGGCGCTAACATCGACTCGGATCATCACCTTGTTGTAGCCAAGGTAAGAACCCGGATATCGAGAGAACAACGGAGTCGAGATAGGCCGAAACGGTTTGACGTCGGAAAGCTACAATCGCAACAGGTCGCAGGGATCTTTGCCGACCGAGTCTCCCTGAAATTCTCCCAAAGTTCGACGCTGCCTGCACTGACAATAGAAGAAGAATTGAAACGTTGTCAAAAAGCCATCAAAGAAGCTGCCACTGATGTACTGGGTTTCACGCCGCCACCTAGATGGAACCCATGGTTTGACGACGAGTGCAGGCAGGCACATGCAGCTAAACAGGAGGCCTACCAGGCAACGCTGCATCGGACAACGAGAGCTGTTCGTGAGCTCTACGAACAGAAAAGAAGGGAAGAGAACCGACTTCTCAGAAGGAAAAAGAGAGAGCATAAGAAGCGCGCGGTCGAAGAGATCGAGAGGTGTTATGGCAGGAATGAAGTCCGAAAGTTTTACCGAAAGGTAAAACAGCTATCCGTTGGATATAGGGTTCGGACCGAAGCCTGCCGGGTCCAAAATGGAAACCTTGTAGTAAAGTCGCAATCGATGCTGAGAATCTGGAAAGATCATTTCTGCAGACTTTTAAACGGCGATGACGGCCCAAATCCCGCTTTAAGGCAGAATGTTCTACTTAACTTGGACGATGATAGACAAGATTTCCGTCCGCCGACTTAGACGAGGTCAAGATAGCAATATCGAGACTGAAGTCGAATAAAGCTGCTGGAGCGGATGGACTGTCCGCAGAACTGTTTAAAGCAGCTGGGGATGATCTAATGATGAGTGGAATCTCAGCGTCGTCCATAAGAAAGGAGACCCCTTCCACTGCGCCAACTATCGAGGGATAAGTCTCCTTAATATCGCATACAAGATCCTTTCTGCCGTACTGTGTGAACGCCTGAAAACGTTTGACAACAACCTGATTGGTCCTTATCAGTGTGGTTTCAGGCCAGGGATGTCCACCATCGACCAAATCTTCACACTACGGCAGATCCTGGAAACGACCCAAGAAATGCAAATCGACACTCACCACCTATTCGTCGATTTCAAGGCCACATATGACAGTGTGCATAGAGACGAGCTATACAGTACCATGTCTAGTTTTGACATTCCTACCAAACTCGTCAGATTGTGTAGGATGACGATGGAGAACTCTCGCTGCTCCGTCAAGGTCGGAAACGAAGTCACCGAAACCTTCAATGTCAAAAAAGATTTTAGACAAGGCGAAGCATTGTCATGTGACTTTTTTATCATCATCCTTGAGAAGATCGTGCCTAACTCGCAGGTCAACGCCAGAGGCACGACCTTCCAAAAGTCAGCTCAATTGCTAGCTTACGCCGACGACATTGCCGTGATTGGTCGAACACAGCGAGCCGTCAATGATGCGTTTGCTGACATTGAAGCGGAAGCGGCTAAAATGGGTCTGGTGGTAAATGAGGGCAAAACGAAGTATATGCTGTCATCAAGGAAGGACACACAACATCGGCGTCTCGGACAGAGCGTCACACTAGGCAGCAGAAACTTCGAGGTAGTCAAGGACTTCGTCTACCTCGGCTCCGCAGTAAACAGGGACAATAACACCAGTACCGAAATCAAACGCAGAATCACTCTTACCAATCGCTGTTTCTTTGGGCTCAAGAGGCAATTGAGTAATAAAGCCCTCTCTCGAAAGACTAAGCTGGCTTTTTATAACACCTTAATCATCCCAGTTCTACTTTATGGCGCGGAAACTTGGACACTACTTAAAGCGGATGAGGATGCCCTTGGTCTCTTCGAGAGAAAAGTTTTGCGTGCGATTTTTGGTCCTGTTTGCGTTGATGGCATCTGGAGGAGAAGATTCAACCACGAACTGTATGGGCTGCACAGCGGCATGAGCCTAGTCAAGCGTCTACGGATACAACGCTTAAGATTGCAAGGCCATGTTGAGCACATGAACACCACTGCTCCGGCCCGAAAAGTCTTTGAATCTGAGCCATTGGGACAACGCAACAGAGGACGGCCCAGGATAAGGTGGCGCACACAAGTGGAGAAGGACCTCAACCAACTTGGAGTGCGCAACTGGCGGCAGCTGGCGAAAGATCGTGCTGGCTGGAGAGGCATGTTGGTTGAGGCCCAGGTCCACCCCGGACTGTAGCGCCACAAGAAGAAGAAGAACTTAAAATATAAAATCATGAGTGCGGCTTTATATCAGATTGATAAGTTCGACTACGAAAACTATGACGGATGGAAAATCCACATGCTGCTATGGTGTTAATTCATAGCGGACTTTGGGACTTTGTGTCAGGTGTAAAACCAGAAGAATTGGACTACGTATCATGGGAAAATAAGGACCAGAGAGCTCGAGCGACTATTCTTTTGTGTGTAAAGTCTTCGCAATTGCTGCCAATCTTCTAAAGAAGCATGGAAGAAATTGGAGGAGGTCCATCGCCCAACTGGACCTGCACGTAAGATCACAATTTTCAAACAATTACTTAATTTAAAAATGCATGAAACTTCTTTAATGTCTGAACATATAAATACGTTTTTTGATTTGTTCGATAAATTTCATGAAGTAGATATATAACTACAGGAGGAATTCGTGGTGATACTTCTTCTTTCAAGTCTCCCGAAAAGTTACGAAAATTTTGTAATCGCAATGGAGTCGAGAGATGAGTTGCCAAAAATGTGTGCATTAAAAACAAAAGTGCCTGAGGAAGCTAAACGTCGAGAAAATGACGTTACACAAGAATCATCGGACTCCGCTTTTTTTCTAAGATCGAAAAAATTGCAGCATAAAAATCAGTGGAACTCCAATAAACGCAATCAAAAATGTTATAAATTTGGTAAAAAAGGTCATTTCGCGGCATCATGTCATTCCGTTTTCCTATCAAAAAATAAAACCGAAGCAGCTTTTTCTATGTTAAATATTGCACGCAGAGATGGGGTTGACCAGGACAGTTGGATTTTTGACAGTGGCACGACCTCGCACATGTGTTGTGTGAAGCAGTTATTTACGTATATAACGCCTCATACAGAAAAAATTGAGCTAGTGGGAGGAAAGTACATAATGTCTGAAGGTTTTGGTGATCTTACATTAAAAACCACAACATGTAATTTACATTTG